>OY720295.1:10002500-10071222 GCA_963082995.1 Noctua comes
CAGTTGCTAGAGGCGGTGGTGACGGCCCTCTTCCCTGAGCGAGCGGAACACGTTCCCCCGGCGATGGCTTCGCCCTCAGCCGCAGACTCTCCAGAAGAGGAGGGCACCGATGTCCCCGAGGTGACGCAAGCAGAGACGAGAGCGGCCGTGTCGCGACTCCGGGCTAAGAACACAGCGCCCGGACCCGACGGAGTTCCTGGTCGAGCTCTCGTCCTGGCTCTGAAGGAGCTAGAGCCCCAGCTGAGGGGGCTCTTCACGGCATGTCTCGAGCGGGGTCAGTTTCCCAGTGTGTGGAAGGAGGGGAGGCTGGTCCTGCTCAGAAAGGAGGGGCGCCCCGCGGACTCGCCGTCCGCGTATCGGCCCATAGTGCTGCTCGACGAGGCGGGCAAACTTTTTGAGCGCATTATCGCAGATCGCCTCGTCGGCCACTTGTGCAGGGAGGGGCCGAACCTGGACGACAACCAATTTGGTTTTCGTCGGGGGCGCTCCACCATAGACGCCATCATGCGCGTGAGGGCCCTGGCGGAGGAGACGGTGTCCCGGGGTGGGGTGGTGCTGGCGGTGTCTTTAGACATCTCCAACGCATTCAACACCCTACCCTGGAGTTGTATTCGGGAGGCACTGAAATACCATCGCGTGCCTCCCTACCTCCGCCGTACGGTAGGGGCTTACCTGGAGGGTAGATGCGTCACCTATCGGGGATGTGACGGTGCTGGTCGGCACCTCATGTCGTGCGGTGTTCCGCAGGGTTCGGTCTTGGGACCGCTCCTGTGGAACATCGGCTACGACTGGGTGCTGAGAGGCGAGCTCCCGTCGGGCGCCGACTTGACGTGTTATGCGGACGACACGCTTGTCGCTGCCCGGGGGAGCTCGCACAGGGAGGCAGCGTTGATAGCCACGGCTGCGGTGTCACAGGTGGTGAACCGCATCCGGCGCCTGGGCCTGGAGGTGGCCCTAAACAAGTCGGAGGCCATGGTGTTTCATGGCCCCCGACGTGCGCCGGCGCCGGGATCACACATCGTGGTCAGCGGGGCCCGGATAGCTGTCGAGTCCACCATGAAGTATCTGGGATTGGTGCTCGACAGCCGTTGGGAATTCGGGCCCCACTTCCGGCGGCTGGCGCCCAAGCTGATGGGTGCAGCGGGCGCGCTGTCAACGTTGCTTCCCAACTTGGGGGGCCCGAGCGCCGCCTGTAGGCGGTTGTACGTGGGAATCGTGCGGTCCATGGCCCTGTATGGGGCCCCTGTGTGGGCGATGGACTTGACGGCCAGCACTCTCGCCATTCTGCGGAAACCGCAGAGGGCGATGGCCGTCAGAGTCGCCCGCGGGTACCGCACGATTTCCTACGAGGCGGCTTGCGTCCTGGCCGGATCCCCGCCCTGGGACCTAGAGGCGAAAGTACTCGCGTCATTACATCGATGGCGCGAGGAAGAGCGGGCACGGGGCTCGAGGCCGGTGCAGCGGCAGATCGCGCTGCGCCGAGACGAGCTCCGTCAGGTCTTGGTGGCGGAATGGCGGCAAAGGCTTCTGCGCCCTGCCGCCGGCCTCGCTACCGTCGAGGCGATCCGGCCAGTACTCGACGACTGGCTCGGGAGAAGGCACGGCTCCCTGTCGTTTAGGGTGGCGCAGGTGCTGTCGGGGCACGGCTGCTTCGGCAAGTACCTGTGCCGCATAGACAGGGAGCCGGACGCTCGGTGCCACCACTGCGTCGATTGCGGGGAGGACACGGCGCAACACACGCTCGCCGAGTGCGTGGCTTGGGAGGAGCAGCGCCGTGTCCTCGCAAATGAAGTAGGAGGCGATCTGTCGCTGCCGGCCGTAGTGCGGCGGATGGTCGGTAGCGCAGAGTCGTGGGACGCGGTGGTGTCCTTCTGCGAGGACGTGATGTCGCAGAAGGAGGCTGCGGAACGGGAGAGGGAGATCTCGACTCCCTTCCCCGGCCGCAGAAGGCGCACCGGGCGCAGGAGAAGGGCGGACAACGCCCTTTTCCGGCCCCCATGAATGGGTCCAGGGGCGAGGGACTTGGGGAAGTCCCCGCCCCCTATTCGATGGACCCGAGGCGGAGGCGCGCGCGGGTGTCGGCGCGCGCCTCTGAGGCGATGCACGGGGTAGTCGAACGCCTCACTACCCCGTGCAGGAGACGAGGCCCGGACATACCGGGCCAGCACTAGTGTGGGGCTGCGGAAGAATCTGGATTCCCGCGGCCCCGCGCGCACGTGCGAGGAGACACCGGGGTGGTTTTTAGTCAGTTTGAGTCTGACAGACCCCTCCGCCCGCCCCAGGGCGGAGGACATCCGTGAGGATTTTCCACCCCGACAAAAAAAAAAAAAAAAAAAAAAAAAGGTTAGGTTAGGTTAGGTTAGGTTGGGGTGCATGGCAGAAAACCTCCACGAGTGCTCGGTGGCTGCTGGTCCTTTTGTTTTCTTGGGGACGAGCAGGCGCTGGGCCGGTGCACCCTGGGCGCGGGCAGCAATCTCCTCGTGAGGGGTGGGAGAGAGGAGATTGTTGTCCGTGGCGAATTTCTGCCGGAGCGGAGGAGTCGCTCCAGAGGGCTCCCTATCTGCGCTCTGCAGCTGCGGAGTGCATGATTAGGGAGCGAGGTGGCGTAGACCGCGGGCCGTTTTACAGTCTGCGGTCTAGGGGTTACCGAGGTGGGGAAGACCGTGGGTTGCTCCTCAACCTGCGGTCTAGGGGCATCCGTGGCGAGGTGTTTTGAGCCACGGTGCCGGGTGGTGGGTAGGTTAATTTAGTTGTAGGTTAGTTTTAGGTTTTTCTTTCTTATTAATTTGGTTAAAAAAAAAAATAAAAAAAAATAAAAAAATAAAAAAAAAAAAAAAACAGAAAATCAAAGAGAAAATTCATAAAATTAAAAACACAAAAAATATATTAGGGTAGCATTAGAATGTAGATACCGAGCAGCGGGCGGTATATCCTGCACCGGAGGCATCCGCGGGCCTCGGGAGGATCAAATACCCTCCCAAAAAGAGCGGCCGCATCGCCTTGGGGAAGTGATGTGCGTACCACCCATAATCGTAATGAAATGTCGGACAAAGAAATAGTTTTGTCATGCGATCCGGCTGACGCCCGGCGCTCGCAGGTACCCGGGCCTGCGAGTGTTAAATTGACTACCGACGGACGCGCAGGGGTAGGCGACCAGGCCCCTGTTGCTGACAATGTTACTGGCAGCAGTGTTTTTAAAAAAAATATTGACGGAGGGCCGCGTGGACCGTCTTCCGTTAGGAAACGTCCACGCGACCATGCTCTGGTGGGAGGTGGGTCGGTGGATCTGTCCTCAGATGAGGAAGGTCTGCTGGCCCCGAAGTTGCCGACCGCGAGTAGAGGTCGGCAGGCTTCGAGAGGGGTGAGTGCTTCGCGGCCGCGGAGGGACGCACAGGGTAGGTTCGTGCGCTCCGATACTCCAGCGGCCAGCGAAGCAGATAGTGACATGGGGGTCACTACCGAGGACCCTGGTGGCGAGAGCTGTGCCTCGCTAGGAAGCTCAAAGGCGGAGCTCAACGCCACCAGAAGAGAGCAGCGCAAAGCCGTCGCGGCCGACGAAGTGTCGGAAATGGCCCGACGCGCACGCGAGCGACGCGCTGCTCTAGCGGCGGAAGGGGGGGAACCATCTGCGGTGGCCCTAAGCCAGATTGCCTTGGACGGGGTGGACTTAGTCCTGAAGGTTGCCACCAAATCCGGCAGCCTGAAGGGCACGTTCACCCGCGGTCTGAAGGAGGCTGCCGCGGACATTAAGGAGGCGGTTGGCGTCCTCCTCAACAGGACGGCCTCAGACGAGGTCGCGAAGTTGCGGGAGGAGAACAGCCGTCTCCGAAATGATTTGGAGGACCTCCGGCGACAAGTCGCTGCGCTGAGCGAGCAGCAGCAGCGACGCATGTCCACCGATGCCGCATCGGTTGTGGCCCCGGCTCCCGCACCGAGACCGGCAAGCACTCGTACCGACGACGAGGTCGAGCGCATTGTCCGGCTCTGCATGCTCCAGTGCGGGAGCATGGTCAACGCTCGGATGGAGGCGATCTCTCGGCGCCTCCCTGCGGAAATCCTCCGTCCGCCCCTAGCGGCCGATACACGGCGGAGGGCTGAGGAGCCGCCGAGACCTGTGCCTCGACCGAGCGATCGGCCCGCGACTGCCGGGTCTAAGGGTGAGACCTGGGCGACAGTCGTGGGCCGCAAGAAGGCCCGCAAAGCCGCCAAGTCGGCCTCAGCAACGGCGCGCGCCCCTGGCCGAACCGCAAAGGCGGTTGCGCAGCCTGCGCGGCGGACTGCCAAAGGCGGTCGCAAAGGACCGGCGATACGTGCTCCGCGTTCCGAGGCTGTGACGCTCACGCTACAGCCCGGAGCTTCGGAGCGCGGCGTAACGTACCAGTCGGTCATTGCCGAGGCCAAGGCCAAGATCAAATTATCTGATCTTGGTCTTCAGTCCGTCACCCTCAGGCGGGCTGCCACGGGTGCGCGGCTGTTCGAGGTGGCTGGTGCTGCGAGCGGCAGTGCCGAAAAGGCGGACGCTCTGGCCGCCAAGATGAGGGAGGTCCTCAACCCTGAGGACGTCCGGGTCTCCAGGCCAATGAAAACCGCAGAGGTGCGGATTGCTGGTCTGGACGACTCCGTGACGTCTGAGGAGGTGGTGGCGGCCGTTGCCCGAAGCGGAGAGTGTCCGCCGGACAAGGTGCGGGCCGGCGATATTCGCACCGACGCCACCGGACTCGGCGTGGCCTGGGTTCGGTGCCCTGTGGCGTCGGCGAAGAGGATCGCCATAAGCGGCAGATTGCTGGTTGGCTGGGTTGCAGCGAGGGTGAAACTCCTGCAGCCCCGGGCTTTGCGGTGCTTCCGGTGCCTGGAGAAGGGGCACGTCCGGGCAAAGTGCACCGCTGAGATTGACCGTAGCGACCTCTGTTATCGCTGCGGTCAGCCCGGCCACAAGGCGGCCCAGTGTTCCGCGGCGCTCAACTGCAGCTTGTGTTCGGCTGCGGGGAGGCCAGCGGGACACAAAGTGGGCGGAGGGGCCTGTGGCGCGCCTGCCAGCAAGGCCAAAAAGAAGAAGAAGAGGAGTTCTAAGCCTGCCGGGGAAACCTCGCCGCCCCCGCAGGCTAGTAGCTCCGCGGCCGACTCCCGGCCCAGGACCGTTGCCGAGGGAATGGAGTGTCAATAACGGCACAATTCCATTTCCTCCAGGGCAACATCAATCACTCTGCCAGAGCTCAGGATCTTTTACTCCAGAGCATGGCAGAGTGGTCGATCCACGTGGCTGTGGTCGCCGAACCGTACTTCATCCCCGCCCGTGACAACTGGCTGGGGTGCGCAGACGGTTTGGTGGCCATTATTGGCGGGACTCTGATCGACCCGTCTCGGGGCCGCGGCTGGGTTGCTGCGGTCTCGGGCGGCATCGTCATCGTGGGGGCGTATTTCTCCCCCAACAAGAGTCTCGCCGACTTTGAGGGTTTCCTTGTCGAGTTGGGCGCCGTCGTAGGCCGCTATCACCCTCGTCCCGTTCTGGTGCTCGGGGATCTCAACGCCAAGTCATCGGCGTGGGGATCTCCGGTCACTGACCCTCGGGGCGAGGTGCTGGAAGAGTGGGCGGTGACGACTGGTCTGGTCGTCCTGAATCGGGGTTCGGAATACACGTGCGTGCGGCAGCGGGGCGGGTCGATAGTGGACGTCTCGTTCGCTAGCCCCTCTGTCGCTAGCCGAGTCCGCGACTGGCGTGTCGCCGTGGAGGTGGAGACGCTGTCGGACCATCGGTATATCCGGTTCGACGTCTCTGCCCAGACCGCGAGCGGCCGCCATCCAACAGCCCCGATTAACGACGGCCCGCGTTGGGCGCTTAAGCGCATCGACAAGGAACTACTCGAGGAAGCTGCCTTAGTCCAGTCCTGGATTTGGGAGTCGGCGACGGACGGCCCCGTCGACGTCGAAGCGGTGGCGCTGTGGTTTCGCGGGGCGATGACGCAGGTCTGCGACGCGTCCATGCCCCGTGTCCGCCAACAGTCCGCAAGGCGCCAGGTGTACTGGTGGACCGACGAGATCGCGCGGCTGCGCGTGGAGTGCGTTGCGGCTCGCCGCCAGTACACGCGATACCGGAGACGACGTCGACGGGATTCCGTCGAGGAAGACGCGCGGTATGAGGCGTACCGCGCGTCCAAGGAGACTCTGTGGCTGGCCATCGGCGACTCTAAGTCGCGTGCCAGGGAGGAGCTGCTGGGGTCCCTAGATCGGGATCCGTGGGGGCGCCCTTACCGTTGGGTACGGGGCAAGTTGCGTCCCTGGGCGCCTCCACTGGCGCAGAGTATGGAACCCCAGTTGCTAGAGGCGGTGGTGACGGCCCTCTTCCCTGAGCGAGCGGGACACGTTCCCCCGGCGATGGCTTCGCCCTCAGCCACAGACTCTCCAGAAGAGGAGAGCACCGATGTCCCCGAGGTGACGCAGGCAGAGACGAGAGCGGCCGTGTCGCGACTCCGGGCTAAGAACACAGCGCCCGGACCCGACGGAGTTCCTGGTCGAGCTCTCGTCCTGGCTCTGAAGGAGCTAGAGCCCCAGCTGAGGGGGCTCTTCACGGCATGTCTCGAGCAGGGTCAGTTTCCCAGTGTGTGGAAGGAGGGGAGGCTGGTCCTGCTCAGGAAGGAGGGGCGCCCCGCGGACTCGCCGTCCGCGTATCGGCCCATAGTGCTGCTCGACGAGGCGGGCAAACTTTTTGAGCGCATTATCGCAGATCGCCTCGTCGGCCACTTGTGCAGGGAGGGGCCGAACCTGGACGACAACCAATTTGGTTTTCGTCGGGGGCGCTCCACCGTAGACGCCATCATGCGCGTGAGGGCCCTGGCGGAGGAGACGGTTTCCCGGGGTGGGGTGGTGCTGGCGGTGTCTTTAGACATCTCCAACGCATTCAACACCCTACCCTGGAGTTGTATCCGGGAGGCACTGAAATACCATCGCGTGCCTCCCTACCTCCGCCGTACGGTAGGGGCTTACCTGGAGGGTAGATGCGTCACCTATCGGGGACGTGACGGTGCTGGTCGGCACCTCATGTCGTGCGGTGTTCCGCAGGGTTCGGTCTTGGGACCGCTCCTGTGGAACATCGGCTACGACTGGGTGCTGAGAGGCGAGCTCCCGTCGGGCGCCGACTTGACGTGTTATGCGGACGACACGCTTGTCGCTGCCCGGGGGAGCTCGCACAGGGAAGCAGCGTTGATAGCCACGGCTGCGGTGTCACAGGTGGTGAACCGCATCCGGCGCCTGGGCCTGGAGGTGGCCCTAAACAAGTCGGAGGCCATGGTGTTTCATGGCCCCCGACGTGCGCCGGCGCCGGGATCACACATCGTGGTCAGCGGGGCCCGGATAGCTGTCGAGTCCACCATGAAGTATCTGGGATTGGTGCTCGACAGCCGGTGGGAATTCGGGCCCCACTTCCGGCGGCTGGCGCCCAAGCTGATGGGCGCAGCGGGCGCGCTGTCAACGTTGCTTCCCAACTTGGGGGGCCCGAGCGCCGCCTGTAGGCGGTTGTACGTGGGAATCGTGCGGTCCATGGCCCTGTACGGGGCCCCTGTGTGGGCGATGGACTTGACGGCCAGCACTCTCGCCATTCTGCGGAAACCGCAGAGGGCGATGGCCGTCAGAGTCGTCCGCGGGTACCGCACGATTTCCTACGAGGCGGCTTGCGTCCTGGCCGGATCCCCGCCCTGGGACCTAGAGGCGAAAGTACTCGCGTCATTACATCGATGGCGCGAGGAAGAGCGGGCACGGGGCTCGAGGCCGGTGCAGCGGCAGATCGCGCTGCGCCGAGACGAGCTCCGTCAGGTCTTGGTGGCGGAATGGCGGCAAAGGCTTCTGCGCCCTGCCGCCGGCCTCGCTACCGTCGAGGCGATCCGGCCAGTACTCGACGACTGGCTCGGGAGAAGGCACGGCTCCCTGTCGTTTAGGGTGGCGCAGGTGCTGTCGGGGCACGGCTGCTTCGGCAAGTACCTGTGCCGCATAGACAGGGAGCCGGACGCTCGGTGCCACCACTGCGTCGATTGCGGGGAGGACACGGCGCAACACACGCTCGCCGAGTGCGTGGCTTGGGAGGAGCAGCGCCGTGTCCTCGCAAATGAAGTAGGAGGCGATCTGTCGCTGCCGGCCGTAGTGCGGAGGATGGTCGGTAGCGCAGAGTCGTGGGACGCGGTGGTGTCCTTCTGCGAGGACGTGATGTCGCAGAAGGAGGCTGCGGAACGGGAGAGGGAGATCTCGACTCCCTTCCCCGGCCGCAGAAGGCGCACCGGGCGCAGGAGAAGGGCGGACAACGCCCTTTTCCGGCCCCCATGAATGGGTCCAGGGGCGAGGGACTTGGGGAAGTCCCCGCCCCCTATTCGATGGACCCGAGGCGGAGGCGCGCGCGGGTGTCGGCGCGCGCCTCTGAGGCGATGCACGGGGTAGTCGAACGCCTCACTACCCCGTGCAGGAGACGAGGCCCGGACAGACCGGGCCAGCACTAGTGTGGGGCTGCGGAAGAATGTGGATTCCCGCGGCCCCGCGCGCACGTGCGAGGAGACACCGGGGTGGTATTTAGTCAGTTTGAGTCTGACAGACCCCTCCGCCCGCCCCAGGGCGGAGGACATCCGTGAGGATTTTCCACCCCGACAAAAAAAAAAAAAAAAAAAAAAAAAAAAAAAAAAAAGGTTAGGTTAGGTTAGGTTAGGTTCCCTGCCGCCGGCCTCGCTACCGTCGAGGCGATCCGGCCAGTACTCGACGACTGGCTCGGGAGAAGGCACGGCTCCCTGTCGTTTAGGGTGGCGCAGGTGCTGTCGGGGCACGGCTGCTTCGGCAAGTACCTGTGCCGCATAGACAGGGAGCCGGACGCTCGGTGCCACCACTGCGTCGATTGCGGGGAGGACACGGCGCAACACACGCTCGCCGAGTGCGTGGCTTGGGAGGAGCAGCGCCGTGTCCTCGCAAATGAAGTAGGAGGCGATCTGTCGCTGCCGGCCGTAGTGCGGAGGATGGTCGGTAGCGCAGAGTCGTGGGACGCGGTGGTGTCCTTCTGCGAGGACGTGATGTCGCAGAAGGAGGCTGCGGAACGGGAGAGGGAGATCTCGACTCCCTTCCCCGGCCGCAGAAGGCGCACCGGGCGCAGGAGAAGGGCGGACAACGCCCTTTTCCGGCCCCCATGAATGGGTCCAGGGGCGAGGGACTTGGGGAAGTCCCCGCCCCCTATTCGATGGACCCTAGGCGGAGGCGCGCGCGGGTGTCGGCGCGCGCCTCTGAGGCGATGCACGGGGTAGTCGAACGCCTCACTACCCCGTGCAGGAGACGAGGCCCGGACAGACCGGGCCAGCACTAGTGTGGGGCTGCGGAAGAATGTGGATTCCCGCGGCCCCGCGCGCACGTGCGAGGAGACACCGGGGTGGTTTTTAGTCAGTTTGAGTCTGACAGACCCCTCCGCCCGCCCCAGGGCGGAGGACATCCGTGAGGATTTTCCACCCCGACAAAAAAAAAAAAAAAAAAAAAAAGGTTAGGTTAGGTTAGGTTAGGTTGAGTGTTAAATTGACTACCGATGGACGCGCAGGGGTAGGCGACCAGGCCCCTGTTGCTGACAATGTTACTGGCAGCAGTGTTTTTAAAAAAAATATTGACGGAGGGCCGCGTGGACCGTCTTCCGTTAGGAAACGTCCACGCGACCCTGCTCTGGTGGGAGGTGGGTCGGTGGATCTGTCCTCAGATGAGGAAGGTCTGCTGGCCCCGAAGTTGCCGACCGCGAGTAGAGGTCGGCAGGCTTCGAGAGGGGTGAGTGCTTCGCGGCCGCGGAGGGACGCACAGGGTAGGTTCGTGCGCTCCGATACTCCAGCGGCCAGCGAAGCAGATAGTGACATGGGGGTCACTACCGAGGACCCTGGTGGCGAGAGCTGTGCCTCGCTAGGAAGCTCAAAGGCGGAGCTCAACGCCACCAGAAGAGAGCAGCGCAAAGCCGTCGCGGCCGACGAAGTGTCGGAAATGGCCCGACGCGCACGCGAGCGACGCGCTGCTCTAGCGGCGGAAGGGGGGGAACCATCTGCGGTGGCCCTAAGCCAGATTGCCTTGGACGGGGTGGACTTAGTCCTGAAGGTTGCCACCAAATCCGGCAGCCTGAAGGGCACGTTCACCCGCGGTCTGAAGGAGGCTGCCGCGGACATTAAGGAGGCGGTTGGCGTCCTCCTCAACAGGACGGCCTCAGACGAGGTCGCGAAGTTGCGGGAGGAGAACAGCTGTCTCCGAAATGATTTGGAGGACCTCCGGCGACAAGTCGCTGCGCTGAGCGAGCAGCAGCAGCGACGCATGTCCACCGATGCCGCATCGGTAGTGGCCCCGGCTCCCGCACCGAGACCGGCAAGCACTCGTACCGACGACGAGGTCGAGCGCATTGTCCGGCTCTGCATGCTCCAGTGCGGGAGCATGGTCAACGCTCGGATGGAGGCGATCTCTCGGCGCCTCCCTGCGGAAATCCTCCGTCCGCCCCTAGCGGCCGATACACGGCGGAGGGCTGAGGAGCCGCCGAGACCTGTGCCTCGACCGAGCGATCAGCCCGCGACTGCCGGGTCTAAGGGTGAGACCTGGGCGACAGTCGTGGGCCGCAAGAAGGCCCGCAAAGCCGCCAAGGCGGCCTCAGCAACGGCGCGCGCCCCTGGCCGAACCGCAAAGGCGGCTGCGCAGCCTGCGCGGCGGACTGCCAAAGGCGGTCGCAAAGGACCGGCGATACGTGCTCCGCGTTCCGAGGCTGTGACGCTCACGCTACAGCCCGGAGCTTCGGAGCGCGGCGTAACGTACCAGTCGGTCATTGCCGAGGCCAAGGCCAAGATCAAATTATCTGATCTTGGTCTTCAGTCCGTCACCCTCAGGCAGGCTGCCACGGGTGCGCGGCTGTTCGAGGTGGCTGGTGCTGCGAGCGGCAGTGCCGAAAAGGCGGACGCTCTGGCCGCCAAGATGAGGGAGGTCCTCAACCCTGAGGACGTCCGGGTCTCCAGGCCAATGAAAACCGCAGAGGTGCGGATCGCTGGTCTGGACGACTCCGTGACGTCTGAGGAGGTGGTGGCGGCCGTTGCCCGAAGCGGAGAGTGTCCGCCGGACAAGGTGCGGGCCGGCGATATTCGCACCGACGCCACCGGACTCGGCGTGGCCTGGGTTCGGTGCCCTGTGGCGTCGGCGAAGAAGATCGCCATAAGCGGCAGATTGCTGGTCGGCTGGGTTGCAGCGAGGGTTAAACTCCTGCAGCCCCGGGCTTTGCGGTGCTTCCGATGCCTGGAGAAGGGGCACGTCCGGGCAAAGTGCACCGCTGAGATTGACCGTAGCGACCTCTGTTATCGCTGCGGTCAGCCCGGCCACAAGGCGGCCCAGTGTTCCGCGGCGCTCAACTGCAGCTTGTGTTCGGCTGCGGGGAGGCCAGCGGGACACAAAGTGGGCGGAGGGGCCTGTGGCGCGCCTGCCAGCAAGGCCAAAAAGAAAAAGAAGAGGAGCTCTAAGCCTGCCGGGGAAATCTCGCCGCCCCCGCAGGCTAGTAGCTCCGCGGCCGACTCCCGGCCCAGGACCGTTGCCGAGGGAATGGAGTGTCAATAACGGCACAAGTCCATTTCCTCCAGGGCAACATCAATCACTCTGCCAGAGCTCAGGATCTTTTACTCCAGAGCATGGCAGAGTGGTCGATCCACGTGGCTGTGGTCGCCGAACCGTACTTCATCCCCGCCCGTGACAACTGGCTGGGGTGCGCTGACGGTTTGGTGGCCATTATTGGCGGGACTCTGATCGACCCGTCTCGGGGCCGCGGCTGGGTTGCTGCGGTCTCGGGCGGCATCGTCATCGTGGGGGCGTATTTCTCCCCCAACAAGAGTCTCGCCGACTTTGAGGGTTTCCTTGTCGAGTTGGGCGCCGTCGTAGGCCGCTATCACCCTCGTCCCGTTCTGGTGCTCGGGGATCTCAACGCCAAGTCATCGGCGTGGGGATCTCCGGTCACTGACCCTCGGGGCGAGGTGCTGGAAGAGTGGGCGGTGACGACTGGTCTGGTCGTCCTGAATCGGGGTTCGGAATACACGTGCGTGCGGCAGCGGGGCGGGTCGATAGTGGACGTCTCGTTCGCTAGCCCCTCTGTCGCTAGCCGAGTCCGCGACTGGCGTGTCGCCGTGGAGGTGGAGACGCTGTCGGACCATCGGTATATCCGGTTCGACGTCTCCGCCCAGACCGCGAGCGGCCGCCATCCAACAACCCCGATTAATGACGGCCCGCGTTGGGCGCTTAAGCGCATCGACAGGGAACTACTCGAGGAAGCTGCCTTAGTCCAGTCCTGGATTTGGGAGTCGACGACGGACGGCCCCGTCGACGTCGAAGCGGTGGCGCTGTGGTTTCGCGGGGCGATGACGCAGGTCTGCGACGCGTCCATGCCCCGTATCCGCCAACAGTCCGCAAGGCGCCGGGTGTACTGGTGGACGGACGAGATCGCGCGGCTGCGCGTTGAGTGCGTTGCGGCTCGCCGCCAGTACACCCGATACCGGAGACGACGTCGACGGGATTCCGTCGAGGAAGACGCGTGGTATGAGGCGTACCGCGCGTCCAAGGAGACTCTGCGGCTGGCCATCGGCGACTCTAAGTCGCGTGCCAGGGAGGAGCTGCTGGGGTCCCTGGATCGGGATCCGTGGGGGCGCCCTTACCGTTGGGTACGGGGCAAGTTGCGTCCTTGGGCGCCTCCACTGGCGCAAACTATGGAGCCCCAGTTGCTAGAGGCGGTGGTGACGGCCCTCTTCCCTGAGCGAGCGGAACACGTTCCCCCGGCGATGGCTTCGCCCTCAGCCGCAGACTCTCCAGAAGAGGAGGGCACCGATGTCCCCGAGGTGACGCAAGCAGAGACGAGAGCGGCCGTGTCGCGACTCCGGGCTAAGAACACAGCGCCCGGACCCGACGGAGTTCCTGGTCGAGCTCTCGTCCTGGCTCTGAAGGAGCTAGAGCCCCAGCTGAGGGGGCTCTTCACGGCATGTCTCGAGCAGGGTCAGTTTCCCAGTGTGTGGAAGGAGGGGAGGCTGGTCCTGCTCAGGAAGGAGGGGCGCCCCGCGGACTCGCCGTCCGCGTATCGGCCCATAGTGCTGCTCGACGAGGCGGGCAAACTTTTCGAGCGAATTATCGCAGATCGCCTCGTCAGCCACTTGTGCAGGGAGGGGCCGAACCTGGACGACAACCAATTTGGTTTTCGTCGGGGGCGCTCCACCATAGACGCCATCATGCGCGTGAGGGCCCTGGCGGAGGAGACGGTGTCCCGGGGTGGGGTGGTGCTGGCGGTGTCTTTAGACATCTCCAACGCATTCAACACCCTACCCTGGAGTTGTATCCGGGAGGCACTGAAATACCATCGCGTGCCTCCCTACCTCCGCCGTACGGTAGGGGCTTATCTGTCTGGACGGTGTGTCACCTACATGGGACGCGACGGCACGGGCCGTCGCGAGATGTCGTGCGGTGTTCCGCAGGGCTCGGTTCTGGGCCCACCCCTGTGGAACATCGGATACGACTGGGTTTTGCGGTGCGAGCTCCCGCCGGGAGTGGACCTGACGTGTTATGCGGACGACACGCTGGTCACGGCTCGGGGGAGCTCGTACAGGGAGGCAGCGTTGCTGGCTACGGCTGCGGTCTCACAGGTGGTGAGCCGCATACGGCGCCTCGGCCTGGAAGTGGCCCTCAACAAGTCGGAGGCCATTGCTTTTCATGGCCCCCGACGGGCGCCGCCGCTGGGATCACACATTGTGGTCGGTGGGGTCCGGATCGCTGTCGAGTCAACCATGAAGTACTTAGGATTGGTGCTCGACAGCCGTTGGGACTTCGGCCCCCACTTTCAGCGGTTGGTGCCCAAGTTGATGGGCGCGGCGGGCGCGCTGTCAACGCTGCTTCCCAATCTGGGGGGCCCGAGCACCGCCTGTAGGCGGTTGTACGTGGGGATCGTGCGATCGATGGCCCTTTACGGGGCCCCGATTTGGGCGAAAGACCTGACGGCCCGCACTATCGCGGTTCTGCGCAGACCGCAGAGAGCGATGGCCGTCAGGGTCATACGGGGATATCGTACGATCTCCTACGAGGCGGCTTGTGTACTGGCCGGATCCCCGCCGTGGGACCTGGAGGCGAAGACCCTCGCGACACTGCACCAGTGGCGCGAGGAGGCCGATCATCGGGGCGAGAGGCTGGTGCAACGACAGATAACGCTGTACCGGTCTCAGCTCCGACAGGTCATGGTGGCGGAATGGCGGGGGAGGCTAGAGCTCCCTACCGCCGGCCTCGACACAGTCGAGGCGATCCGGCCAGTACTCGACGACTGGCTCGGGAGGAAGCACGGCTCCCTGACGTTTCGGGCGACGCAGGTGCTCTCGGGGCACGGCTGCTTCGGGAAGTACCTGTGTCGCATAAGCAGGGAGCCAGACGCCCGGTGCCATCACTGCGTCCACTGTCTGGAGGACACGGCGCGGCATACGCTGGCCGAGTGCGCCGCGTGGGATGAGCCGCGCCGTGCGCTCGTTACGGAAGTAGGAGGAGACCTGTCGCTGCCGACCGTCGTTCGCTCGATGGTCGGCAACGCAGAGTCCTGGGACGCGGTGATGTCCTTCTGCGAAACCGTCATGTCGCAGAAGGAGGCTGCGGAAAGGGAGAGGGAGATGACGAGCTCCCGCCCATCCCGCAGCAGACGCACCGGGCGTCGGCAGAGGGCGGATAACGCCCTCTTCCGGCCCCCCTAAACAGGTCCAGGGGCGACGGATTCGGGGACATCCGTCGCCCCCGATCACACTGGACCCGAGACGGCGGCGCGTAGTGTTCCACGCGCGCCTCTCTCAGACGTAACGGGGGGAGTTTCACACCTCACTCCCCCCCGGGACGAGGCCCGCAGGTCAAGCGGGCCGGCACCAGTCCGGGGCAGCGGAAGTCGCATCAGATCCCGTTGCCCCCCGACGCAAGTGTGCGAGGGAACACCGGGGTGGTTTTTAGTCAGTTTGAGTCTGACAGACCCCTCCGCCCGCCCCAGGGCGGAGGACATCCGTGAGGATTTTCCACCCCGACAAAAAAAAAAAAAAAAAAAAAAAAAAAAAAAAAAAAAAGGTTAGGTTAGGTTAGGTTAGGTTAGGTTAGGTTAGGTTAGGTTAGGTTAGGTTAGGTTTCAGCAAGAGTAAAACTCCTGGCACCCAGAGCCATGCAGTGCTACCGGTGCCTGGAGAAAGGGCACGTCCGGGCACTGTGCACTAGCGAAGCCGACCGCAGCGATCTGTGTTATCGCTGCGGTCAGCCCGGCCACAAGGCGTCCCAGTGCTCCGCGGAGCCAAACTGCAGCCTCTGTGCGGCTGCAGGAAAGTCCGCGGGGCACAGAACTGGTGGCAACGCTTGCAGCGCGCCCAGAAAGCGCAGCAAGCGTTGGACCAAAGCTACGGGGGCCGCACCCCCTAGCACCTCTTCGGCCGACTCCCGGCCTGTGGTAGGACGAGGCGCCGACGAAATGGAGTGTCAGTGATGGCGCTGCATTTCCTCCAGGCGAACGTCAACCACTGCACCAGAGCTCAGGATCTCTTGGTCCTGAGCATGGCGGAGTGGTCGATAAATGTGGCGGTGGTCGCTGAGCCGTATTTTGTCCCCGCCCGGGATAACTGGGCAGGGGATCTGGACGGCCTGGTGGCCATCATCGGCGCGACTCTTGTCGACGTATCCCGGGGCCACGGTTGGGTTGCCGCCCTTGTGAACGGGATCGTCACGATCGGGGCATACTTTTCGCCCAACAGGAGTCTCGCCGACTTCGAGAGTTTCCTTGTCGAGTTGGGAGCCGTCGTCGGCCGGTCTCATCCTCGGCCCATTTTGCTTCTCGGTGATCTGAACGCCAAGTCTGCGGCGTGGGGATCCCCGGTCACAGACCCGAGAGGCGATGTGCTAGAGGAGTGGGCCGTTACGACGGGCCTGGCTGTCTTAAATCGGGGTTCGGCCTACACGTGTGTGCGGCAGCGGGGTGGATCCATTGTGGACGTGTCGTTCGCTAGTCCCGCTGTCGTGCACCGTGTTCGTGATTGGCACGTGGAAGCGGAGGTGGAGACGCTATCGGATCACCGATACATACGCTTCGACGTCTCCACCCAGACCGCTGGAGGTCGTAGCCAATCGGCCCCCCGTAGAGACGGCCCGCGTTGGGCGCTGAAACGCCTCGACAGGGAGGCTCTCGAGGAAGCCACTATCGTCCAAGCCTGGATCCGGGAGTCGGCTACCGTCGGTCCCGTCGACGTCGAACGGGAGGCGCAGTGGTTTAGCGACGCGATGACGCAAATCTGCGACGCGTCCATGCCACGCGTCTCCTCTCTGTCCGCAAGGCGCCGCGTGTACTGGTGGTGCGTCGAGGTCGAGCGGCTGCGCGTCGCGTGTGCAGACGCCAGACGCCCGTACACGCGGTGTCGGAGGAGACGTCTGCGGGATCCCGACGAAGAAGCCGCGCTGTATGAGGTGTACCGCGCGGCGAAGGAGGCTCTGTGGCTGGCCATCGGCGAGTCGAAGACCCGCTCCAGAGAGGAGCTGTTGGCGACCCTAGACGGGGATCCGTGGGGGCGCCCTTACCGCACGGTCCGAGGGAAGCTTCGGCCTTGGGCCCCCCCGCTAACGGAAGGTCTCGAGCCGCAGTTTCTGGAGCGAGTGGTCTCGGCTCTCTTCCCTGAGACAGCCGAGTACGAGCCACCGCCGATGGCTCTGCCCACAGCTGCAGAGTCGGAAGAAGAAGAGGAGAGCGAAACCGTCCCAGAGGTGACACAGGCGGAGATGAGCGCGGCCGTGATGCGGCTCCGGGCAAAAAACACTGCTCCGGGGCCCGACGGAGTGCCTGGTCGCGCTCTAGTCCTCGCCCTGAAGGAGTTGGAGCCCCCACTGAGGGGACTCTTCTCGGCGTGCCTTGAGCGGGGTCAGTTCCCTAGCAGGTGGAAGACTGGTCGACTGGTCCTGCTCAGGAAGGCGGGGCGCCCGGCGGATTCGTCGTCGGCTTATCGGCCCATAGTGTTGCTGGACGAGGCGGGCAAGATGCTCGAGCGTGTCATCGCAGATCGCCTCGTCAGCCACTTGTGTACAGAGGGGCCGAACCTAGACGACAGCCAGTTTGGCTTCCGGCGTGGGCGCTCTACCATCGACGCCATCATGAGGGTGAGAGTCCTGGCGGAGGAAGCGGTGTCCCAGGGTGGGGTGGTGCTGGCGGTGTCCTTGGACATCTCCAACGCGTTCAACACCCTGCCCTGGGGTTGCATTAGGGAGGCCCTGCGATACCATCGGGTGCCTTCCTACCTCCGCAACATTGTGGGGGCTTATCTGTCCGGACGGTGTGTCACCTACATGGGACGCGACGGCACGGGCCGTCGCGAGATGTCGTGCGGTGTTCCGCAGGGCTCGGTTCTGGGCCCACCCCTGTGGAACATCGGATACGACTGGGTTTTGCGGTGCGAGCTCCCGCCGGGAGTGGACCTGACGTGTTATGCGGACGACACGCTGGTCACGGCTCGGGGGAGCTCGTACAGGGAGGCAGCGTTGCTGGCTACGGCTGCGGTCTCACAGGTGGTGAGCCGCATACGACGCCTCGGCCTGGAAGTGGCCCTCAACAAGTCGGAGGCCATTGCTTTTCATGGCCCCCGACGGGCGCCGCCGCTGGGATCACACATTGTGGTCGGTGGGGTCCGGATCGCTGTCGAGTCAACCATGAAGTACTTAGGATTGGTGCTCGACAGCCGTTGGGACTTCGGCCCCCACTTTCAGCGGTTGGTGCCCAAGTTGATGGGCGCGGCGGGCGCGCTGTCAACGCTGCTTCCCAATCTGGGGGGCCCGAGCACCGCCTGTAGGCGGTTGTACGTGGGGATCGTGCGATCGATGGCCCTTTACGGAGCCCCGATTTGGGCGAAAGACCTGACGGCCCGCACTATCGCGGTTCTGCGCAGACCGCAGAGGGCGATGGCCGTCAGGGTCATACGGGGATATCGCACGATCTCCTACGAGGCGGCTTGTGTACTGGCCGGATCCCCGCCGTGGGACCTGGAGGCGAAGACCCTCGCGACACTGCACCAGTGGCGCGAGGAGGCCGATCATCGGGGCGAGAGGCTGGTGCAACGACAGATAACGCTGTACCGGTCTCAGCTCCGACAGGTCATGGTGGCGGAATGGCGGGGGAGGCTAGAGCTCCCTACCGCCGGCCTCGACACAGTCGAGGCGATCCGGCCAGTACTCGACGACTGGCTCGGGAGGAAGCACGGCTCCCTGACGTTTCGGGCGACGCAGGTGCTCTCGGGGCACGGCTGCTTCGGGAAGTACCTGTGTCGCATAAGCAGGGAGCCGGACGCCCGGTGTCATCACTGCGTCCACTGTCTGGAGGACACGGCGCGGCATACGCTGGCCGAGTGCGCCGCGTGGGATGAGCCGCGCCGTGCGCTCGTTACGGAAGTAGGAGGAGACCTGTCGCTGCCGACCGTCGTTCGCTCGATGGTCGGCAGCGCAGAGTCCTGGGACGCGGTGATGTCCTTCTGCGAAACCGTCATGTCGCAGAAGGAGGCTGCGGAAAGGGAGAGGGAGATGACGAGCTCCCGCCCATCCCGCAGCAGACGCATCGGGCGTCGGCAGAGGGCGGACAACGCCCTCTTCCGGCCCCCCTAAACAGGTCCAGGGGCGACGGATTCGGGGACATCCGTCGCCCCCGATCAAACTGGACCCGAGACGGCGGCGCGTAGTGTTCCACGCGCGCCTCTCTGAGATGTAACGGGGGGAGTTTGACACCTCACTCCCCCCCGGGACGAGGCCCGCAGGTCAAGCGGGCCGGCACTAGTCCGGGGCAGCGGAAGTCGCATCAGATCCCGTTGCCCCCAGACGCAAGTGTGCGAGGGAACACCGGGGTGGTTTTTAGTCAGTTTGAGTCTGACAGACCCCTCCGCCCGCCCCAGGGCGGAGGACATCCGTGAGGATTTTCCACCCCGACAAAAAAAAAAAAAAAAAAAAAAAAAAAAAAAAAAAAAAAAAAAAGGTTAGGTTAGGTTAGGTTAGGTTAGGTTAGGTTAGGTTAGGTTCCCCACCGAGGGTGTCTCCACGTTGTCGTCGTGGTGGGGCTTGCGTGTCTCAATGATCTTGGAGTTTCCCATTCCAAGTGAGAGACCAGACTAAGAGAGACACACCGGAGTCGCTTCAGACTCTTGCGAGGGGTGCCCTGTCCGTCGTTCCGGACAGTGCGCGATTCACGCTCCGAGTCATCGGAGTGTGAATATGGGGATATACATCGTACATCGTGCGATGACCCACGGAGCGGGCTATCGGACGATGTGTGATTCGCGATTCACTCCTCGAGTTCCTCGGGGAGTGGATCAGGGCTGGGATATTTCGTCGTGTACCGTGCGATGGCTCACGGAGCGGGCTATCGGACGGTACGTGATTAGTGATTCACTCTTCGAGGTTCTCGGGGAGTGAATCAGGGCGGGGCTAATTTTCATCGTGTGCCGTGCGATGGCTCACGGAGCGGGCTATCGGACGGCACGTGATTAGTGATTCACTCTTCGAGGTTCTCGGGGAGTGAATCAGGGTGGGATTATTTCGTCATGTACCGTGCGATGGCTCACGGAGCGGGCTATCGGACGGTACGTGATTGGTGATTCACTCCTCGAGGTCGTCGGGGAGTGAATCGGGGTCGAGGATCTTCCCTTGCATGCCACGCGACGGGACATCGTTGCGGGGCATGTTCTGGGATGTGACATTTGTCACCCTCTGGTACGCGTCTGCCCATCAGACGTGACCGTGAGGGTGATGGAATGGTCATCATGATTCACTCCTCGAGGTTCTCGGGGAGTGAATCAGGGTGGGATTATTTCGTCGTGTACCGTGCGATGGCTCACGGAACGGGCTATCGGACGGTACGTGATTGGTGATTCACTCCTCGAAGTTCTCGAGGAGTGAATCAGGGCGGGGCTATTTCATCGTGTACCGTGCGATGGCTCACGGAGCGGGCTATCGGACGGTACGTGATTAGTGATTCACTCCTCGAGCTTCTCGGGGAGTGAATCAGGGTGGGATTATTTCGTCGTGTACCGTGCGATGGCTCACGGAGCGGGCTATCGGACGGTACGTGATTAGTGATTCACTCCTCGAGGTTCTCGGGGAGTGAATCAGGGTTAGGGATGTTCTGGGATGTGACATTCATCGCCCATCAGACGTGACTGTGAGGGTGATGGACTGATCATGAGGGGGGGGGGGGGGAAATGATGAGAAGTAGGGCGATAGGGACCACACCCTTCAAAGGAAAACAAAAACAACAATGAAAAAAACGATTAGGAAAATTATACCCCAGGGCGGTACCAGCTGCTCAGCAGCTGGAGAATCCGCCACGATCCCTTCGGGATCGTCAAGCCCCCCGTATTCTGGGGAGGGCACCAACCGTTTACCGATTGCCAATTGCAACGAGAGCCGAGGAGGCTCCACAAGGTCACGGTCTTTTGAAGACCTGATCAGTTTTGACCGAACACCGGGTGATTGCCGCACGACGGACGCAGTGTCGAACTCTGGCACTGCGTCACTGAGAATGGGAGAGGAGGCTCCAAAAGAACCTCGCGTGGTCCTGGAGAGGGTGACCGCGATGTCGGAGGTTGATGACACACCGCATGAAGTTACGGCCGCTCCGTCCAAGTTTTGGGGGAAGCGGCCGCGTGTGTGTGAGTCGGACGCGTGGTCGGTGGGTCTTTCCTCAAGTGAGGAGAACCTGCCGGCTGCCAAGGTGACGACAGCCAGGAGGGGCAGAAATCGCGGGACAGCTTCCGGACTAAACACTCCGGCAGCGTCACGTGACACCCGGGGCCGCTTCCTAAAGCGCCCCGATACGCCGGTGGCCAGTGGAGCGAGTGACTCCGATCGTGTCGCATCCGCGGTCTTAATCGACGAACTGGGAGGGGTCACTGTCTCTCTTGTGGGCACAAAGGCGGAAGCCAACGCTGCGAAGCGTGCGCAGAGCAAAGCGGTCGCGGCTGATGAGGTCGCCGAAATGGCACGTCAGGCCCGAGAGCGCCGGTCTGCCCAGGCGGCCAATGGGGAGAGCCTAACGGCAGAGGCTCTCAACCGCCAGGTTATGGACGGCGTGGACGTTGTCCTGAAGGTTGCAACCAAGTCCGGCAACCTGAAGGGGTCATTCATGCGCGCCCTCAAAGAGGCGGCAGAGGGGATTAAGGAGGCAGTGGAGGCTCTCCATGGCCGCACGACCTCGGAGGAGACGGCGAGGTTGTGGAGGGAGAACAGCCGTCTCCGATCCGAGCTGGAGGACCTCAAGCGAGAGTTTGCCGCTCAGCGGAGTGTCGGGCAGCAGCGGGCAGCTCCCATGTCGGCGCCTGCACCTGCGGCGCCATCATCTTTAAGCTTGTCGAACTATGACATGGAGAGGGTGGCGAGAATCTGCATGGTGCAGTGTGGTGGCATGGTGAGTGCCCGCCTGGAGGCAATGGAGTCTCGACTCCCTCCAGCTGAAATCCTTCGGCCCCCGCTTGCGGCGGATAGGCGGAGGATGGAAGAGTCCGCCAGGACGAAGCCCGCGCAGGTAGCTCAGAAACCTCCAGAGGCAGTCAAAAAGCCCGCGGCGGGGCCCAGGAAGCCCGTGCAGGGTGCGTCCGCGCTTCTCCTCCAAACGTCCCAGGCCCCGGCAACCGTTTCTCCCACCCATGTAACGGTGGGTGGAGGGGGCCGCCGCAAGAAGAAGGCGGCGGGTGCAACCGCGCCCCCTACCTCCCAAGAAACAGCGCTCCCAGCGACCGCACCTCCCACCCGGGAGGCCTGGACGACGGTGGTCAAGAGGGGACGCAGAAAGAGGGCGTCGCAGCCGACACCCCGCCAGGTACCGACTCGACCTGAAGGCACGAGGCCGCCCAAGGTCATTACTCCGCGCTCCGAGGCTGTAGTTATTACACTGCAGCCCGAAGCCGCGGACAGGGGAGTGACCTACAAGTCGGTCCTGGCGGAAATGAAGCAGAAGCTTAAATTCAGCGAATTTGGCACCCCGGCTGGTTTCGTGTTTAGAACTGCGGCCACGGGTGCCAAGGTACTTCAGGTGTCGGGTGCCGCAAGGCAAGAGAGGGCGGACAATTTGGCCGCCAAGCTCCGGGAAGTCCTCAAACCAGACGACGTCCGAGTGTCTAGGCCCACTATCACGGCTGAATTGCGTGTAGGCGGGCTGGACGACTCGGTGACCCCGGAGGAAGTAGTGGCGGCCATTGCCCGGATCGGTGGATGTCCGCCTGAGAATGTGGTGGCAGGCGAAATTCGCAGCGGCGCGGACGGGCTGGGCACGATCTGGCTGCGGTGCCCGGTAGCGGCTGCGAACAAGGTTGCTGATGGCGGACGGCTACTGGTGGGTTGGGTGTCTGCCAGGGTCAAACTCCTGCCAAGGCGGGCTGTGCAGTGTTTCCGATGTCTGGAAAAAGGGCATGTCCGGGCTCAGTGCACTGCACAAATTGATCGCAGCGAATTGTGTTTCCGCTGCGGTCAACCCGGCCACAAGGCGGCGCAGTGCTCCGGAGTGCCAAACTGCAGCCTATGCGCAGCTGCAGGAAAGCCCACGGAGCACAGACTTGGCGGGAAGGCCTGCAAGGCACCCGTATCCAAGAAAAGGAGGTCTAGGGCTGTCGGGGGAGTTGCGCCTCTCCCAAAGCCTGACTCCCGACCCAGGGAAGGAGGAGCCGAGGAAATGGAATGCCAGTGATGGCACAACTCCGTTTCCTCCAAGCTAATATCAACCACGCTGCCAGAGCTCAGGATCTATTGCTCCAGAGCATGGCGGAGTGGTTGATCCAGGTGGCTGTGGTCGCCGAGCCGTATTTTGTCCCCCCCCGCGATAACTGGGCAGGGGACCTGGACGGTTTGGTGGCCATCATCAGTGGGACTCTTGTCAGTCCGTCCCGAGGACACGGTTGGGTGGCTGCCCTCGTGGACGGCATAGTCACAATTGGGGCATATTTCTCTCCCAACAAGAGTCTTGCTGACTTCGAGGAGTTCCTTGTAGAGCTAGGTGCCGTCGTGAGCCGGTTCCACCCTCGCCCGGTGCTGTTGCTCGGGGATCTCAACGCCAAGTCTGCGGCTTGGGGATCCCCGATCACCGATTCTAGGGGCGAGGTGTTGGAGGAGTGGGCGGTCGAAACCGGCCTGACCATCCTGAATCAGGGCTCGGTGTACACGTGCGTGCGGCAGCGGGGCGGGTCCATAGTGGACGTGTCGTTCGCAAGCTCTGCTGTTGCGGGCCGTGTACGCGACTGGCGAGTCGCCGTTGGGGTGGAGACGCTGTCGGACCATCGATATATTCGATTTGACGTCTCCCCTCAGACTGCGGGCGGTGGTCGCCCGTCGGCCCCGCAAATGGACGGTCCTCGCTGGTCGTACAAGAGAATCGACAGGGAACTCCTCGAGGAGGCCGCAATCCTCCAGGCCTGGGTCCGGGATACACCGTCGAACGAACCTGTCGACGTCGAAACGGAGGCGCAGTGGTTCCGCGGGGCGATGACGCAAATTTGCGATGCGTCTATGCCCCGTGTCACCCAACCCACAAGGAGTCAGCTGTACTGGTGGTCCACCGTCATCGCGCAGTTGCGCGTGGCGTGCGTGGAGGTGAGACGCCAGTACACCCGATACCGGAGGAGACGTCGTCGGGTTCCCGAAGAAGAGGCCGCGCTGTATGAGGTGTACCGCGCGGCGAAGGAGGCTCTGTGGCTGGCCATCGGCGAGGCGAAGACTCGAGCCAGGGAAGAGATGTTGTCGACCCTGGACGCGAATCCATGGGGGCGCCCTTATCGTGCGGTCCGAGGGAAACTTCGTGCCTGGGCGCCCCCACTCACTGAGAGTCTGCAGCCTCAGCTGCTTGAGGAAGTGGTCGCAACTCTCTTTCCTGCTAGGGAAGAGCACGTACCGCCGCCGATGGTTTTGCCCACAGCCGCAGAGTCAGAGGATGAGGAGGACGTCAGCGTCCCTGAGGTGACACAACCAGAGATGAGGGCAGCAATAACGCGGCTTCGAGCCAAAACCGTTGCCCCGGGGCCCGACGGAGTTCCCGGCGGCGCGCTAGCCCTCGCTCTGAAAGAGCTAGAGCCCCAGCTGAGAGGACTCTACTCAGCTTGTCTTGAGCAGGGCCAATTCCCTAGTCAGTGGAAAACGGGTCGTTTGGTCCTGCTCAGGAAGGCGGGGCGCCCAGCGGACTCGCCGTCCGCATACCGGCCCATAGTGCTGCTGGACGAGGTGGGAAAGCTTTTCGAACGGATCATTGCTGCCCGCCTCGCCGGCCACTTGTACAGAGAGGGGCCGGATCTGGACGATAGCCAGTTCGGCTTTCGGCATGGGCGCTCCACTGTGGACGCCATAATGCGGGTAAGAGTCCTGGCGGAGGAAGCGGTGTCCCGGGGTGGGGTGATGTTGGCGGTGTCCTTGGACATCTCCAACGCTTTCAACACCCTGCCCTGGAGCTGCATTCGGGAGGCGCTGTGCTACCACAGGGTGCCCCCGTACCTCCGTCGCATCGTTGGGGCTTATTTAGCAGAGAGGTGTGTCACTTACAGGGGACGCGACGGCGGAGGCCGGCGCGACATGTCGTGCGGTGTCCCACAGGGTTCGGTCGTTGGCCCTCCCCTGTGGAACATCGGGTACGACTGGGTGCTGAGAGGCGAGCTCCAACCGGGGGTGGCCCTGGTGTGTTACGCCGACGACACGCTGGTCACGGCCCGGGGGAGCTCGTACAGGGAGGCAGCGTTGCTAGCGACAGTTGCGGTCTCGCAGGTTGTGAACCGCATACGGCGCCTGGGCCTGGAGGTGGCCCTCAACAAGTCGGAGGCCATGGTCTTTCATGGCCCCCGGCGGGCGCCGCCGCCGGGATCACATATTGTGGTCGGGGGTACCCCAATTGCTGTCGAGTCCACCATGAAGTATCTGGGATTGGTGCTCGACGGCCGTTGGGACTTCGGCCCCCACTTCCGGCGGCTGGTGCCCAAGTTGATGGGCGCGGCGGGCGCGCTCGCAACGCTGCTTCCCAATCTGGGGGGCCCGAGCACCGCCTGTAGGAGATTGTACCTAGGGGTCTTGCGATCCATGGCCCTGTACGGGGCCCCGGTGTGGGCCTCTGACCTGACGGCCGGCAGCATCGCGATACTGCGAAAACCGCAGAGGGCGATGGCCGTCAGGTCTATCAGGGGGTATCGTACAGTCTCCTACGAGGCGGCTTGTGTACTGGCCGGGTCGCCACCGTGGGACCTAGAGGCGAGAGTCCTCGCGTCACTGTACCGGTGGCGCGAGGAGGCGCGGACGCGGGGCGGGGAACTGATGCAGCGAGAGATCGATCTGCGTCGGTCCCAGCTCCGCGAGGTCCTGGTGGCGGAATGGCGGAACAGGCTTTTGCGCCCTACCGCCGGTCTCGCTACCATCGAGGCGATCCGACCAGTACTCGAGGAATGGCTCGAGAGGAGGCACGGCTCCCTGTCGTTTCGGGCGACGCAGGTTTTCTCGGGGCATGGTTGCTTCGGGAAGTACCTGTGTCGCATAAACAGGGAGCCGGACGCCCGGTGTCATCACTGCGTCCACTGTGTGGAGGACACGGCGCGGCATACGCTGGCAGAGTGTGCCGCATGGGAGGAGCCGCGCCGTGCCCTTATAACAGAAGTCGGAACCGACCTGTCGCTGCTGGCCGTCGCTCGTTCGATGGTCGGGAGCGCAGAGTCGTGGGATGCGGTGATCTCCTTCTGTGAAAGCGTCATCTCACAGAAGGAGGCTGCGGAAAGGATGAGGGAGGTCGAGACCACTCTCCCGACCCGCAGCAGACGTACCGGGCGTCGGCGGAGGGCGGACAACGCCCTCTTCCAGCCCCCCTAAACGGGTGCAGAGGGACGGCGGACTTGGGGACGTCCGCCGCCCTCCCATATAACTGCACCCGAGGCGGTGGCGCGTAGTGTTCCACGCGCGCCCCTATTGAAAGTCGCGGGGGGTGTACACCTCACTCCCCCCGTGGATTTGAGGAGGCCCGCAGATGCGGGCCGGCACTAGCCGGGGATCGTGGAAGGCGCACTAGTTCCCATGATTCCCGGTGCAAGTGTGGGAAGGGAACACCGGGGTGGTTTTTAGTCAGTTTGAGTCTGACAGACCCCTCCGCCCGCCCCAGGGCGGAGGACATCCGTGAGGATTTTCCACCCCGAAACCAAAAAAAAAAAAAAAAAAAAAAGGTTAGGTTAGGTTAGGTTAGGTTAGGTTGGGGTGCATGGCAGAAAACCTCCCCGAGTGCTCGGTGGCTGCTGGTCCTTTTGTTTCTTGGGGACGAGCAGGCGCTGGGCCGGTGCACCCTGGGCGCGGGCAACAATCTCCTCGTGAGGGGTGGGAGAGAGGAGATTGTTGTCCGTGGCGAATTTCTGCCGGAGCGGAGGAGTCGCTCCCGTGGGCTCCCTATCTGCGCTCCGCAGCTGCGGAGTGCATGATTAGGGAGCGAGATGGGGTAGACCGCGGGCCGTTTTTACAGTCCGCGGTCTAGGGGTCTCCGCGGCGTGCACGTCGCGGTGACCGAGGTGGGGAAGACCGTGGGTTGCTCCTCAACCTGCGGTCTAGGGGCATCCGTGGCGAGGTGTTTTGAGCCACGGTGCCGGGTGGTGGGTAGGTTAAGTTAGTTATAGGTTAGTTTTAGGTTTTTCATTCTTATTCATTTGGGGAAAAAAAAAAAAAAAAAAAAAAAAAAAAAAAACATAAAACATAAAACCAAAGAGAAAATTCACAAAATACCTAAAAATTAAAAAAATATTAGGCTAGCATTAGTTTGTAGATACCGAGCAGCGGGCGGTATATCCTGCACCGCAGGCATCCGCGGGCCTCGGGAGGATCAAATACCCTCCCAAAAAGAGCGGCCGCATCGCCTTGGGGAAGTGATGTGCGTACCACCCAAATCGTAAATGGAAATGTCGAAAAATGAAACTGTTTTGTCATGCGACCCGGCTGACGCCCGGCGCTCGCAGGTACCCGGGCCTGCGAGTGGTAAATTGGTTACCGACGGAAGCGCAGGGGTAGGCGACCAGGCCCCTGTTGCTGATAATATTACTGGCAGCAGTGTTTTAAAAAATATTGACGGTGGGCCGCGTGGACCGTCTTCCGTTAGGAAACGTCCACGCGACCCTGCTCTGGTGGGAGGTGGGTCGGTGGATCTGTCCTCAGATGAGGAAGGTCTGCTGGCCCCGAAGTTGCCGACCGCGAGTCGAGGTCGGCAGGCTTCGAGAGGGGTGAGTGCTTCGCGGCCGCGGAGGGACGCACAGGGTAGGTTCGTGCGCTCCGATACTCCGGCGGCCAGCGAAGCAGATAGTGACATGGGGGTCACTACCGAGGACCCTGGTGGCGAGAGCTGTGCCTCGCTAGGGAGCTCAAAGGCGGAGCTCAACGCCACCAGAAGAGAGCAGCGCAAAGCCGTCGCGGCCGACGAAGTGTCGGAAATGGCCCGACGCGCACGCGAGCGACGCGCTGCTCTAGCGGCGGAAGGGGGGGACCCATCTGCGGTGGCCCTAAGCCAGCTTGCCCTGGACGGGGTGGACTTAGTCCTGAAGGTTGCCACCAAATCCGGCAGCCTGAAGGGCACGTTCACCCGCGGCCTGAAGGAAGCTGCCGCGGACATCAAGGAGGCGGTTGGCATCCTCCTCAACAGGACGGCCTCAGACGAGGTCGCGAAGTTGCGGGAGGAGAACAGCCGTCTCCGAAATGATTTGGAGGTCCTCCGGCGACAAGTCGCTGCGCTGAGCGAGCAGCAGCAGCGACGCACGTCCACCGATGCCGCATCGGTAGTGGCCCCGGCTCCCGCACCGAGACCGGCAAGCACTCGTACCGACGACGAGGTCGAGCGCATTGTCCGGCTCTGCATGCTCCAGTGCGGGAGCATGGTCAACGCTCGGATGGAGGCGATCTCTCGGCGCCTCCCTGCGGAAATCCTCCGTCCGCCCCTAGCGGCCGATACACGGCGGAGGGCTGAGGAGCCGCCGAGACCTGTGCCTCGACCGAGCGATCAGCCCGCGACTGCCGGGTCTATGGGTGAGACCTGGGCGACAGTCGTGGGCCGCAAGAAGGCCCGCAAAGCCGCCAAGGCGGCCTCAGCAACGGCGCGCGCCCCTGGCCGAACCGCAAAGGCGGTTGCGCAGCCTGCGCGGCGGACTGCCAAAGGCGGTCGCAAGGGACCGGCGATACGTGCTCCGCGTTCCGAGGCTGTGACGCTCACGCTACAGCCCGGAGCTTCGGAGCGCGGCGTAACGTACCAGTCGGTCATTGCCGAGGCCAAGGCCAAGATCAAATTATCTGATCTTGGTCTTCAGTCCGTCACCCTCAGGCAGGCTGCCACGGGTGCGCGGCTGTTCGAGGTGGCTGGTGCTGCGAGCGGCAGCGCCGAAAAGGCGGACGCTCTGGCCGCCAAGATGAGGGAGGTCCTCAACCCTGAGGACGTCCGGGTCTCCAGGCCAATGAAAACCGCAGAGGTGCGGATTGCTGGTCTGGACGACTCCGTGACGTCTGAGGAGGTGGTGGCGGCCGTTGCCCGAAGCGGAGAGTGTCCGCCGGACAAGGTGCGGGCCGGCGATATTCGCACCGACGCCACCGGACTCGGCGTGGCCTGGGTTCGGTGCCCTGTGGCGTCGGCAAAGAAGATCGCCATAAGCGGCAGATTGCTGGTTGGCTGGGTTGCAGCGAGGGTGAAACTCCTGCAGCCCCGGGCTTTGCGGTGCTTCCGATGCCTGGAGAAGGGGCACGTCCGGGCAAAGTGCACCGCTGAGATTGACCGTAGCGACCTTTGTTATCGCTGCGGTCAGCCCGGCCACAAGGCGGCCCAGTGTTCCGCGGCGCTCAACTGCAGCTTGTGTTCGGCTGCAGGGAAGCCAGCGGGACACAAAGTGGGCGGAGGGGCCTGTGGCGCGCCTGCCAGCAAGGCCAAAAAGAAGAAGAAGAGGAGTTCTAAGCCTGCCGGGGAAACCTCGCCACCCCCGCAGGCTAGTAGCTCCGCGGCCGACTCCCGGCCCAGGACCGTTGCCGAGGGAATGGAGTGTCAATAACGGCACAATTCCATTTCCTCCAGGGCAACATCAATCACTCTGCCAGAGCTCAGGATCTTTTACTCCAGAGCATGGCAGAGTGGTCGATCCACGTGGCTGTGGTCGCCGAACCGTACTTCATCCCCGCCCGTGACAACTGGCTGGGGTGCGCTGACGGTTTGGTGGCCATTATTGGCGGGACTCTGATCGACCCGTCTCGGGGCCGCGGCTGGGTTGCTGCGGTCTCGGGCGGCATCGTCATTGTGGGGGCGTATTTCTCCCCCAACAAGAGTCTCGCCGACTTTGAGGGTTTCCTTGTCGAGTTGGGCGCCGTCGTAGGCCGCTATCACCCTCGTCCCGTTCTGGTGCTCGGGGATCTCAACGCCAAGTCATCGGCGTGGGGATCTCCGGTCACTGACCCTCGGGGCGAGGTGCTGGAAGAGTGGGCGGTGACGACTGGTCTGGTCGTCCTGAATCGGGGTTCGGAATACACGTGCGTGCGGCAGCGGGGCGGGTCGATAGTGGACGTCTCGTTCGCTAGCCCCTCTGTTGCTAGCCGAGTCCGCGACTGGCGTGTCGCCGTGGAGGTGGAGACGCTGTCGGACCATCGGTATATCCGGTTCGACGTCTCCGCCCAGACCGCGAGCGGCCGCCATCCAACAACCCCGATTAACGACGGCCCGCGTTGGGCGCTTAAGCGCATCGACAAGGAACTACTCGAGGAAGCTGCCTTAGTCCAGTCCTGGATTTGGGAGTCGACGACGGACGGCCCCGTCGACGTCGAAGCGGTGGCGCTGTGGTTTCGCGGGGCGATGACGCAGGTCTGCGACGCGTCCATGCCCCGTGTCCGCCAACAGTCCGCAAGGCGCCAGGTGTACTGGTGGACCGACGAGATCGCGCGGCTGCGCGTTGAGTGCGTTGCGGCTCGCCGCCGGTACACGCGATACCGGAGACGACGTCGACGGGATTCCGTCGAGGAAGACGCGCGGTATGAGGCGTACCGCGCGTCCAAGGAGACTCTGCGGCTGGCCATCGGCGACTCTAAGTCGCGTGCCAGGGAGGAGCTGCTGGGGTCCCTAGATCGGGATCCGTGGGGGCGCCCCTACCGTTGGGTACGGGGCAAGTTGCGTCCCTGGGCGCCTCCACTGGCGCAAAGTATGGAGCCCCAGCTGCTAGAGGCGGTGGTATCGGCCCTCTTCCCTGAGCGAGCGGGACACGTTCCCCCGGCGATGGCTTCGCCCTCAGCCGCAGACTCTCCAGAAGAGGAGGGCACCGATGTCCCCGAGGTGACGCAAGCAGAGACGAGAGCGGCCGTGTCGCGACTCCGGGCTAAGAACACAGCGCCCGGGCCCGACGGAGTTCCTGGTCGAGCTCTCGTCCTGGCTCTGAAGGAGCTAGAGCCCCAGCTGAGGGGGCTCTTCACGGCATGTCTCGAGCAGGGTCAGTTTCCCAGTGTGTGGAAGGAGGGGAGGCTGGTCCTGCTCAGGAAGGAGGGGCGCCCCGCGGACTCGCCGTCCGCGTATCGGCCCATAGTGCTGCTCGACGAGGCGGGCAAACTTTTTGAGCGCATTATCGCAGATCGCCTCGTCGGCCACTTGTGCAGGGAGGGGCCGAACCTGGACGACAACCAATTTGGTTTTCGTCGGGGGCGCTCCACCATAGACGCCATCATGCGCGTGAGGGCCCTGGCGGAGGAGACGGTGTCCCGGGGTGGGGTGGTGCTGGCGGTGTCTTTAGACATCTCCAACGCATTCAACACCCTACCCTGGAGTTGTATCCGGGAGGCACTGAAATACCATCGCGTGCCTCCCTACCTCCGCCGTACGGTAGGGGCTTACCTGGAGGGTAGATGCGTCACCTATCGGGGACGTGACGGTGCCGGTCGGCACCTCATGTCGTGCGGTGTTCCACAGGGATCGGTCTTGGGACCGCTCCTGTGGAACATCGGCTACGACTGGGTGCTGAGAGGCGAGCTCCCGTCGGGCGCCGACTTGACGTGTTATGCGGACGACACGCTTGTCGCTGCTCGGGGGGGCTCGCACAGGGAGGCAGCGTTGATAGCCACGGCTGCGGTGTCACAGGTGGTGAACCGCATCCGGCGCCTGGGCCTGGAGGTGGCCCTGAACAAGTCGGAGGCCATGGTGTTTCATGGCCCCCGACGTGCGCCGGCGCCGGGATCACACATCGTGGTCAGCGGGGCCCGGATAGCTGTCGAGTCCACCATGAAGTATCTGGGATTGGTGCTCGACAGCCGATGGGAATTCGGGCCCCACTTCCGGCGGCTGGCGCCCAAGCTGATGGGTGCAGCGGGCGCGCTGTCAACGTTGCTTCCCAACTTGGGGGGCCCGAGCGCCGCCTGTAGGCGGTTGTACGTGGGAATCGTGCGGTCCATGGCCCTGTATGGGGCCCCTGTGTGGGCGATGGACTTGACGGCCAGCACTCTCGCCATTCTGCGGAAACCGCAGAGGGCGATGGCCGTCAGAGTCGCCCGCGGGTACCGCACGATTTCCTACGAGGCGGCTTGCGTCCTGGCCGGATCCCCGCCCTGGGACCTAGAGGCGAAAGTACTCGCGTCATTACATCGATGGCGCGAGGAAGAGCGGGCACGGGGCTCGAGGCCGGTGCAGCGGCAGATCGCGCTGCGCCGAGACGAGCTCCGTCAGGTCTTGGTGGCGGAATGGCGGCAAAGGCTTCTGCGCCCTGCCGCCGGCCTCGCTACCGTCGAGGCGATCCGGCCAGTACTCGACGACTGGCTCGGGAGAAGGCACGGCTCCCTGTCGTTTAGGGTGGCGCAGGTGCTGTCGGGGCACGGCTGCTTCGGCAAGTACCTGTGCCGCATAGACAGGGAGCCGGACGCTCGGTGCCACCACTGCGTCGATTGCGGGGAGGACACGGCGCAACACACGCTCGCCGAGTGCGTGGCTTGGGAGGAGCAGCGCCGTGTCCTCGCAAATGAAGTAGGAGGCGATCTGTCGCTGCCGGCCGTAGTGCGGAGGATGGTCGGTAGCGCAGAGTCGTGGGACGCGGTGGTGTCCTTCTGCGAGGACGTGATGTCGCAGAAGGAGGCTGCGGAACGGGAGAGGGAGATCTCGGCTCCCTTCCCCGGCCGCAGAAGGCGCACCGGGCGCAGGAGAAGGGCGGACAACGCCCTTTTCCGGCCCCCATGAATGGGTCCAGGGGCGAGGGACTTGGGGAAGTCCCCGCCCCCTATTCTGGACCCGAGGCGGAGGCGCGCGCGGGTGTCGGCGCGCGCCTCTGAGGCGATGCACGGGGTAGTCGAACGCCTCACTACCCCGTGCAGGAGACGAGGCCCGGACAGACCGGGCCAGCACTAGTGTGGGGCTGCGGAAGAATCTGGATTCCCGCGGCCCCGCGCGCACGTGCGAGGAGACACCGGGGTGGTTTTTAGTCAGTTTGAGTCTGACAGACCCCTCCGCCCGCCCCAGGCGGAGGACATCCGTGAGGATTTTCCACCCCGACAAAAAAAAAAAAAAAAAAAAAAAAAAAAAAAAAAAAAAAAAAAAAAAAAAAAAAAAAAAAAAAAAAAAAAAAAAAAGGTTAGGTTAGGTTAGGTTAGGTTAGGTTAGGTTAGGTTAGGTTAGGTTAGGTTAGGTTAGGTTAGGTTAGGTTAGGTTAGGTTAGGTTAGGTTAGGTTAGGTTAGGTTAGGTTAGGTTAGGTTAGGTTAGGTTAGGTTCTGATCGGCACGGCGTCCGCCCTCAGCCGGCTGTTGCCGAACCTGGGCGGACCAAACGTGGTTTGCCGGCGGCTGTACACGGGGGTAGTTCGCTCGATGGCGCTCTATGGGGCCCCGGTGTGGGCGGAGTCCCTGTCTGCCCAGAACAAGGCTCTACTGCGGAGGCCACAGAGAGTCATGGCAGTCAGGGTCATACGCGGATACCGCACCGTATCGGTGGAAGCGGCGTGCGCCCTCGCAGGCACACCCCCGTGGGATCTAGAGGCGCAGGTGCTCGCCGAGGTCTACCGACGTGGTGCAGACCTGCGGGCGGAGAGTGGTACTCGCCGCCCACCGCCTGAGCTGGTCACGAGGTGGCGCAGGGAGGCCCAATCTCAAACCCTGCGGATTTGGAGGGTGAGGCTGGAGACGCCCAGTGCAGGTCACTGGACCGTGGAGGCGATCCGGCCGATCCTGGAAGAGTGGACACGGAGGCGACACGGGACGTTGTCCTTCCGTCTGGTGCAGGTATTGTCAGGGCATGGCTGCTTTGGCAAATACCTGCACAAAGTGGCCAGACGAGAGGCGACTCCCGTGTGTCACCAGTGCGGCTGCAGCGAGGACACGGCGCTTCACACCCTCGAGCATTGTCCTGCCTGGGCGGTGCAGCGTCGTGCTCTCGCAGCAGCAATCGGGGCAGACCTCTCCTTACCGGCCGTGGCCAAGGCCATGGTCAACAGCGGGGAGGCATGGGAGGCGGTGGCGTCCTTCTGCGAGGATGTCATCTCGCAGAAGGAGGCGGCGGAGCGCGTCAGAGAGGAAGACTCCCTCGCAGACGCGATTCGTCGCAGGAGGACAGGGCGGCGGAGGAGGCGCCATGGCGACCTGATGCCGCCGTAGGAGGTGCCAGCGGGCGATAGATCGGGGAGTCTATCGTCGTCGCATTGAACGGCCCTCACGAGTGGTGGCGATGTCTCAGGTGAGCCCGGACATCGCCAAACGAGTTTGGTCCCCGGAGGCGGGTTGCGCTGGATGGGCCGCGAACGTCATGCGTAGCGGTCCTCGCGGCTCATCCATCAAGGCGAGAGTAGGCTCACGGCGGTGTTTTTTAGTGGGTGCAAGCCCCACATAACCACACCGTCTCCCCGGACGGTGCGGTATGCGTTAGGCATTTTTCACCGCTTAATAAAAAAAAATAAAAAAAAAAAAAAAAAAGGTTACGTGCAGGACTCGATTGCGCGTAAGACTGGCTGCTCCTCGGACGCGGTCCGAGTAGGTCCAATTCGATCTGGCCCAGGAGGCGCCAGCTCTATCTGGATCCGTTGCCCCGTTGCAGTGGCAAAACAGCTGGCCGACGCCGGCCGGCTCTTGGTGGGTTGGAGCTCAGCCAGGGTCGTGGTTCTGGACGCTCGGCCCATGAGGTGCTACAGGTGCTGGGGATTGGGACACGTGGGCCGGAGGTGCGACTCTGGCGTCGACCTGAGTGGACACTGTTTCCGCTGCGGTGAGCCAGGGCATCCGGCGTCCGCGTGCGCTGCCGACCCGCATTGCTTACTGTGCGCGGCGGCGGGACGACCGACCGGCCACGTCGCCGGCAGAAAGGATTGCAGGCCGCCGGTCCGTTCTAGCAGGGAATGTCGGACAACTCTGCTCCCGACTGCTTCCGGCGCAGTCCGATTGGAGGAGCCATCGCAGGGGGCGATAATGATTACGGACTAATTATGGACCCGGTCCGTTTTCGTTCTCTTCTCCAGGCGAATTTGAACCACTGCGCCGGTGCGCAGGACTTGGTTCTCCAAACCATGGCGGAACGATCGATAGGTGTGGCCGTAGTGGCGGAGCCGTACTTCGTCCCGGCTCGCCCTGACTGGGCTGGTGACATTGGCGACTCTGTTGCTATTATCAGCTCCTCGGTGCCACTTTCCATCAGAGAGAGGAGTCGAGGATTTGTTGCGGCCACCTGGGGGGACATAACTCTCTTCGGAGTTTATTTCTCTCCAAACAGGAGCCTAGCGGAGTTCGAGGACTTCCTGGACCGCCTGGGGACCTCGGTTCGACGAATGATGCCGTCCCACGCGATCGTCGTGGGGGACTTTAACGCAAAGTCCACCGCGTGGGGGTCCCCCGGGACGGACGTCAGGGGGGAGGCGGTCGAGGAATGGGCAGCGGCTGCGGGCCTCTGTCTTTTAAACAGGGGCTCCGTTAACACGTGCGTCCGGCAGCACGGGGGGTCAATAGTTGATCTCTCGTTTGCTACTCCTGCTGTCGCCGCACGGGTTCAGGGTTGGCGGGTCCTAGAGAGTGTGGAGACTCTATCGGATCACCTGTACATCTGTATGGATGTCTCCGCCTCTTCGGGCCCAACGGTGTATCCACGACCTGACGCTCGGCAGTTCCCACGGTGGGCGTTGAAGCGGCTTGACGGGGACCTCCTAGAGGAAGCAGCCATTGTCCAGGCTTGGCTGTCCTCGCCGCCTGCAGCAGAGGGAGTCGACGCTGAGGCTGACCGCTTTCGCGAAGCCATGACGGCTGTGTGCGATGCAGCCATGCCTCGCTCCCGAAGACAACCTCCAAAGCGGGCGGTCTACTGGTGGTCCCAGGAGATAGCAGACCTCCGCGCGGCCTGTATAATTGCCCGGAGGAACTACTCACAGGTTCGCAGGTTGCGCCGCCGTGATGAAGAGCTGGAGATCCTACAGACCCAATTGCATGAGTCATACCGCAACGCTCGGAAGGCTCTGCAGTTGGCGATCTGTCGAGGGAAGGAACAATCGAGAGCTGAGGCACTGGAGGATCTAAACCGTGATCCCTGGGGGCGTCCGTACCGTGCGGCGCGGAAGAAACTCCGTGCCCGAGGCCCCCCACTGACGGAAACCCTCCAGCCTCAGTTCCTCGTCGGGGTCGTGGAGACACTCTTCCCGGAGCGGGCGGATCACCCTTCTCCACCAATGGCCGAAGCGGGCGCCGACCAAGATGCGGAGGTGGAGACTCCCCCAATATCTGACGCGGAGATGGGGGCAGCAATTCTGAGGGCGCGGTCCAAGAGGACTGCCCCCGGACCGGATGGGGTGCCCGCAAGGGTGCTGGCCCTCTCTCTTGAGGCGGCCCTGGAAGATAGGCTTAGGGAGCTGTTTGACGCCTGTCTAACATCGGGACGGTTCCCTAAGGCCTGGAAGGAGGGTCGACTGGTTCTGCTCCAGAAGGCAGGGCGGCCCCCGGATTCTCCATCGGCGTATAGGCCGATTGTCTTGCTGGACGAGGTGGGGAAGATGCTAGAGAAGATTCTCGCTACCCGCATCGTCCGGCACTTAGATGCAGTAGGCCCGAATTTGTCGGACGCCCAGTTCGGTTTCCGGGCAGGGCGTTCGACAATAGACGCCATCTTGCGCCTCAAGGCCGAAGCGAAAGATGCAGTTACCCAGGGCGGGGTGTTGTTGGCGGTGTCTTTAGACATCGCCAACGCGTTCAACACTCTGCCATTCAGCTGCATCGAGGAGGCGCTCCGCTACCATCGGGTGCCCGCCTACCTGAGGCTGCTGGTAGCGGACTATCTGCAGGGGCGGTTTGTGTCCTACGAGGGACGCGACGGTCAAGTTGTGCGCAGGGCCATCGTGTGCGGTGTTCCGCAGGGGTCGGTTTTGGGTCCACTCCTGTGGAACATAGGCTACGACTGGTCCTTGCGGTGTTTGCTCTCCCCCGGGCAGGGCGTCATTTGCTACGCTGACGACACTCTCGTCACGGCCCGGGGAGGGAGCTACGAGGAAGCGGCACGGTCTGCCGTCGAGGGCGCGTCCCTCGTCGTGGGGCGAATCGAGGCGATGGGCCTGAAGGTGGCCCTCGAAAAGACGGAGGCCCTGGTATTTCATGCGCCCCGACGACGGGCACCGGCCGGCGCACACCTCACTATTGGTGGTGCACCAATAGCGGTACGGGCAAGCATGAAATACTTGGGCCTGGTTTTGGACCGGAGGTGGAACTTCGGCGAGCACTTTGCTCAGCTTGCGCCGAAGCTGATCGGCACGGCGTCCGCCCTCAGCCGGCTGTTGCCGAACCTGGGCGGACCAAACGTGGTTTGCCGGCGGCTGTACACGGGGGTAGTTCGCTCGATGGCGCTCTATGGGGCCCCGGTGTGGGCGGAGTCCCTGTCTGCCCAGAACAAGGCTCTACTGCGGAGGCCACAGAGAGTCATGGCAGTCAGGGTCATACGCGGATACCGCACCGTATCGGTGGAGGCGGCGTGCGCCCTCGCAGGCACACCCCCGTGGGATCTAGAGGCGCAAGTGCTCGCCGAGGTCTACCGACGTGGTGCAGACCTGCGGGCGGAGAGTGGTACTCGCCGCCCACCGCCTGAGCTGGTCACGAGGTGGCGCAGGGAGGCCCAATCTCAAACCCTGCGGATTTGGAGGGTGAGGCTGGAGACGCCCAGTGCAGGTCACTGGACCGTGGAGGCGATCCGGCCGATCCTGGAAGAGTGGACACGGAGGCGACACGGGACGTTGTCCTTCCGTCTGGTGCAGATGTTGTCAGGGCATGGCTGCTTTGGCAAATACCTGCACAAAGTGGCCAGACGAGAGGCGACTCCCGTGTGTCACCAGTGCGGCTGCAGCGAGGACACGGCGCTTCACACCCTCGAGCATTGTCCTGCCTGGGCGGTGCAGCGTCGTGCTCTCGCAGCAGCAATCGGGGCAGACCTCTCCTTACCGGCCGTGGCCAAGGCCATGGTCGACAGCGGGGAGGCATGGGAGGCGGTGGCGTCCTTCTGCGAGGATGTCATCTCGCAGAAGGAGGCGGCGGAGCGCGTCAGAGAGGAAGACTCCCTCGCAGACGCGATTCGTCGCAGGAGGACAGGGCGGCGGAGGAGGCGCCATGGCGACCTGATGCCGCCGTAGGAGGTGCCAGCGGGCGATAGATCGGGGAGTCTATCGTCGTCGCATTGAACGGCCCTCACGAGTGGTGGCGATGTCTCAGGTGAGCCCGGACATCGCCAAACGAGTTTGGTCCCCGGAGGCGGGTTGCGCTGGATGGGCCGCGAACGTCATGCGTAGCGGTCCTCGCGGCTCATCCATCGAGGCGAGAGTAGGCTCACGGCGGTGTTTTTTAGTGGGTGCAAGCCCCACATAACCAAACCGTCTCCCCGGACGGTGCGGTATGCGTTAGGCATTTTTCACCGCTTAATAAAAAAAAAAAAAAAAAAAAAAAAAAAGGTTAGGTTAGGTTAGGTTAGGTTAGGTTAGGTTAGGTTAGGTTAGGTTTCCGGCCAGTACTCGACGACTGGCTCGGGAGAAGGCACGGCTCCCTGTCGTTTAGGGTGGCGCAGGTGCTGTCGGGGCACGGCTGCTTCGGCAAGTACCTGTGCCGCATAGACAGGGAGCCGGACGCTCGGTGCCACCACTGCGTCGATTGCGGGGAGGACACGGCGCAACACACGCTCGCCGAGTGCGTGGCTTGGGAGGAGCAGCGCCGTGTCCTCGCAAATGAAGTAGGAGGCGATCTGTCGCTGCCGGCCGTAGTGCGGAGGATGGTCGGTAGCGCAGAGTCGTGGGACGCGGTGGTGTCCTTCTGCGAGGACGTGATGTCGCAGAAGGAGGCTGCGGAACGGGAGAGGGAGATCTCGACTCCCTTCCCCGGCCGCAGAAGGCGCACCGGGCGCAGGAGAAGGGCGGACAACGCCCTTTTCCGGCCCCCATGAATGGGTCCAGGGGCGAGGGACTTGGGGAAGTCCCCGCCCCCTATTCGATGGACCCTAGGCGGAGGCGCGCGCGGGTGTCGGCGCGCGCCTCTGAGGCGATGCACGGGGTAGTCGAACGCCTCACTACCCCGTGCAGGAGACGAGGCCCGGACAGACCGGGCCAGCACTAGTGTGGGGCTGCGGAAGAATGTGGATTCCCGCGGCCCCGCGCGCACGTGCGAGGAGACACCGGGGTGGTTTTTAGTCAGTTTGAGTCTGACAGACCCCTCCGCCCGCCCCAGGCGGAGGACATCCGTGAGGATTTTCCACCCCGACAAAAAAAAAAAAAAAAAAAAAAAAAAAAGGTTAGGTTAGGTTAGGTTAGGTTAGGTTAGGTTAGGTTAGGTTAGGTTAGGTTAGGTTAGGTTAGGTTAGGTTAGGTTAGGTTAGGTTAGGTTAGGTTAGGTTAGGTTAGGTTAGGTTAGGTTAGGTTAGGTTAGGTTAGGTTAGGTTAGGTTAGGTTATGTTAGGTTATGTTTTTTTTTTTTTTTTAGTTAGTTTTCTTACCGCAGACATGGAAGTCCGCGCTCTTTTTTACAATTTTGGATCATTTGCTGTCTTTTTTATTTTTATTCTTCTACATACGTGCTCCTACATAGGACACTAATACTATAATAAAGGTATTATACTACTTAAATCTACGTGAGTCCATCTATTGGTATTTTTTTTTTTTTTTTTTTTTTTTTTTTTTTTTTTTTTTTTTTTTTTTTTTTTTCAGGCTTTCTATTTTTGTTTTGTTTCCATGTTCTTTATATTTAAATTAATAATCTAGGTTAACATTACATTATTGAGACACATTTCACTAATAACTGCACGGCAGCGTGAGCCGACCGGCTCCAACCGACGGCACCCGTTCACGGATATGACTCGCACATCCGCGCCGCTTAGCTCAACCATTTTTTAGGGAACTTAACGACCGGATGCGCAGCGCCGCCATCGGCAAAGCTTTTAAGTGAGTATGACAGGCTCACTCTGCCATGCAGTTTCACATAATCTATTTTTTTATTTCTAGGGGTACATAACAGACTGGGTCAGTTTGGGTTAGGGTTTGGTTTTGGGATTTGGATGGGGACTTGTTGTTTATGTGCGTCGACTGACCAGGGACTTCGCTAGCCTGAGCAAAGCTTCCACGACGTTCGCGTCTCGATGCTGCATGGCCGTCTTCAGGTTGTACTCGACGACCGTTTTAGTAGGCGCATCCATCGCTCTCTTTGCAAAGCGGCCCGTGGCGTCATCGGCGTCGTCGGTGTAATAGACGCAACTGACTGTATGTCTCGACACCGCCACTACCGCGTGGGAGATGCTGTCGTGGATTTGGAGCCTCCTGGACTTGGTATTGATGATAATTACGCTGTCGAAGGTCAGACCCTGGGCCTCGTGGATGGTTAGAGTGCGCGACCCTTCGCCGGACCCGTATCCCTGGCTAACAAGAGAAGCTTTCTCCTCTTGCGTATGAACCAGGAATAGGGTGTTTTGGGCGTTGTTCGGTATTTGCGCACCTGTGTACCCTTTGACGCTCAGTGAGTGAACCCGCGACAGCGACGACTTGGAGGAGTATATACCGGGGTATATCTCGCTCAGTGCGAATGCCACATCCATCGGATGGCGGTGCGTGCAAAGTAGCTCCCGGGTGATGCCAGCCACCATGTTTGGACGGGTATACCTTAACTCGAAAAGGTTCTCTCTGTCCAAGAATGGTAGCTGGTTCACGTCTCCGATGAGGACAACCTCGCTTGCTCCCGACAACTTTACTGCCATGACTATGGCCCCAAAATGGTTCATAAGAGCCTCATCTACCGTTAGGCGGTAGCATTTCTCTTCTTTCTTGAACCCGTTGACTAAGATTGAGGCCATAGTGCGCACCTTTGTCTTTACTCGGTCTCCTAAGCGGTGCGCAAGCTTCTCTCTGAGATCTTTGGCAGCTTCGGTCGTCGTGGTGGCTACAACGTCTTTCTCACCATCGAAGTGTTTCACCACCCAGGTTGTCTTGCCGCAACCTGGAACTCCGTTTACCCACCTGATATTGGGTACCGTCCAATGTTCTTGCGATGCTGTTTTGTCCGGGATCCCCGAGATGGACTGTGCCATTTCAAGGATCTTATCGTCCAGCATGATCTTGGTGCACTTGGCGGTAACCACTATCGGGTCGTCGTTTGGTGTTATAAATTTTGGCCTTCCCACGCGCTCCGTTTCCTCCTTGTCCAGGGCCACGAAACCGTTCGTTGCGCTATAGGCTGCCATGTACGACCCCGTCATTTCCCCTTTGATGACTTGGGATTTGACGTTGTCATACACGGCTGCCTCTGCCTCCTCGAGCAGTACCCTTAGCAGTCCTTCTGAGTTTCTTTGGAAGGTCTGCAGGATCTTCTTGCATGTTATGAGGTTGACCTCTCTGGTCGCCCTCACAATTGCTACGTACTCGAGGAAAGCGCTCTTCACGTGGTCTGTGGTGCCCGAGTTCAGTGCGAGGACAGGCGGGCTGACTTGCCCTTTGTCGGCTCTCGTTGGCTTAGGCTTCCTTTGTTCTTGTTTTGTAGGTGTTTTTCTGAAAAACCTCTCCACTGCTGTTCCCTGTTTTTCAGTCGGTGATGCGCGGCTAGTGCTTGGGAGCAGTGCGCTGAGGAAAGTGCCGAAGGCTTTCAGGCGACTCCTCGACCTGGCCTGGGCTTCCAGGCTGTTGGTGCTGCTCTGCTCTTTTGCAGCTTTTTCGGCGGCTGCCTTCTGCTGGGCCCTCTCTGATCCGCTTTGTGTGGTCGGGTTTGTTGCGGAGCTCGTCGCGCTGGCTGTTGGGTCTCTGGGGGCTTTGAGGAAACTTAGAGTTTCCCCTCTGTCCTCATAGACGACTACCTCATGTTGTTCGGAGGCTTTTAAGCAGCCGAAGCGGTCTGCGACGTCTCCTCTCTCTCCTCCGACCTCCATCGCGTCAACGCTTATGGTGCGGGCTGTGACTGGCGTGTCTTCACCGGCCTCCCTGATCTTTTGAAGCATCGAGCATGCCTGAGCGAATGGAGTCTCCTCTCGCCACTCGAGTAATGCGATCGTCTTCCCTTTGAATCGCATTAGCCGGCATCGGTGAGAGGCTACTTCCACCTGTGGCAGTGCGGCGTACTTACTACCTTTCAAGCTCGTTTTGGTGGTGCTTCCGTTGATCAAGGCAGCGAGACCTGGTGAGATGGGAATCCGGGCTGCAGGTCGGCTTGAGCCTATGCAGAAGGCTATGCCCAACTTTTCGGCCTCTCTGTTCATGAAAAGAGCGACAGGTCGCAGTCTGACACTTGGGACTCCGTCTCCTCCGCATGCCAGGAACTCCGTGATGGGCATGGTGCTGAGGGCTGGTTGTAGGCTGGCTTCTGCTGCTGCTACTGCTGCTGGTGATGGTTGTGCGTTTGTGTGTGTACCTTGTGTTATGGTGAGTGGTGTGCGTGTTCTGTTTTGTGTTGTTGTTGTCGTCTGTGTTGTTGTAGTGTGTGTTGTTGTTGCTGTAGTTGTTGTGGTCGGGACTGTTTGCGTTTGCCTAGATGGTAGTCGACTTCGACTTTGCGAGGTAGCGTCCGTTTTGTTAGCCTCTGCTGCGACTTTGGCGACTTTGCTCGCGAATGCCAAGAACGGTTTTCTGGTAGCCGGTCTCCCCATGATGGTGTGGAGTGTGGACTGGCTAAGCTGGGTTTCAATTTTGATTTCCAGCTCCATTCTGTCGTGGCTGAATCTGGGGCATTCAAAGAGCAAATGCCAGACTGTTTCATCGCAGCTGGGGTCACAGACGCACGAGGGACTGTCTTTGAGGTGGAATCGGTGGAGATACGCTGAGAATCCGCCGTGTCCTGTTAGGACTTGTACATGGACCGGTGTGAGAACTGCGTCTCTGAGTGTCCTTTTTGCCGCTAGGACGTCTGGGAAGAACACTTTTGTTACCGATCCTGTACTCGAGGACTCGTAGCGTGCCTGCCACTTCCTTACAGTCCCCTCCCGTATCTTCCTTCTCACGAACGATACGGGGACCTTGCTGTAGTCTGCTGTCTCTTTTGTTAGGGCTGCCTCCTTGGCCAGCTCGTCCGCTCTCTCATTCCCGGCGGTTCCCACGTGGGCCCTGAGCCAAAAGAACCTCACTTCTCGGTCTTCTTCTCTGATCTCGCGGACGCACCTCTTGATTTGTAGTGCCAGGTGGTGAGTGACAGACGGACTCCTGAGCAGGTCAAGTGACGATCTTGAGTCACTTAAGATGCTTACGGAGGCCACACTGGATTCTCTTGCCATCCTGACAGCTCTGAAGAGAGCGTACATTTCCGATTGGAAGACCGTGTTGTGGGGCTCCAGGCCAAAAGAGCTGGACTTGGACTCCTTTCCGTTTTCCCACCAAGTTTAGGCAGCCCCGACTTTCCCCTCTATCTTGCTGCCGTCGGTGTATATTTGGGGACCGATTACTTGGTAGGTTTCCAGGGTCTCGGGAGTCATGTCCTCTAGGCGTGCATACTCTGTTGTTGTGAGTAGCGCTGGGTGGGGGTTTTGGGAGTGGTGCACGTTGCACTCCAGCTCGCGGCCCGGCGGTATGAACTCTTGGGAATGTCCCTTTTTGATCTTGAAAAGGGTTGCGGCCTCGATTACCCGGAGATCTAGGGGGAGTTGGCCTGACAGTACAAGTGCCGATGTCAGAGACACCGTGCGGTATGCTTTGCAGATCTTCTGCGCGAAGCCTCTCTGCAGCGAGTCAAACTGATTCCTTGTCATCAGTTTCTCGGCTGCAGGGGCCCACGCGCTCGCTGCATACATCACGATGGGCTCTATCACCGACACGTATATCGTCCCTATTATCTCTCTGTTTAGACCCCAAGTCACCTTTGCTGCGCATGCAAGCTGCTTGTATATGTCTGCGGCCCTTTTACAGGTCGCAGACACGTGCGCGTTGAAGGTGAGTTTAGAGTCTATTGTGAGACCCAGCAACTTGACCTCTTTGACTAGGTTCAGCTGAATGCCCGACATATGGAGTACCGGATCGTCGTATTTGAGCTTTTTCGTTAACACCATCGCGTTGGTCTTGTGCGCGGCGAAACGTAGCTTATTTTGGACGCCCCATTCCGATACCGTGTCTAGCGTATCGTTGGCTGTTTGCTGCAGGGGACCGGTTGAAAAGTCTGAGAAGATAAGGACGACATCGTCTGCGAAGGCTTGGCAGTATACGCCCATACTAGCCATTTTGTGAAGGAGTGAGTCTAGGATAAGGTTCCAAAACGTCGGTCCGGCGATTGAGCCCTGGACGCATCCTTTCGTGGTACCCTTCTCACTAGTCGCTCTGGCGTAGTTGACCCTGATGTTCCGGTCTTCCAGGTATGAGGTGACGAGAGCGTAGATGTTTTTGGGACAGTTTTTGACTACCATCTGTCTTTTGAGTGTTGGCCACCACGCGTTATCGAAGGCCCCCTCTATGTCCAATGATATCATAAGCACGATCTTTTTGGCTTTGATTTCGGCACGTATGTGTCCCATTAGGGCATAGAGGGCGTCCTCGGTGCCGCGCTGCGTTAGGTTATGTTAGGTTAGGTTAGGTTAGGTTAGGTTAGGTTAGGTTAGGTTAGGTTAGGTTAGGTTAGGTTAGGTTAGGTTAGGTTAGGTTAGGTTAGGTTAGGTTAGGTTAGGTTAGGTTAGGTTAGGTTAGGTTAGGTTAGGTTAGGTTAGGTTAGGTTAGGTTAGGTTAGGTTAGGTTAGGTTAGGTTAGGTTAGGTTAGGTTAGGTTAGGTTAGGTTAGGTTAGGTTAGGTTAGGTTAGGTTAGGTTAGGTTAGGTTAGGTTAGGTTAGGTTAGGTTAGGTTAGGTTAGGTTAGGTTAGGTTAGGTTAGGTTAGGTTAGGTTAGGTTAGGTTAGGTTAGGTTAGGTTAGGTTAGGTTAGGTTAGGTTAGGTTAGGTTAGGTTAGGTTAGGTTAGGTTAGGTTAGGTTAGGTTAGGTTAGGTTAGGTTAGGTTAGGTTAGGTTAGGTTAGGTTAGGTTAGGTTAGGTTAGGTTAGGTTAGGTTAGGTTAGGTTAGGTTAGGTTAGGTTAGGTTAGGTTAGGTTAGGTTAGGTTAGGTTAGGTTAGGTTGGGGTGCCTGGCAGAAAACCTCCCCGAGTGCTCAGTGGCTGCTGGTCCTTTTGTTTTCTTGGGGACGAGCAGGCGCTGGGCCGGTGCACCCTGGGCGCGGGCAACAGTCTCCTCGTGAGGGGTGGGAGAGAGGAGATTGTTGTCCGTGGCGAATTTCTGCCGGAGCGGAGGAGTCGCTCCCGAGGGCTCTCTATCTGCGCTCTGCAGCTGCAGAGTGCACGATTAGGGAGCGAGGTGGGGTAGACCGCGGGCCGTTGTACAGTCTGCGGTGTAGGGGTCTCCGCGGCGTGTACGTCGCGGTGACCGAGGTGGGGAAGACCGTGGGTTGCTCCGCAACCTGCGGTCTAGGGGCATCCGTGGCGAGGTGTTTTGAGCCACGGTGCCGGGTGGTGGGTAGGTTAAGTTAGTTGTAGGTTAGTTTTAGGTTTTTCTTTCTTATTAATTTGGGTTAAAAAAAAAAAAAAAAAAAAAAAAAAAAAAAAAAAAAAAAAAAAAAAAAAAAAAAAAACATAAAATCAAAGAGAAAATTCATAAAATTAAAAACACAAAAAAAAAAAAAAAAATATTAGGGTAGCATTAGAACGTAGATACCGAGCAGCGGGCGGTATATCCTGCACCGGAGGCATCCGCGGGCCTCGGGAGGATCAAATACCCTCCCAAAAAGAGCGGCCGCATCGCCTTGGGGAAGTGATGTGCGTACCTCCCAATCGTAAAATGGAAATGTCTGATATGGAAAGTGTTTTGTCATGCGACCCGGCTGACGCCCGGCGCTCGCAGGTACCCGGGCCTGCGAGTGTTAAATTGACTACCGACGGACGCGCAGGGGTAGGCGACCAGGCCCCTGTTGCTGACAATATTACTGGCAGCAGTCTTTTAAAACATATTGACGGAGGGCCGCGTGGACCGTCTTCCGTTAGGAAACGTCCACGCGACCCTGCTCTGGTGGGAGGTGGGTCGGTGGATCTGTCCTCAGATGAGGAAGGTCTGCTGGCCCCGAAGTTGCCGACCGCGAGTCGAGGTCGGCAGGCTTCGAGAGGGGTGAGTGCTTCGCGGCCGCGGAGGGACGCACAGGGTAGGTTCGTGCGCTCCGATACTCCGGCGGCCAGCGAAGCAGATAGTGACATGGGGGTCACTACCGAGGACCCTGGTGGCGAGAGCTGTGCCTCGCTAGGGAGCTCAAAGGCGGAGCTCAACGCCACCAGAAGAGAGCAGCGCAAAGCCGTCGCGGCCGACGAAGTGTCGGAAATGGCCCGACGCGCACGCGAGCGACGCGCTGCTCTAGCGGCGGAAGGGGGGGACCCATCTGCGGTGGCCCTAAGCCAGCTTGCCCTGGACGGGGTGGACTTAGTCCTGAAGGTTGCCACCAAATCCGGCAGCCTGAAGGGCACGTTCACCCGCGGCCTGAAGGAAGCTGCCGCGGACATCAAGGAGGCGGTTGGCATCCTCCTCAACAGGACGGCCTCAGACGAGGTCGCGAAGTTGCGGGAGGAGAACAGCCGTCTCCGAAATGATTTGGAGGTCCTCCGGCGACAAGTCGCTGCGCTGAGCGAGCAGCAGCAGCGACGCACGTCCACCGATGCCGCATCGGTAGTGGCCCCGGCTCCCGCGCCGAGACCGGCAAGCACTCGTACCGACGACGAGGTCGAGCGCATTGTCCGGCTCTGCATGCTCCAGTGCGGGAGCATGGTCAACGCTCGGATGGAGGCGATCTCTCGGCGCCTCCCTGCGGAAATCCTCCGTCCGCCCCTAGCGGCCGATACACGGCGGAGGGCTGAGGAGCCGCCGAGACCTGTGCCTCGACCGAGCGATCAGCCCGCGACTGCCGGGTCTAAGGGTGAGACCTGGGCGACAGTCGTGGGCCGCAAGAAGGCCCGCAAAGCCGCCAAGGCGGCCTCAGCAACGGCGCGCGCCCCTGGCCGAACCGCAAAGGCGGTTGCGCAGCCTGCGCGGCGGACTGCCAAAGGCGGTCGCAAAGGACCGGCGATACGTGCTCCGCGTTCCGAGGCTGTGACGCTCACGCTACAGCCCGGAGCTTCGGAGCGCGGCGTAACGTACCAGTCGGTCATTGCCGAGGCCAAGGCCAAGATCAAATTATCTGATCTTGGTCTTCAGTCCGTCACCCTCAGGCAGGCTGCCACGGGTGCGCGGCTGTTCGAGGTGGCTGGTGCTGCGAGCGGCAGTGCCGAAAAGGCGGACGCTCTGGCCGCCAAGATGAGGGAGGTCCTCAACCCTGAGGACGTCCGGGTCTCCAGGCCAATGAAAACCGCAGAGGTGCGGATTGCTGGTCTGGACGACTCCGTGACGTCTGAGGAGGTGGTGGCGGCCGTTGCCCGAAGCGGAGAGTGTCCGCCGGACAAGGTGCGGGCCGGCGATATTCGCACCGACGCCACCGGACTCGGCGTGGTCTGGGTTCGGTGCCCTGTGGCGTCGGCGAAGAGGATCGCCATAAGCGGCAGATTGCTGGTTGGCTGGGTTGCAGCGAGGGTGAAACTCCTGCAGCCCCGGGCTTTGCGGTGCTTCCGATGCCTGGAGAAGGGGCACGTCCGGGCAAAGTGCACCGCTGAGATTGACCGTAGCGACCTTTGTTATCGCTGCGGTCAGCCCGGCCACAAGGCGGCCCAGTGTTCCGCGGCGCTCAACTGCAGCTTGTGTTCGGCTGCGGGGAGGCCAGCGGGACACAAAGTGGGCGGAGGGGCCTGTGGCGCGCCTGCCAGCAAGGCCAAGAAGAAAAAGAAGAGGAGCTCTAAGCCTGCCGGGGAAACCTCGCCGCCCCCGCAGGCTAGTAGCTCCGCGGCCGACTCCCGGCCCAGGACCGTTGCCGAGGGAATGGAGTGTCAATAACGGCACAATTCCATTTCCTCCAGGGCAACATCAATCACTCTGCCAGAGCTCAGGATCTTTTACTCCAGAGCATGGCAGAGTGGTCGATCCACGTGGCTGTGGTCGCCGAACCGTACTTCATCCCCGCCCGTGACAACTGGCTGGGGTGCGCTGACGGTTTGGTGGCCATTATTGGCGGGACTCTGATCGACCCGTCTCGGGGCCGCGGCTGGGTTGCTGCGGTCTCGGGCGGCATCGTCATCGTGGGGGCGTATTTCTCCCCCAACAAGAGTCTCGCCGACTTTGAGGGTTTCCTTGTCGAGTTGGGCGCCGTCGTAGGCCGCTATCACCCTCGTCCCGTTCTGGTGCTCGGGGATCTCAACGCCAAGTCATCGGCGTGGGGATCTCCGGTCACTGACCCTCGGGGCGAGGTGCTGGAAGAGTGGGCGGTGACGACTGGTCTGGTCGTCCTGAATCGGGGTTCGGAATACACGTGCGTGCGGCAGCGGGGCGGGTCGATAGTGGACGTCTCGTTCGCTAGCCCCTCTGTCGCTAGCCGAGTCCGCGACTGGCGTGTCGCCGTGGAGGTGGAGACGCTGTCGGACCATCGGTATATCCGGTTCGACGTCTCCGCCCAGACCGCGAGCGGCCGCCATCCAACAACCCCGATTAATGACGGCCCGCGTTGGGCGCTTAAGCGCATCGACAGGGAACTACTCGAGGAAGCTGCCTTAGTCCAGTCCTGGATTTGGGAGTCGACGACGGACGGCCCCGTCGACGTCGAAGCGGTGGCGCTGTGGTTTCGCGGGGCGATGACGCAGGTCTGCGACGCGTCCATGCCCCGTGTCCGCCAACAGTCCGCAAGGCGCCAGGTGTACTGGTGGACGGCCGAGATCGCGCGGCTGCGCGTTGAGTGCGTTGCGGCTCGCCGCCAGTACACACGATACCGGAGACGACGTCGACGGGATTCCGTCGAGGAAGACGCGCGGTATGAGGCGTACCGCGCGTCCAAGGAGACTCTGCGGCTGGCCATCGGCGACTCTAAGTCGCGTGCCAGGGAGGAGCTGCTGGGGTCCCTAGATCGGGATCCGTGGGGGCGCCCTTACCGTTGGGTACGGGGCAAGTTGCGTCCCTGGGCGCCTCCACTGGCGCAGACTATGGAGCCCCAGTTGCTAGAGGCGGTGGTGACGGCCCTCTTCCCTGAGCGAGCGGAACACGTTCCCCCGGCGATGGCTGCACCCTCAGCCGCAGACTCTCCAGAAGAGGAGGGCACCGATGTCCCCGAGGTGACGCAAGCAGAGACGAGAGCGGCCGTGTCGCGACTCCGGGCTAAGAACACAGCGCCCGGACCCGACGGAGTTCCTGGTCGAGCTCTCGTCCTGGCTCTGAAGGAGCTAGAGCCCCAGCTGAGGGGGCTCTTCACGGCATGTCTCGAGCAGGGTCAGTTTCCCAGTGTGTGGAAGGAGGGGAGGCTGGTCCTGCTCAGGAAGGAGGGGCGCCCCGCGGACTCGCCGTCCGCGTATCGGCCCATAGTGCTGCTCGACGAGGCGGGCAAACTTTTCGAGCGAATTATCGCAGATCGCCTCGTCAGCCACTTGTGCAGGGAGGGGCCGAACCTGGACGACAACCAATTTGGTTTTCGTCGGGGGCGCTCCACCATAGACGCCATCATGCGCGTGAGGGCCCTGGCGGAGGAGACGGTTTCCCGGGGTGGGGTGGTGCTGGCGGTGTCTTTAGACATCTCCAACGCATTCAACACCCTACCCTGGAGTTGTATTCGGGAGGCACTGAAATACCATCGCGTGCCTCCCTACCTCCGCCGTACGGTAGGGGCTTACCTGGAGGGTAGATGCGTCACCTATCGGGGACGTGACGGTGCCGGTCGGCACCTCATGTCGTGCGGTGTTCCGCAGGGTTCGGTCTTGGGACCGCTCCTGTGGAACATCGGCTACGACTGGGTGCTGAGAGGCGAGCTCCCGTCGGGCGCCGACTTGACGTGTTATGCGGACGACACGCTTGTCGCTGCCCGGGGGAGCTCGCACAGGGAGGCAGCGTTGATAGCCACGGCTGCGGTGTCACAGGTGGTGAACCGCATCCGGCGCCTGGGCCTGGAGGTGGCCCTGAACAAGTCGGAGGCCATGGTGTTTCATGGCCCCCGACGTGCGCCGGCGCCGGGATCACACATCGTGGTCAGCGGGGCCCGGATAGCTGTCGAGTCCACCATGAAGTATCTGGGATTGGTGCTCGACAGCCGATGGGAATTCGGGCCCCACTTCCGGCGGCTGGCGCCGAAGCTGATGGGTGCAGCGGGCGCGCTTTCAACGTTGCTTCCCAACTTGGGGGGCCCGAGCGCCGCCTGTAGGCGGTTGTACGTGGGAATCGTGCGGTCCATGGCCCTGTATGGGGCCCCTGTGTGGGCGATGGACTTGACGGCCAGCACTCTCGCCATTCTGCGCAAACCGCAGAGGGCGATGGCCGTCAGAGTCGCCCGCGGGTACCGCACGATTTCCTACGAGGCGGCTTGCGTCCTGGCCGGATCCCCGCCCTGGGACCTAGAGGCGAAAGTACTCGCGTCATTACATCGATGGCGCGAGGAAGAGCGGGCACGGGGCTCGAGGCCGGTGCAGCGGCAGATCGCGCTGCGCCGAGACGAGCTCCGTCAGGTCTTGGTGGCGGAATGGCGGCAAAGGCTTCTGCGCCCTGCCGCCGGCCACGCTACCGTCGAGGCGATCCGGCCAGTACTCGACGACTGGCTCGGGAGAAGGCACGGCTCCCTGTCGTTTAGGGTGACGCAGGTGCTGTCGGGGCACGGCTGCTTCGGCAAGTACCTGTGCCGCATAGACAGGGAGCCGGACGCTCGGTGCCACCACTGCGTCGATTGCGGGGAGGACACGGCGCAACACACGCTCGCCGAGTGCGCGGCTTGGGAGGAGCAGCGCCGTGTCCTCGCAAATGAAGTAGGAGGCGATCTGTCGCTGCCGGCCGTAGTGCGGAGGATAGTCGGTAGCGCAGAGTCGTGGGACGCGGTGGTGTCCTTCTGCGAGGACGTGATGTCGCAGAAGGAGGCTGCGGAACGGGAGAGGGAGATCTCGACTCCCTTCCCCGGCCGCAGAAGGCGCACCGGGCGCAGGAGAAGGGCGGACAACGCCCTTTTCCGGCCCCCATGAATGGGTCCAGGGGCGAGGGACTTGGGGAAGTCCCCGCCCCCTATTCGATGGACCCGAGGCGGAGGCGCGCGCGGGTGTCGGCGCGCGCCTTTGAGGCGATGCACGGGGTAGTCGAACGCCTCACTACCCCGTGCAGGAGACGAGGCCCGGACAGACCGGGCCAGCACTAGTGTGGGGCTGCGGAAGAATGTGGATTCCCGCGGCCCCGCGCGCACGTGCGAGGAGACACCGGGGTGGTTTTTAGTCAGTTTGAGTCTGACAGACCCCTCCGCCCGCCCCAGGGCGGAGGACATCCGTGAGGATTTTCCACCCCGACAAAAAAAAAAAAAAAAAAAAAGGTTAGGTTAGGTTAGGTTAGGTTAGGTTAGGTTAGGTTAGGTTAGGTTAGGTTAGGTTAGGTTAGGTTAGGTTAGGTTAGGTTAGGTTAGGTTAGGTTAGGTTAGGTTAGGTTAGGTTAGGTTAGGTTAGGTTAGGTTAGGTTAGGTTAGGTTAGGTTAGGTTAGGTTAGGTTAGGTTAGGTTAGGTTAGGTTAGGTTAGGTTAGGTTAGGTTAGGTTAGGTTAGGTTAGGTTAGGTTAGGTTAGGTTAGGTTAGGTTAGGTTAGGTTAGGTTAGGTTAGGTTAGGTTAGGTTAGGTTAGGTTAGGTTAGGTTAGGTTAGGTTAGGTTAGGTTAGGTTAGGTTAGGTTAGGTTAGGTTAGGTTAGGTTAGGTTAGGTTAGGTTAGGTTTTTTTTTTTTTTTTTTTTTTTTTTCCGGCAGGAGGGGAAATCCGGTCGGACACTCAAGCTGCCTCACAGACGAGCCAGTCTGAGTAGTGCCGGGCTCCAACCGGCTAAAACCACCTCCTGCCTTACAATTATATCCACAGACATAAGCGTCCGTGCCTTTGTTTAGTTACATTTCAATGTGACTCTGAGCTCCACGTACAAGTGGTGACTCCGGAGTACAACTTATTTATACTTAAACTACTTACTTACTAATGAGTCCATCACTTTTTGTTTGCTATAGTTTTTTTTTTTTTTTTTTTTTTTTTTTTTTTTTTTTTTTTTTTTTTTTTTTTTTTTTTTTTTGCATGCAGCCATTGGCTTGTTGCACAGCTGGCAAGAGGGAACCTGACCGGACTCTACTGACAGCGTTCGTTCACGAAAACTGACGCCTGCATTGGCACCGCCCTACTCAACCATATTTGAGGGAGTCGAACGATCCAACACACACGCCACCATCAGCGAGTCGTTTAAGTGAGTATGACAAGGTTCATGATGCCAGCTGCGCCCTTTATAAACTATTTTCAAAACTTAATACTAGAAATTGGGTAGGGAAGGGTTGGTTTGGGTTACTTGTCAGCTGCAGGTTTCCCACCGTGGAACGGCTGCTGCAGCCGGCTTTACTAAGGTAATGTCAAATTAAGCTGAGTCAGAGAGGCTGTCCACCCTGTGTCAAAAAGCATCGTCGGTCAGTGCTTTTGGAGGCGTATCAGCGCCTCGACGACCTTCGTGTCCCGATGTCGCATAGCCTTCATCATGTTGTTGTTAATGATGTCGTTAGTTGCGGCTTCCTGTGCTCGTCTCACAAATCGTCCAATAGCGTCGTCTGCGTTGTCGGCGTAGTACACACAGCTGGCTGTGTGTCTTGATACGGCCACTACCGCATGGGGGACGCTGCTGTGAAGCACGATGTTTTTGGACTTTGTCTTCAGGATGAGGACTGTCTCGCATGTGAGTCCCTGAGCTTCGTGGATGGTCAGAACGCTCGATCCAGCACCCGAACCATATCCCTGGTCAATGAGGGACTTTTTCTCCTCCTGCGTGTGTACCAGGAACAGTGTGTTGGAGAGGGTGCTTGGTATATCGGCGCCCGTGAACCTTTTCAGCTGCAGGGAGTGGACTTGGTCCTTCGACGAGTAAATGCCAGGATAGACTTCTGCTAGGGCGTATGCGACATCCATTGGAGTCCGATGCGTACAGGACAACTCTTGGCTGATGGTCGCCACAGAGTCCGGACGGGCGTATCTAAAGGGAAATAGGTTTTCCCTGTCCAGATAGGGCAATTGGTTAACGTCTCCGACAAGGACCACGTCGGTCGCACCTGACAATCGAACTGCCATCACTATGGCCCCAAAGTGGTTCATGAGAGCCTCGTCCACTACAATGCGCCTGCATTTGTGTGGCCCTTTGAACCCGTTCGATAATATTGAGGCCAGTGTGCGCACCTTGGTTCTGTTGTATTCGCCAATTTTGTGCGCCAGCTTTTGCCGCAGATCTTTCGCGGCCTCGGTTGTAGTAGTGACGATGACGTCGTGATCCCTATCGAAGTTATTAACCACCCAGGTCGTCTTGCCACATCCTGGAACGCCGTTTACCCACTTTATTTTCGGTAGTGCCCAACCTCCACTTAGACTTATGCCCCTCGAGATTGCTTCCGCCTGTTCGAGGATCTTGTCGTCCATCATGATTTTGGTACATCGGGCCACTACCACTATTGGGTCACTTTCGGGTGTCACGAAGGTTATGTGGCCAGTCTGTGACGTTGCTGACTTGTCCAATGGCACGAAGCCATGTGTGGCATTGTACGCAGCCATGTACGTGCCAATCATTTCTCCTTTGATGACTTGGGAGGTGACGTTATCGTATATGGCTGCTTCGGCCTCTTCGAGTCTCACTTTAAGCAGACCTTCAATCTCCAGCTGGTATGACTGCATGATTTTCTGGCAAGTCATGAGACTGACTGCTTTTGTTGCTTTAGTGATGGCTTGAAACTCAAGAAAGGCGTTCTCTACGTGGTCTGCGGGTTCCTTTGCCGGCTTGAGTTTCGGCGCACTAACCTCTCCTTTGTCGGCCCTTGTTGGAACTGGCCGCTGCTCTTTAGGCGGTTTCGGGGTAACCCTGGTGAATTCCCGCAATGCGGCCGCTTGGCTGTTATGGTGGGGTTTTCCTGGTCTCATACTGTTGGCTCCTAGTAGCCTACTGAAGAGGTTAGAGATGGTCTTTAATGGACTGTCGGTCTTGGTTTTGTCTCTGGACCTGTCGCTTTTCTTGTCTGAGGCGGCTTTCTCCGCGGCAAGCTTCTGTTGTAATCGCTCTGAACCGCAGGGCGTGGTTGGGGCTGACATGGAGGATGTTTGCCGGTCGGTTGCGGTCTTTTCGGCATCGTTACTGGGAGATTTTAGGAAGCTTAAGTCTTCCCCCCTGTCCTCGTAAACTACCACCTCATGGTCTTCTGAGGCTTTGATGCATCCGTACCGATCGGCAACTCTCCCCCTATCGTAGCCAATCGCCATTGCGTCCACGCTGATTATTCGAGGGCATCCGCTCGCTGACCGGCCAGCTTCTCCGATTTCGGTGAGCAGGGAGCATGCTTGTGCAAACGGAGTTTCCTCACACCACTCGAATAGTGCGATCGTCTTGTTTTTTGATCGCACTAGACGGTATCGGTGTTCGGCCACTTCCGCTTCGGGTAACGCGTTGAACTTTGAGCGTTTCATGCTCGCTTTTGAGGTGCTCCCGTTAATCAACGCTGCAAGGCCCGGCGATATGGCGACGCTGTTTTCCCTTTCCGCGCGGCAAAAGCTTATACCAAGTCTCTCGGCGTTCTTGTTCATAAAGAGGGCCACGCCACGGGTTCTGATGCCTGGTTGCCCACTCTCCCCGCATGTAAGTAACTGGCGTAAAGCCAAGGTGCGAGGGTTTAGCTGGGAACTACTGGGGCTGGGCGTATCCGTGGTGACGGCTGTGCTCACGGAGTGATGTATTTGTGTGGGTGCGGGTGTGGGTGTGGGTGTGGGTGTAGGATTGTGTGTGTGTGGGGTGAACTGTGTTGAACCATTTGCCTTTGCTACGACTTGCACGATCCTGCTCGCGAATTTCAAGAATGGTGTTCTGGTGGCCTTGTTCTCCATGATGGAATGGAGTGTGGACTGAATAACTGAGATCTGGATTTCAGTTTCTAGATCCATTCGCTCACGACCAAATCTTGGGCACTCGGTAAGCACGTGCCATACTGTCTCTTCACAATTGGGATCGCAGACGCATGAGGGACTGTCTTTAATGTGGAAGCGATGGAGATAGGCCCCGAATCCTCCGTGACCGGTCAACATTTGGACATGGGTAGGTGACAGTGCCATGCCTTTAAGGATCTTCCTTGCCGCCTGAACGGTGGGGAAAAACACTTTAGTGACCGAGCCTGTGCTGGAGGATTCGTACCGCTGCTGCCATTTCTTTACAGTTTCCTCACGAATCTGCCTCTTGATGAAGGATATTGGTACCTTGTCGTAGTCGGGCGCTGTTTTCTTTGTAAGAGCCGCTTTCTTTGCTAACTCGTCCGCTCTCTCGTTCCCAGGAGTACCCACGTGTGCTCTCAACCAAAACAGCCTCACGTCTCTGCCCTCCTCTCGGATTTCACGTACTAGCCTTTTTATACCGAGTGCCAACGGGTGAGTGACAGACGGGCTTCTCAACAAGTCAAGCGAAGATCTTGAGTCGCTTAATATGTTGGCGCAGGCCATCCTAGACGTTCTCACCGTCCTGACTGCTCGATATAACGCGTACATTTCCGATTGAAAGACTGTGTTGTGCGGCTCTAGGCGGAAGGTTGAGTACTTGGATTCCCTGCCTTCGTTCCACCAAGTAAAGGCCGCACCGACTTTACCCTCTATTTTGCTGCCGTCGGTATAAATATGCGGTCCGGTTACTTGGTGGTCACTCAGGGTTTCAGGATCCATGTTCTCGAGGCACTCATACTCCGTTATTATGAGCCGCGATGGATGAGGAATCTGTAGGGGCCCGGCCTTGCGTTCGACCTCTCTTCCCGGCGGTAGGTACTCTTGGGAATGACCCTTTTTTACCTTGAATAGGGTAGATGCTTCAGTGACCCGGAGGTCCAGGGGCAGTTGGCCCGACAGGATGAGAGCCGATGTTAGAGACACCGTGCGGTATGCTTTGCAGATCTTCTGCGTGAAGCCTCTTTGCAGCGAGTCTAACTGATTTCTTGTCATCAGTTTCTCTGCTGCCGGGGCCCACGCGCTCGCTGCATACAACACGATCGGCTCTATCACCGACACGTATATGGTCCTGATTATCTCGCTGTTCAGGCCCCATGTCACCTTTGCCGCGCACGCTAGCTGTTTGTAGATGTCTGCAGCTTTTTTGCATGTTGCAGTCACGTGCGCATTAAAGGTAAGCTTGTGGTCTATGATGAGTCCCAACAGCTTGATCTCCTCGACAAGGGTCAGTCGAATGCCAGACATGTGAATTACGGGGGTGTCGTACTTGAGCTTCTTCGTAATCACCATTGCGTTGGTCTTGTGAGCGGCAAAGCAAAGCTTGTTTCGTACCCCCCAGTCTGACACCGTCTGCAGCGTTCTTTGTGCTGACTGCTGCAGGGAGCTGACCTCGTGAGACGAGAAAACGAGGACCACATCATCCGCGAACGCTTGACAATAAACCCCCATTGTCGTCAATTCCTCCAAGAGCGAGTCTAGGATAAGGTTCCAGAACGTCGGACCGGCTATTGAGCCTTGGACGCATCCTTTTGTGGTGCCCTTCTCGCTAGTCGCTCTGGCGTAGTTGACCCTGATGTACCGGTCTTCCAGGTATGAAGATACGAGAGCAAAGAGGTTCTTGGGGCATTTTTTGTGTAGCATCTGCATTTTGAGGGCAGGCCACCACGCGTTGTCAAAGGCCCCCTCTATGTCCAGCGATACTAAAAGCACTACCTTTTTGGCCCTTACTTCGGCCCGTATGTGCTCCATTAGGACAAAAAGGGCGTCCTCGGTTCCCCGCTGCGGCATGAACCCGTATTGGTGTGTGTTTAGAGTCGGGAGGAAGTGGTGTTGCAGTCTGCCCACGACGAGCTTCTCGACGATTTTGCCCAGGACCGAGAGTAGTCCTATTGGTCTATATGACTTTGGGTGGGTGTAGTCGTCCTTGGCTGGCTTACGGAGTATGCACACGTGAGCTATTTTCCATTGCTTTGGGAAGTGCGGTAGCGACAGGCACTTGTTGGCCAGCGCCAGGAACACTTCCCTGTTGCAATTTATAGCAGCTGTGCATATGTCGGCCGTCAGTCCATCGGGTCCTGGAGCTTTCTTTGGATTTTGTCGCTGAAGGACCATTTCCAGCTCCGCGGGCGTAAATGGTGGATCGTCGGCCGACAGACCCTGGGTTTCAGTTGGGGAAAGTTCCTCCGCAAGTCTCCGGACCGACGCGTGGTGTTGTTGTTCGGCATCCACAGAGTCGTCTGGGTAGAACGTTTTTGCCAGAAGATCCGCTGATTGCTCTGGGCTTAGTGTTTCGCCTGCGGTGTTCCTCAGGAGCGTGTCTTCCTGTCTTCTGGCCGTCTTCCTCAAGACCCTGTAAATGCCATCCCACATACTCTCCCGGTCCTGTGTGGAGCAGAACTGCTTCCAATTTTCTGTTGCTGTTTCCGCTGCTCTAGTTAAGTACTCTTGTTTTGATCTTACGTACTCGTCGATAACCAGGTTCCTTCGACTAGGGGCCGCGTTCCTGATTCTCCTTTTCTTGGTCAGTGTTGCTTGTTTTAACTGTTCAAGAGGCGGTCTCGAGTCAATTTTCTTGTTCCCCAATTTCGGTATCGATTTTTTGGCCGAGCGGTGTATTAGGTCGACGTATTTTGAGACAAGAGCATCCAGTTGTTCATGGTTAGAGACCTCCGATACTGTAGCGGGTGTGATGCTGTATTCTGACAGGTATGCCTTGAGGCGCGTGCTGAAGTCCGACCACTTTGCCTTTTTGGTGTTATATATGCGTGTAGAGACTGGTTTAAGAGGCTCTAACGCTTTTTCTAGGCGTAATGAGAATGTTATCGCATTGTGGTCGGATGTCGTTATATTCCGGTCTACGCGCCAATCTTCAATTCTGCCTAACAGCGACACACTGCATGTACTAACGTCGACTATGCTCTGGTATAGCCTGTCTCCCCTGTAGCATTCGAACGTTGGAGTCTGGCCCGTGTTGAGTATCTGGAGGTCTAGTTCGGATAGGAAGGCGTTGTACGACGCCCCTCGGTGGTCTTCGCTGTTGCTTCCCCACCACTGGCTCCATGCGTTCACGTCTCCCCCCACCAACATGTTGGATGTGCGTAACTTGATTATTGCCTCCTTGGTTTTAACGAGGTATGGGTCTATATCTTGGTCACCCTCAAAGTAGACTGATATCACTCCAAGCTTTAGCTGACCCACCTTCAGCAGGACGGCTGCAACGTTTTCGGTGACAATCTGAGGGTCGTGGATGACTTCCAGGTTGTTTCCGAACACGACGATTGCCGCCTTAACTGGTTTTTGCCGATTGAGAGTGCACTGGATGACTTGTGTGCCGGGGTTTTGTTTCATCACACCTGTTCTCCCAACATAGGGCTCTTGGACAAGTGCGATTGAAATTCCCATCTCTTCGGCCGCATGGTGGAGTTCTGCTGTTGCAAGCTTGGAGCGTTGCAGGTTGGCCTGGATGATCTTTAGCCTGCCTGCTGGTCCTATTGTGCTTTGCTGGGTGATTGACACATTATTCCCGTCGTTGCCCTTAGCAGTAGGAAACACGCGACCTCGCTATGTTGTCCCATTTCTGCCTCTCTTGACATTCGGAGCTGAACGCCGGATGAACCGTGTCTTTTCCCTCTCTTTCTACTCTGATGCAGTTCACGCAGGCAGGGGGGCCGCCGTTTGCCCTGACTGAACAGTCTCTCCCAGTGTGTGCCTGGCCACAATATCCACAGCTTTCTTTTACTGCCTTGCAGAGAGCTCTGCCGTGGCCGTAACCTAGGCACTTGGTGCACTGCACTAGAGGAGACTGGTCCTCTACTGGGCACCTCTGGATTCCGAGGTGTACCTTTTCCGCCTGCGTGAGCCGCTTCCAAAGCTCTGGGGAGAGTTCGAAGACCGGGTGGCATTCAAGGGGATTCCTCGCTCGTCTTCGGAATCTCAGTTTTACGACAAGGCCAGCCGGGTCCAGATCTTTCCAGAGATGTTTATTTTGGGCCTGGAGGAGGTCTACCATCTCTTCGTTGGTATAAGAAGAGAGCACCCCTTTGACGACGATCAGTGGGTTGCTGGGCATGGGCTCCTGGACCTTTAGGCCACTGGTGGTCTGGACCCGACTTTTAACGAGGCCGAGGTCTTCTTTGCTGGCGCAGCTCACCACGATCTTCTGGTTGCGCGCTTTCCTCACCTTGTCAACTTTTGCTCCGGTCGTTTTGAGGTCAAGAGCTTCCCTCATTTTCTCTATGACGTTCTCCCCCGTGTGTTTCGGATCTGTTGAGGAGATTATCAAAGTGTGGTTCGGCCGTTTGGGCGTTTTGGCAGCCTGGGCGAAGGTCTTGGGGCCCTGTTGCAAGGTTTCCGGCTGCTTCAGCTCCGATACTCCCTTTTCGATGGAGGCAAGGGTCCTCTTTACTGCCTCGACGGCGAACTCAGTATCTAGGCTCGGTGCTGGTTGGGCCGGAAACTGGGGTTCCTTATCCCTCAGCACTCTGAGTTCGGAGGACACGATGTCCAGCCTCTCCGACAAGGGCTGAAGGTGTTTAGTCAGATCCAGAGGTGGTAGTTGTTGGGGGGGAGGAATTTCGGGCTTCTCCAGAAGGGCTCTGGTCATTTCCGTCATGGTTTCTATACTTTCGGCCAGTTTGTCGAGTTTGGGTTCCATGGAGGCCTCGGGTGGTAGAAGAGGGGCAACAAAGGGTTCTGCAGGTGCTTGGAGCTCCTGCCGGATCTTTTCCGTTGCTTGGCGTAGCGTATCCAGCTGGTTTGATACGCTCGCAATTTGGTTTCCCAGCTTTGTAAGGCCCACCGCTACGGTATCCCATTTTGGGTCCCCGTTTGCGGGCGCGTCCAGATCCTTGGTTTTCTCGTGCCCAGTTTTTATTAGAGCTGTCAACGACTCGATCGACTTCCTGACTTCCTTTATTTCCCTGAACGGCTGTTCTGTCTCGTACCCGAGCCAGTTTCGGATATCTTTAGCCTCCTTCAGGGTTCCGGAAATGTCATTTCGAGCGTGACCCAGCTCGGTGATGAGTTTCTGCTGGTTTTTCATCACCTCTTCTCTGTGAGAACGCTCCACTTTTACTAGTTCTCGGGCGTGTCGAGAGCGCTCCTTCTCGAGGTTGTATTTGTGCCTCGCTCGCGAGTCGGACAGGGATAGGACGATCTCGTAAAGCCCTTGCAGGCTATCATGGCAAGTGGTCCTGTACTCCTTCTTCATATTTCCCGATGCCTCCAACGCACCCTTCCCATTCTGCAGTAGAGTGTTGGCCTCTCTCGTCGCCATGTCCATTTCTACGCCAGTGCCTCTTCTCGGTGTGCTGTAGAGAAGACTAGCCCTTTTCTGTGCCTGATGGTCGGTGATGGAAGATGCGACAGAGCTCTCCTCGTCTGACAGGATGCGGTGTGGTGGAGATATACCTAGTTGCTCCCAGTTGATTACTTTTGACTCCGCCGTCTCTGCTGCGCCGCATTTCTCCGGCAGAGAGAGGTTGTCAACTGATGTCGCCTGGCTGCTGTCCCCTGCAGCTGGTTCCGACGCTGCTTTTGGCACATCAGGCAGATCCCGTGGAGAGGACTGTTGAGCAAGCCTCTCCGACGTAATGGACTTTGCTACGTTTTTAAGGACTTTCGTCCGCAACGTTCGTGCCTTCGGTGCGACCTCCGCAGCTGACTTACGGGTTGTGGGAACGGAAGACATCTTTAAATTTTAAATTTAGGCTTAGAAAGTAACAGTATATAAAACAGTCTCAAAACAAAACAAATGACAGTATTATAGATTTACAGTTTATAGTCCTAATTGGTTAATTTTTATGAAATACTATGATATATTGTTTGTATGTGATGTATTTTTTTTTTTTTTTTTTTTTTTTTTTTTTTTTCTTATTTATGTAATGGTGATGGACTCACCCTAAATAAGTTTCGACAGCTTTGTACGTAGTGATGATGCTGTCCTCTAGATGTTCTTGACGCGATGTTTTGGCGTTCTGACGCTTGATGGACTGCGTCTATGTTGTAATCCGGAGTACACGCCGCTGCGCGAAAGACACAAATGTGCCTTTTGCTGCAGTGCAGCAACCCAGGTCGATTCCGATAGATTCTCCAGGCAGTACCTCCTTTGCTATGCGTCCCCTCGCAGTTCCGCCAGGGCCAGATTGTTCAGTTTTTTCTCCCGAATCGAATGAGCCTAGTCTCGATATGGTTATCTCTAACGGTTCCAGAGATAGGCTTCGGGGGGGTGAGGTAACCAAGAGGGGGGGGGGGAGGGGAGGGTCTTGAGTGGAGCTTATTTATGAAAGCGGAATATGTGGAGGGGGGAGGGGTTGCTGAGGGTGGGATAGTGCAGGGGTGGTAGTTTGGATAGTCCTTTGGGGGGGATAGGGGGAATGGTCTTGGTTTTACGACTCGTAAGAGCCCAAACACGGGTGTCAAACGTCAAAGGGTGACGAAGATCCCTTGGGATTCCAAGTGAGGGGTGGGGTCTCGTTGGGTAGGGGGGGGGTTGACAAGGAAGGGTTGGTTTTGAAGGGGTGGGGGGAAGTCCCTTTTTTCCCGGTTAAGGCGAACCCAAACACGGGTATTCTAGGACTGCGGGATGAGGAGTTCCCTAAAGGTTACCTGACGGCTTGGGATGTGTCTTCAGCGCTGCAAGGCAAAGTCCTCGGGTCGGCTTCGAAGGCTTCAGGTAGGTCCGATCTGACGTGTGTGACGTTTTCCCTCGTGTGTGTTTGTCGATATCGTCACGGCTCGTGGAGGTTTGAGGTTAGAACCACGTGTTTTTTAAGGTTATTTTGGCAGATTTGGATGCCTAATAACTTCGCTGCTGGTGATCAGATCTTAACGATCTTGGTGTCGTTGCACGGGGAATTGCGATGCCTCACTAGCAATGTACACGGTTTAAAAGGAACACTAACCTCTGGACGTAAAGAGATCCCCAAAGTTGATGACCTGCAGCAGCCGATCCTGGTGACCTATGACGTTGCCCACATGAATCCTGGTGAATCAGACACTAACTAACTGCACTGTAGCTTTCAAAAACGCGCAGCTCAAAAATTGCGATTTTTACGAATTTTTCACGTGGAGCTGATGTTATTGCGACCGCGTATGGCAGTGTACTGGGTTAGGTTAGGTTAGGTTAGGTTAGGTTAGGTTAGGTTAGGTTAGGTTAGGTTAGGTTAGGTTAGGTTAGGTTAGGTTAGGTTAGGTTAGGTTAGGTTAGGTTAGGTTAGGTTAGGTTAGGTTAGGTTAGGTTAGGTTAGGTTAGGTTAGGTTAGGTTAGGTTAGGTTAGGTTAGGTTAGGTTAGGTTAGGTTAGGTTAGGTTAGGTTAGGTTAGGTTAGGTTAGGTTAGGTTAGGTTAGGTTAGGTTAGGTTAGGTTAGGTTAGGTTAGGTTAGGTTAGGTTAGGTTAGGTTAGGTTAGGTTAGGTTAGGTTAGGTTAGGTTAGGTTAGGTTAGGTTAGGTTAGGTTAGGTTAGGTTAGGTTAGGTTAGGTTAGGTTAGGTTAGGTTAGGTTAGGTTAGGTTAGGTTAGGTTAGGTTAGGTTAGGTTAGGTTAGGTTAGGTTAGGTTAGGTTAGGTTAGGTTAGGTTAGGTTAGGTTAGGTTAGGTTAGGTTAGGTTAGGTTAGGTTAGGTTAGGTTAGGTTAGGTTAGGTTAGGTTAGGTTAGGTTAGGTTAGGTTAGGTTAGGTTAGGTTAGGTTAGGTTAGGTTAGGTTAGGTTAGGTTAGGTTAGGTTAGGTTAGGTTAGGTTAGGTTAGGTTAGGTTAGGTTAGGTTAGGTTAGGTTAGGTTAGGTTAGGTTAGGTTAGGTTAGGTTAGGTTAGGTTAGGTTAGGTTAGGTTAGGTTAGGTTAGGTTAGGTTAGGTTAGGTTAGGTTAGGTTAGGTTAGGTTAGGTTAGGTTAGGTTAGGTTAGGTTAGGTTAGGTTAGGTTAGGTTAGGTTAGGTTAGGTTAGGTTAGGTTAGGTTAGGTTAGGTTAGGTTAGGTTAGGTTAGGTTAGGTTAGGTTAGGTTAGGTTAGGTTAGGTTAGGTTAGGTTAGGTTAGGTTAGGTTAGGTTAGGTTAGGTTAGGTTAGGTTAGGTTAGGTTAGGTTAGGTTAGGTTAGGTTAGGTTAGGTTAGGTTAGGTTAGGTTAGGTTAGGTTAGGTTAGGTTAGGTTAGGTTAGGTTAGGTTAGGTTAGGTTAGGTTAGGTTAGGTTAGGTTAGGTTAGGTTAGGTTAGGTTAGGTTAGGTTAGGTTAGGTTAGGTTAGGTTAGGTTAGGTTAGGTTAGGTTAGGTTAGGTTAGGTTAGGTTAGGTTAGGTTAGGTTAGGTTAGGTTAGGTTAGGTTAGGTTAGGTTAGGTTAGGTTAGGTTAGGTTAGGTTAGGTTAGGTTAGGTTAGGTTAGGTTAGGTTAGGTTAGGTTAGGTTAGGTTAGGTTAGGTTAGGTTAGGTTAGGTTAGGTTAGGTTAGGTTAGGTTAGGTTAGGTTAGGTTAGGTTAGGTTAGGTTAGGTTAGGTTAGGTTAGGTTAGGTTAGGTTAGGTTAGGTTAGGTTAGGTTAGGTTAGGTTAGGTTAGGTTAGGTTAGGTTAGGTTAGGTTAGGTTAGGTTAGGTTAGGTTAGGTTAGGTTAGGTTAGGTTAGGTTAGGTTAGGTTAGGTTAGGTTAGGTTAGGTTAGGTTAGGTTAGGTTAGGTTAGGTTAGGTTAGGTTAGGTTAGGTTAGGTTAGGTTAGGTTAGGTTAGGTTAGGTTAGGTTAGGTTAGGTTAGGTTAGGTTAGGTTAGGTTAGGTTAGGTTAGGTTAGGTTAGGTTAGGTTAGGTTAGGTTAGGTTAGGTTAGGTTAGGTTAGGTTAGGTTAGGTTAGGTTAGGTTAGGTTAGGTTAGGTTAGGTTAGGTTAGGTTAGGTTAGGTTAGGTTAGGTTAGGTTAGGTTAGGTTAGGTTAGGTTAGGTTAGGTTAGGTTAGGTTAGGTTAGGTTAGGTTAGGTTAGGTTAGGTTAGGTTAGGTTAGGTTAGGTTAGGTTAGGTTAGGTTAGGTTAGGTTAGGTTAGGTTAGGTTAGGTTAGGTTAGGTTAGGTTAGGTTAGGTTAGGTTAGGTTAGGTTAGGTTAGGTTAGGTTAGGTTAGGTTAGGTTAGGTTAGGTTAGGTTAGGTTAGGTTAGGTTAGGTTAGGTTAGGTTAGGTTAGGTTAGGTTAGGTTAGGTTAGGTTAGGTTAGGTTAGGTTAGGTTAGGTTAGGTTAGGTTAGGTTAGGTTAGGTTAGGTTAGGTTAGGTTAGGTTAGGTTAGGTTAGGTTAGGTTAGGTTAGGTTAGGTTAGGTTAGGTTAGGTTAGGTTAGGTTAGGTTAGGTTAGGTTAGGTTAGGTTAGGTTAGGTTAGGTTAGGTTAGGTTAGGTTAGGTTAGGTTAGGTTAGGTTAGGTTAGGTTAGGTTAGGTTAGGTTAGGTTAGGTTAGGTTAGGTTAGGTTAGGTTAGGTTAGGTTAGGTTAGGTTAGGTTAGGTTAGGTTAGGTTAGGTTAGGTTAGGTTAGGTTAGGTTAGGTTAGGTTAGGTTAGGTTAGGTTAGGTTAGGTTAGGTTAGGTTAGGTTAGGTTAGGTTAGGTTAGGTTAGGTTAGGTTAGGTTAGGTTAGGTTAGGTTAGGTTAGGTTAGGTTAGGTTAGGTTAGGTTAGGTTAGGTTAGGTTAGGTTAGGTTAGGTTAGGTTAGGTTAGGTTAGGTTAGGTTAGGTTAGGTTAGGTTAGGTTAGGTTAGGTTAGGTTAGGTTAGGTTAGGTTAGGTTAGGTTAGGTTAGGTTAGGTTAGGTTAGGTTAGGTTAGGTTAGGTTAGGTTAGGTTAGGTTAGGTTAGGTTAGGTTAGGTTAGGTTAGGTTAGGTTAGGTTAGGTTAGGTTAGGTTAGGTTAGGTTAGGTTAGGTTAGGTTAGGTTAGGTTAGGTTAGGTTAGGTTAGGTTAGGTTAGGTTAGGTTAGGTTAGGTTAGGTTAGGTTAGGTTAGGTTAGGTTAGGTTAGGTTAGGTTAGGTTAGGTTAGGTTAGGTTAGGTTAGGTTAGGTTAGGTTAGGTTAGGTTAGGTTAGGTTAGGTTAGGTTAGGTTAGGTTAGGTTAGGTTAGGTTAGGTTAGGTTAGGTTAGGTTAGGTTAGGTTAGGTTAGGTTAGGTTAGGTTAGGTTAGGTTAGGTTAGGTTAGGTTAGGTTAGGTTAGGTTAGGTTAGGTTAGGTTAGGTTAGGTTAGGTTAGGTTAGGTTAGGTTAGGTTAGGTTAGGTTAGGTTAGGTTAGGTTAGGTTAGGTTAGGTTAGGTTAGGTTAGGTTAGGTTAGGTTAGGTTAGGTTAGGTTAGGTTAGGTTAGGTTAGGTTAGGTTAGGTTAGGTTAGGTTAGGTTAGGTTAGGTTAGGTTAGGTTAGGTTAGGTTAGGTTAGGTTAGGTTAGGTTAGGTTAGGTTAGGTTAGGTTAGGTTAGGTTAGGTTAGGTTAGGTTAGGTTAGGTTAGGTTAGGTTAGGTTAGGTTAGGTTAGGTTAGGTTAGGTTAGGTTAGGTTAGGTTAGGTTAGGTTAGGTTAGGTTAGGTTAGGTTAGGTTAGGTTAGGTTAGGTTAGGTTAGGTTAGGTTAGGTTAGGTTAGGTTAGGTTAGGTTAGGTTAGGTTAGGTTAGGTTAGGTTAGGTTAGGTTAGGTTAGGTTAGGTTAGGTTAGGTTAGGTTAGGTTAGGTTAGGTTAGGTTAGGTTAGGTTAGGTTAGGTTAGGTTAGGTTAGGTTAGGTTAGGTTAGGTTAGGTTAGGTTAGGTTAGGTTAGGTTAGGTTAGGTTAGGTTAGGTTAGGTTAGGTTAGGTTAGGTTAGGTTAGGTTAGGTTAGGTTAGGTTAGGTTAGGTTAGGTTAGGTTAGGTTAGGTTAGGTTAGGTTAGGTTAGGTTAGGTTAGGTTAGGTTAGGTTAGGTTAGGTTAGGTTAGGTTAGGTTAGGTTAGGTTAGGTTAGGTTAGGTTAGGTTAGGTTAGGTTAGGTTAGGTTAGGTTAGGTTAGGTTAGGTTAGGTTAGGTTAGGTTAGGTTAGGTTAGGTTAGGTTAGGTTAGGTTAGGTTAGGTTAGGTTAGGTTAGGTTAGGTTAGGTTAGGTTAGGTTAGGTTAGGTTAGGTTAGGTTAGGTTAGGTTAGGTTAGGTTAGGTTAGGTTAGGTTAGGTTAGGTTAGGTTAGGTTAGGTTAGGTTAGGTTAGGTTAGGTTAGGTTAGGTTAGGTTAGGTTAGGTTAGGTTAGGTTAGGTTAGGTTAGGTTAGGTTAGGTTAGGTTAGGTTAGGTTAGGTTAGGTTAGGTTAGGTTAGGTTAGGTTAGGTTAGGTTAGGTTAGGTTAGGTTAGGTTAGGTTAGGTTAGGTTAGGTTAGGTTAGGTTAGGTTAGGTTAGGTTAGGTTAGGTTAGGTTAGGTTAGGTTAGGTTAGGTTAGGTTAGGTTAGGTTAGGTTAGGTTAGGTTAGGTTAGGTTAGGTTAGGTTAGGTTAGGTTAGGTTAGGTTAGGTTAGGTTAGGTTAGGTTAGGTTAGGTTAGGTTAGGTTAGGTTAGGTTAGGTTAGGTTAGGTTAGGTTAGGTTAGGTTAGGTTAGGTTAGGTTAGGTTAGGTTAGGTTAGGTTAGGTTAGGTTAGGTTAGGTTAGGTTAGGTTAGGTTAGGTTAGGTTAGGTTAGGTTAGGTTAGGTTAGGTTAGGTTAGGTTAGGTTAGGTTAGGTTAGGTTAGGTTAGGTTAGGTTAGGTTAGGTTAGGTTAGGTTAGGTTAGGTTAGGTTAGGTTAGGTTAGGTTAGGTTAGGTTAGGTTAGGTTAGGTTAGGTTAGGTTAGGTTAGGTTAGGTTAGGTTAGGTTAGGTTAGGTTAGGTTAGGTTAGGTTAGGTTAGGTTAGGTTAGGTTAGGTTAGGTTAGGTTAGGTTAGGTTAGGTTAGGTTAGGTTAGGTTAGGTTAGGTTAGGTTAGGTTAGGTTAGGTTAGGTTAGGTTAGGTTAGGTTAGGTTAGGTTAGGTTAGGTTAGGTTAGGTTAGGTTAGGTTAGGTTAGGTTAGGTTAGGTTAGGTTAGGTTAGGTTAGGTTAGGTTAGGTTAGGTTAGGTTAGGTTAGGTTAGGTTAGGTTAGGTTAGGTTAGGTTAGGTTAGGTTAGGTTAGGTTAGGTTAGGTTAGGTTAGGTTAGGTTAGGTTAGGTTAGGTTAGGTTAGGTTAGGTTAGGTTAGGTTAGGTTAGGTTAGGTTAGGTTAGGTTAGGTTAGGTTAGGTTAGGTTAGGTTAGGTTAGGTTAGGTTAGGTTAGGTTAGGTTAGGTTAGGTTAGGTTAGGTTAGGTTAGGTTAGGTTAGGTTAGGTTAGGTTAGGTTAGGTTAGGTTAGGTTAGGTTAGGTTAGGTTAGGTTAGGTTAGGTTAGGTTAGGTTAGGTTAGGTTAGGTTAGGTTAGGTTAGGTTAGGTTAGGTTAGGTTAGGTTAGGTTAGGTTAGGTTAGGTTAGGTTAGGTTAGGTTAGGTTAGGTTAGGTTAGGTTAGGTTAGGTTAGGTTAGGTTAGGTTAGGTTAGGTTAGGTTAGGTTAGGTTAGGTTAGGTTAGGTTAGGTTAGGTTAGGTTAGGTTAGGTTAGGTTAGGTTAGGTTAGGTTAGGTTAGGTTAGGTTAGGTTAGGTTAGGTTAGGTTAGGTTAGGTTAGGTTAGGTTAGGTTAGGTTAGGTTAGGTTAGGTTAGGTTAGGTTAGGTTAGGTTAGGTTAGGTTAGGTTAGGTTAGGTTAGGTTAGGTTAGGTTAGGTTAGGTTAGGTTAGGTTAGGTTAGGTTAGGTTAGGTTAGGTTAGGTTAGGTTAGGTTAGGTTAGGTTAGGTTAGGTTAGGTTAGGTTAGGTTAGGTTAGGTTAGGTTAGGTTAGGTTAGGTTAGGTTAGGTTAGGTTAGGTTAGGTTAGGTTAGGTTAGGTTAGGTTAGGTTAGGTTAGGTTAGGTTAGGTTAGGTTAGGTTAGGTTAGGTTAGGTTAGGTTAGGTTAGGTTAGGTTAGGTTAGGTTAGGTTAGGTTAGGTTAGGTTAGGTTAGGTTAGGTTAGGTTAGGTTAGGTTAGGTTAGGTTAGGTTAGGTTAGGTTAGGTTAGGTTAGGTTAGGTTAGGTTAGGTTAGGTTAGGTTAGGTTAGGTTAGGTTAGGTTAGGTTAGGTTAGGTTAGGTTAGGTTAGGTTAGGTTAGGTTAGGTTAGGTTAGGTTAGGTTAGGTTAGGTTAGGTTAGGTTAGGTTAGGTTAGGTTAGGTTAGGTTAGGTTAGGTTAGGTTAGGTTAGGTTAGGTTAGGTTAGGTTAGGTTAGGTTAGGTTAGGTTAGGTTAGGTTAGGTTAGGTTAGGTTAGGTTAGGTTAGGTTAGGTTAGGTTAGGTTAGGTTAGGTTAGGTTAGGTTAGGTTAGGTTAGGTTAGGTTAGGTTAGGTTAGGTTAGGTTAGGTTAGGTTAGGTTAGGTTAGGTTAGGTTAGGTTAGGTTAGGTTAGGTTAGGTTAGGTTAGGTTAGGTTAGGTTAGGTTAGGTTAGGTTAGGTTAGGTTAGGTTAGGTTAGGTTAGGTTAGGTTAGGTTAGGTTAGGTTAGGTTAGGTTAGGTTAGGTTAGGTTAGGTTAGGTTAGGTTAGGTTAGGTTAGGTTAGGTTAGGTTAGGTTAGGTTAGGTTAGGTTAGGTTAGGTTAGGTTAGGTTAGGTTAGGTTAGGTTAGGTTAGGTTAGGTTAGGTTAGGTTAGGTTAGGTTAGGTTAGGTTAGGTTAGGTTAGGTTAGGTTAGGTTAGGTTAGGTTAGGTTAGGTTAGGTTAGGTTAGGTTAGGTTAGGTTAGGTTAGGTTAGGTTAGGTTAGGTTAGGTTAGGTTAGGTTAGGTTAGGTTAGGTTAGGTTAGGTTAGGTTAGGTTAGGTTAGGTTAGGTTAGGTTAGGTTAGGTTAGGTTAGGTTAGGTTAGGTTAGGTTAGGTTAGGTTAGGTTAGGTTAGGTTAGGTTAGGTTAGGTTAGGTTAGGTTAGGTTAGGTTAGGTTAGGTTAGGTTAGGTTAGGTTCTAGGTTAGGTTAGGTTAGGTTAGGTTAGGTTAGGTTAGGTTAGTTAGGTTAGGTTAGGTTAGGTTAGGTTAGGTTAGGTTAGGTTAGGTTAGGTTAGGTTAGGTTAGGTTAGGTTGGTTAGGTTAGGTTAGGTTAGGTTAGGTTAGGTTAGGTTAGGTTAGGTTAGGTTAGGTTAGGTTAGGTTAGGTTAGGTTAGGTTAGGTTAGGTTAGGTTAGGTTAGGTTAGGTTAGGTTAGGTTAGGTTAGGTTAGGTTAGGTTAGGTTAGGTTAGGTTAGGTTAGGTTAGGTTAGGTTAGGTTAGGTTAGGTTAGGTTAGGTTAGGTTAG
>OY720296.1:2500-5000 GCA_963082995.1 Noctua comes
GGGGTGGTGGGTGGGTGGTGGTGTGGGTGGTGGTGGTGGGGTGGTGGGGTGTGGTGGGTGGGTGGTGGTGGGTGGGTGGTGGGTGGGTGGTGGGGGTGGGTGGGGGTGGGGTGGTGGGTGGGTGGGTGTGGTGGTGGTGGGTGGGTGGTGGGTGGTGGTGGTGGGTGTGGTTGGTGGTGGTGGTGGGTGGGTGGGTGGGGGTGGGTGGTGTGGTGGTGTGGGTGGTGGGTGGGTGTGGTGGGTGGTGGGTGGTGGGTGGGTGTGGGTGGGTGGTGGGTGGGTGGGTGGTGGTGGTGGGTGGGGTGGGTGGTGTGGGGTGGTGGGTGGGTGGGTGGGTGGGTGGTGGTGGTGGTGGTGGGTGGTGGGTGGGTGGGGTGTGGGTGGTGGGTGGTGGTGGGTGGTGGGTGGGTGGTGGTGGGGTGGGTGGGGTGGGTGGTGTGGGGTGGTGGTGGTGTGGGTGGGTGGGTGGTGGGTGGTGGGGTGGGTGGTGGTGTGGGTGGGTGGGGTGGTGGGTGTGGTGGGTGGGGTGGTGGGTGGGTGGGTGGGGTGGTGGTGGGTGGTGGTGGGGTGGGTGGGGTGGGGTGGGGTGGGGTGGTGGGGGTGGTGGGTGGGGTGGTGGGTGTGGGTGGTGGTGGGTGGGTGGGGTGGTGGTGGTGGGTGGTGGGTGGGTGGTGGGTGGGTGGGGTGGTGGTGTGGGTGGGTGGGTGGTGGGTGGGTGGGGTGGGTGGTGGGTGGTGGTGGTGGTGTGGGGTGGGTGGGTGGTGGGTGTGGTGGTGGGGTGGTGGTGGTGGTGGTGGGTGGGTGGGTGGTGTGGGTGGGTGGTGGTGGGTGTGGTGGGTGGTGGTGGTGGGTGTGGGGTGGGGTGGGTGGGTGGGTGGTGGTGGGGTGGGTGGGGGTGGTGGTGGGTGGGGTGGGTGGTGGTGGTGGTGTGGGTGGGTGGTGGTGGGTGGGTGTGGGTGGGTGGGGTGGTGGGTGGTGGGTGGGTGGTGGTGGTGGTGTGGTGGGGTGGTGTGGGTGGTGGGGTGGTGGTGGGTGGTGGTGGGTGGTGGGGTGGGTGGTGGGGGTGGTGTGGTGGGTGGTGGGGTGGGTGGGTGGGGTGGTGGGTGGGGGTGGGTGGGTGGTGGGGTGGTGGTGGTGTGGGTGGTGGGTGGGTGGTGGGTGGTGGGTGGGTGGGTGGTGTGGTGGGGTGGTGGTGGGGTGGTGGGTGGGTTGGGTGGTGGGTGGGTGGGTGGGGGTGGGTGGTGGGGTGGTGGGTGGTGGTGGTGTGGGTGGTGGTGGTGGGGTGGTGTGGTGGGTGGGTGGGTGTGGTGGTGGGTGGTGGGGGTGGGGTGGTGGGTGGTGGGTGTGGTGGGTGGGTGGGTGTGGTGGTGGGGTGGTGGTGGTGGTGGGGTGGTGGTGGTGGTGGGGTGGTGGTGGTGGGTGGTGGTGGTGGTGGGGTGGTGGGTGGGTGTGGTGGTGGTGGGGTGGTGGGTGTGGGTGGGTGGTGGGTGTGGTGGGTGGTGGGTGGGGTGGGGTGGGGGTGGGGTGGGGTGGGGTGGGTGGGTGGTGGGGTGGTGTGGTGGGGGGGTGGTGGGGGTGGGGGGTGGTGTGGGTGGTGGGGGTGGGTGGTGGGGTGGGTGGTGGGGTGGGGTGGGGTGGTGGGGTGGGGGGTGGGGGTGGGTGGTGGGGTGGGTGGGTGGGGTGGTGGTGGGGTGGGTGGTGGTGGGTGGGGGGTGGTGGGGTGGTGGTGGGGGGTGGGTGGGTGGGGTGGGGTGGGGGTGGGGGGTGGGGGTGGTGGGTGGGGTGGGGGTGGGGTGGGGGGTGGGGGGGTGGGGGTGGGGGTGGGGGGGGTGGGGGGGGGTGGTGGTGGTGGTGGGGTGGGTGGTGGTGGTGGTGGGGGGGGGTGGGTGGGGTGGGTGGTGGGTGGGGGGTGGGGGTGGGTGGGTGTGGGGTGGGGTGGTGGTGGTGGGGGGGTGGTGGTGGGTGGTGGTGGGTGGGTGGTGGGTGGTGGGGTGGGGTGGTGGGGGGGTGGGGGTGGTTGGTGTGGTGGTGGTTGGGGTGGTTGGGTGGTGGGTTGGTGTGGTTGTTGGTGGTGGTGTGGTTGGTGTGGTAGTGTTAGGTTAGTTAGTTAGTGTTAGTTTAGGTTAGGTGGTTTGTTGTTAGTGTTGTTAAGTTAGTTAGTTAGTTAGTTAGTTAGTTTGTTAGTTAGTTAGTAGTTAAGTTAAGTTAAGTTAAGTTAAGTTAGTTAAGTTAAGTTAAGTTAAGTTAAGTTAGTTAAGTTAAGTTAAGTTAAGTTAAGTTAGTTAAGTTAAGTTAGTAAGTTAAGTTAAGTTAAGTTAAGTTAAGTTAAGTTAAGTTAAGTTAAGTTAAGTTAAGTTAAGTTAAGTTAGTTAAGTTAAGTTAAGTTAAGTTAAGTTAGTTAAGTTAAGTTAAGTTAAGTTAGTTAAGTTAAGTTAAGTTAAGTTAAGTTAAGTTAAGTTAGTTAAGTTAAGTTAAGTTAAGTTAAGTTAAGTTAAGTTAA
>OY720296.1:3607500-3957512 GCA_963082995.1 Noctua comes
TACAGTAACCTCGTCGTAGTCTATCTGATATGTGGCCATGTTAATCGCAGGGTCTGTGGCGTCTTTTAAGTCATCTAAGGCCAGTCGCCCACACGACCAGGAGTCGAGGTACAGGCTCGAAAGTGCCCTAGAGTGTCATCATCATGATCATTTCAGCCAAAAGACGTCCACTGCTGGACATAGGCCTCCCCCAAGTGTCGCCACATTGACCGGTCCCGTGCGACTCGCATCCAGCGGATCCCTGCAACCTTCACCAGGTCATCGGTCCACCTAGTGGGAGGCGAACCGGAAGACGTTGCGTTGGAAGGCCTCCCTAGAGTGTGACGTCATTTTATTATGTCGTTTCGAGCGTAGCGACGTATAGAAGCTTAGACCGCGCGTCGACTCCACATAGATACCACGACTCGACCGTGTCGCGACTCCACCTCGGCTTACCAGTGAGCGATGCGCCTAAAGTGCAGGTGTTGGGACCAGTGCTGCCAATAAAAAAATCTCGATTCCCCGCGTCAGTGTTGTTAATTATCCGAAATTCCCCGCTTCTTTTTTATTCCTTTCCCACAAAGTCCCCAAAATGATATTTTTGGAATAAAAACGCTGTTTTATACAAAATTTGTGAACTACTAAAACTTTTATAAAATACTATACCTGATAATCTTATTCCCTGCGGAACAAGGGCGCCTCTCAAGGAAACCGTAATGCACACCTCGACAAACTCAAATTCTGGGTTCCGGTTAACTTATGCTGAACTACTAAAATAGTTTTACACCCACCGAAAACATTGGCTGGATTCCCCGAAATTCTCCGATTTTTGTCATTCCCCACGCTTTCCCCGCGCTAACCCTCAATTCCCCGCAAATCGGGGATTTTCCCCGCGATTGGCAGCACTGGTTGGGACACTTCGGACACTAGTATCTGGGACATCGTCTGGTCGGGAGTCCCGCATTAACACTCAGTGTCGGAAGGATCTTTAATTCCCCAATTTACGCTTGCCTCCTTGGGTGAGCAATCGGTTAAGTGCATTGCATACAGCCCCGTATTCACAAACGCTTCGATTCGATTTCGATTCGAAAAGTCGTATGTCTATCTCGCTCGCTTACATAATGATAGACAAAAAAGGTAGACATACGACTTGTCGAATCGAACGTTTGGGAATATGGAAGCAGGCCACTCGCAGATCATGTCCCGGAGACAATGTGTTACTGGGGTTTAACGATATCGTAGAGGGAATGTCGGAAATCGTATTCTTTCGTAAAATACTGGTGTGCAGCTCATCCAGTTAGGGGTCGTCCATTAATCACGTGATGTTTTTTAGCAACTTCTTAAAATTGCGAGAAAACTGGGTTTAATTAAATAAACATGTTTCTTCATTAAAATATGGCTAAATCTTACACAATAATATTAAATAAAAAACGTTCAATGAAAATAATCCAACGCAATCAAGCCCAGATTAACGTATTTACACTAAACATTTTGATAAATCTCATTTGAGATACAGGGGCAAATCTCACGACATCTCACCAGGAGAGAAAAGGGGTCGAATAACCGCCAAAATTACCTCACGTAAGTAATGGACGCCCCCAAATAACAAATAAAACTCGTTTTACGCATGTACCTCTGCTCCATATTAGCAAAACGAAACCTATTTCTTGCTATCGCTCCGTATCTGTAAGGCCAAGGTCAGAAATCATGTGTGTGTCTGACATACATCACATTAAAATATCGTCACGTGTTAGACCTACCATTTCAACTTGACTGCGGCGAAATATGGAACTAGAGTGTAAAGTACTGAATTTGACGTTTCGATGTCAGTTTTCTTTTGTAACTAGCGCCACCCTGAAAGATCTTGATATTTTGGTCAGTGTAAATCGTTCGTGTGTCGTATATTTGTGAATGTATTTACATCTTACTTACTAACAATATGATGAATTTGGATGTGAATATTTTAGATAAAGTCTTGTTATTCAGTCATGTAGCAATAGTGAAATAGAATTTGACGGAATTCGATACTGCGATTTGAAGTTTTTCGACATTTTCATTATGGTTATAGACCTGAAATGTCGTTATTTAATTATGTTATCTAGGAATATAACATCCAAGCTTGATTATCCGAAGGGGTATTCATATTCATATTAAAAAGTGCTAAAAGATTTTCTCAGATACCTGTACAAACATGTTTGGATATTATCCATATATGTATCCTACTAAGTTTATTTTAGGATGTTTGAATTTTAATTCCCTTAAAGTTAGGCGTGCTGTTGACCAAATAATAACAGCGTATAAAATTATACATGGTCATACCGACGCCTCGGATTTACATGCGGAGCTGTGTCAATTCTTTGTTCCAAATAATTATAATCGCTCTAGAAATCAAAAATTGTTTAATGTCCCATTTTGTCGCACTGTAGCTCGATCCACCTCTCCTATTCTAAATAGATGCTAAACGCGCTCGTGGACACCAACCCTGGATTGGATTTGTTTGCTGATGAATGGAAGACGATAATGTTGAATGTTTGTGGTTCTGTGAGAAGACCGAGTAAAAGGATTACTTAATTTAGTCTAAATGGCTTACAATGTACAAAATTTAATAAATAAATAAAATAGGTGTCGTTTTTTGGGACAAGCCCCCACACTTCCCAAACCACTGCAACTCCTGAAAGCCAGGATCAACAGTGGCGACCACCAGAAAAGCGCCGAGACAATGAGGCATGATGAAGTCCCAGAGAAACAATTTAACTGTCTTAGATCCCGTAACGAAATTAATCAGAAAGAATAGCGGAAGAGTAGGACAAAACATAATTTCAACGATGTTTAGTTGTCTTAGGGAGCCGACACATCAAAGCCGGCAACATGCCCTGATCGCGTACGAAAGTCCATAATACATTTATCCGAGATTCTCTGGTAACTATACAGGGTATACAGACCCTTCACATAGCCGTCAACCAAGCATTCTGTAAATCAAACTAAGTAACTTTACGCAAAAATTATTGCTGGGAATCGGCTTTTTTTTTTGGGGTGAAAAATCATGTTTAACGGTAGGACACGATGGAAAGCACTCAAAGCATTGTGCTGATGGATGGATTGAATAGTACGGGGGTCGTGGAGGTGTTTAAAGTAAAAATCTTACATTAAAAACATGTATTTAAAAAAAAACTTTTGAAAAAGTTGGAACTTTGACCCCCAATATCTCCGTAACTAGAAGGTTCCCAGGTATGGTCTAGAACAAAAAAATGATCGCAGAGACGGGTAGAACAAGTGCCTTTCGTATATGTTAAGGGTCTATTTACACCCTTTAACGCAAATACACATAACATGACGCCTGTAATCTCCGAAGGGTTAGACCACATATCGCCAGTTATGAGGTCCTAGTAATATTAGTCAAATATGTTTCATGTAATTCGCATGGAGGAGCTCGTGGCTAAATAATAACAGCCGCTCGGGTCGATCTTTAGGTTAAGCCGTGCTTGCCTAGGTTGGTCTGTGGATGGGTGACCGCCCATTACATACCGAGTTTCCTCCGTGCCTCGGAAAGCACGTTAAGCCGTTGGTCCCGGCTGTCATTTGTAGATCTTTGACAGTCGTTACAGGTAGTCAGTGGCCCAAAAAGTCTGACAACCAGTCTGACCAAGGGATATCGTATTACCCAGTACTAACTGGGTTGTGGAGGTCAGATAGGCAGTCGCTCCATGTAAAATACTGGTATTCAGCTGCATCCGGTTAGACTGGAAGCCGACCCGAATATAGTTGGGAAAAGGCTAGGCAGATGATGATGTGTGTAATGTAATTATAGCATCTAACACAAGTATATATTTAACAAGTATCTTGTACAAAATGTCCCATGTAGTAGGTGACGAGCCTATAGCCATTAACTGGTCTTAAATCCACACGCTCTGTTCGATCTGTGGATTGGAACCCAGGACCCCATGCTCCGGAACCGCACTTGAGAATTCTAGACCAGCTGGAAATTCTAATCGTGTTTATTAACATTTTTTTTTTGTTACAGGGCAACAAAATCACCCCATAAGTTCGCAGACAGCATTCACCATCCCTTAGCTTAAGTGTTTTATGTCGAATTATAATCTAATACATGCTATTTAACTAAACTTTAAACTATTTATGTAAACCTTTATCAATTCAGTCGTTAAAAAATAAAATAAGCGAAGTAAAGAAAGCATGATTATAAACGTCAAACTCAAAAATTATTTATTGCCAGTATTAAACTCTTTGGTGAAATAAAAGTTGAACGTTTGTCTATGGGTCGATCAACTGAAGATTTGCTATCATTCCAATGAATACTGTGTAATTCTGTAATAATAAATTATGTGTGTATAAAATCCTCTAATGTTATTGTAGATAAATAAAATTATTTCAGTTTATTTGACTTTTTTTACTTATTTACCCCAAGTTTACTGCACAGTGCACTCCTAAGTTACGAAATGATTGGCTTACTTACATAATCGCAAGAAAATAAACTAAAACAATCACAATCTCGTAATCGAAGTAAGGTTTGCTGTAAGAAAAGTCAATTCTGGGTTAAGCTCGCCGTTGTACATAAGCAACAAAATATAATTGTAATTGTGTGTGGAATAATAATAAGAATCACAAATATCATCTAATTTATAGGCCAATCTACCAGAAACAATTGAATAATTGAATGAATTATAAAACGTTTTTTTTGCAATATTTTTGGCAATAAAGTTTTTGTGTTTGTATTTTAAAACAATTAATCTTATAGTCATCTAATACAAAGACTGCTATCAATCGATTTATCTGCTCTGTGTAAATGAGCAGGCGGCACCTTGTATACACACCGTTAATTAAATAGCTTCAAAATAATCATAACTGGAAGTGTGACGAACCAATTATAAAACTCATTCAAAACTACAGAGTTTTTCTCTCGCAAGGGGAACACCAAAATATGAGTCAGCAAAGACCCATTTCTCAAGAATAGCCCACGGATGGAGTATTTAGGGAGAAGCGCCCTTGACCGTCCATAGAACGTTTATGGAAACTCCACCATGCACATTCCGATCTAAATTAGTAACAAAAACTAAATACACATCCCAAAATATCTTGAGATGCGGCAAAGTAAGGAACTAATTATATAAAGTACTAATTTTGACATATTTTTGACAGTTTTCTTGACGACTAGCGCCGTTAGTAACTGTCAAGATATATCTGTCGTCACACTTATGTTTTTTTTTTAGTCGACGACTGGGCAACGGTCTTACTACAAAAAGAGATTATTTTAAATCACGTGCGTTTCAAAAATAGACGTCTGCTAACGTAACTACATAATTTTACGTAAGTTTGTGGGATTTCAATCTCTTCTTTTTTTAGGATAGTAGAGAAGATTGTAGAGCTCAAGCTTTGAATGCACACTGATAGCGAATGTATTTTAATTGTCTAACAGTTGGCAGATCTATTTTAATAGGCATATAGTGCTTTGATTCGAAAGGAATCAGTGAAATAGGTCCCGTTTCGCGCTCATTCTGACCAGATACGTCAAGTCAGTTGGAAGAAGAATTTTCATTATTTTCTTTTATGTTGGCAGAAGTGCTAGGTAGGTACCTACCAGTGGCGAAGATTCCATACAACTCGATTCCTACCGGCTTCCCTTTGAAAAATGCACAGTCAGTATTCTATAGACAAATATATAATCACACTAAACAAATGTAATCCGGCCTCCTCTTAAAAAAATTGACCCTTCGCTACTGGTACCTACACAAGACTTGTGCAGTTGCAGACCTAAAGAAAACATTAATAAAGGTTTCTGCTGTATGTACTGGTCTCAATAACTAGGTAATCGTTCTACCAAACTGTTTTTACAATAAGTACCACAAATTATTCTCCAAATAATTTGCTAAAACTTAATTAAATATCAAAATCAAATAAATAAATATATCAAAAATTAAATATTAGCACAGACCACTGAATCAAGCTACAGTAGCATCACATTTTTTATTTTGTTTTGATAATAATTAGCGCAACGGCATTGCACGTACAGTTCAAAGACTTCTGACATTTTTGAGAAGATCGTAAATCTAGGGCCCACGCCGACGTCACTAGGTTAATTACGCGTAGTGAACCGTAGTACACCTGCTGATCGTTCTAGTATTGGTTTATTTACAACTTATAAACAGTACCTAGTAACACTGTCTAGTGTTACAAGGTAAGAATATTTTGACGCTGAACTAACGTTGTCAAAAGGGCGCTGTCATGTGCTGAAAAAACCAGTTGAAGGGTACAGGCAAAGAACAGGGTATGTCCTAATGAATCGATTATGAGAAAAAAGCAAATTAAAGTTTAGAAGTGCCCAGTTCTTTTCGCTTTGGGCATAGATAAAACGTATTTTTAGTGACATCTGTTGAGTATTTGTAAAAACTAGTGATTGGGAATGCAATTACCATATATATAGATTGGTTACCAGTATAAAACAATTTTTTTTCAAAAAATGTGACATTCCCTCTTCTTTGCCCTTCAGTTAGTACTTACTAGTTCCATGGAAAAAATAAAATGGCGGCGTTAGTTCCGAATGTGTCGATGCGCCAAATGATCCTTGTACAGTCAAACAATAGCAATACCGCTCGCTGAACACCGCTCAACACACGCCGCTCAGCCTCTCTTCTCGTTACCTCTGCGCGCTGTTGCCGAGTGCAGAGACTGGCCTAAACAAATATGCGACATCTCCTCTCTGCTCAACCTTTTCCAATAAAGTTAAACGGAGACGAGAAGTGTAAATAAAGAAATTCAATTGGTTTACAACACATCTCTCTCCTCTCGTCGGAGCGGCGAGAAGATCTGCAAGACTCGACCAAAGAGAAACCGTGGCCCTGGAACACAAAGGGCAAATAAGGAACATGGAGGGGTTTTAGTCAGTAGAAGTCTGGCACTCCCTTCCGCTCCGCCCAGAGCGGAGGTCATTTGATGATTTCCAATCCGAAAAAAAAAAAAAATCGGTTGTCTGTAAAATCGGTTTACTGACGATAGTTGAACATGACAACGTCATAAGAAAATACTGATGGAATGGTTGCATTTTTCAAAAAATGAATGTGCGTTGAGCAATTGTTTTATGGAACGCCTCAGAGCGAGGTAACTTATAAGACGTTGTCACGTCAAAAAGAAGACTCGACCAATCACAGGAGAGACGCGATATAGATTCAACCAATATAATTGGTCGGTCTCCTCCTGCTCCACTCGTCTCTACTTTGGTGACAGGAAATTAGGGTTAAACTCCTGCAGTAGACCTGGAGAACCGTTGTTGGTTGAAGCTTCAGAGAACTGCTGTTGGTTTAAAGCCTCAGTAGTTACAACGACTTGTCTGAGAAGGAAATATTTTGTTTTGACAAGGATTAATTTTGTTTTCTATTATGCACCTACTGTGTATTGTCTCTGCATCACCCTAAGGTAGACTGGTAGAAAATGCCCAAGGCATATTTATTTATTTTTTTCGGATGGGAAATCATCAAATGATCCCCCCTCCCCCCACTCTGGGTGGAGCGGAAGGGAGTGTCAGACTTGTACTGACTAAAACCTATCCATGTTCCTTCTTTGCCCTTTGTGTTCCAGGGCCACGGTATCTCTTTCGAACAGTCCCGCAATGCCCAAGGCATTAAGTGCGCCTTTGCACAGTTTTCACTTGTGCAAAAAGTTTCTAATAAATAAAGTAATTCCGGAGAACTCTAGGTAGTCTTATGTTAAACAATTTATCTACTAATATTACCATTAACCTGGGTTCACGACCTCACATCAATAGTATTGAAGGAGGGTTTAATCCACGACCATTTGCTCGCAAGTGGCCATTCTGCACCGTAAGTTCCGTCGATCTCACCGCATACCGAAGATCCAATTACGCTCAGTGATTATGACTGACCGCTACCATTCATTAACTGTCATGGAAGGCTCAGATTCTGTTGCCAACGTACCATTAACAAGGAAAATAATTTCACGCCTGTACCTATTATTTGCGGTGGGCAGTAAAGACAGGACTTTATTTAATTCAATTCATCACGGCTTCGTAAAGAGTCCGTTTACACCTTGTATGCTATAAATAAAAAAAAATATTAAAAAAATATAAAAATTAGTTTGATTGAGTTCAACCAACACATTTTTTTTTTCTTTTCCTGTTGACAGCGATGTGGACGACTTTTTTGACGCCCTGTAACCCTTTTGATACTTGTACATATTTTTATTTGTAGTTTGTAAATAATGTAAATACTCAGTCATAACTGAAACAGTGACACGAGGTCGCGGCAGACCACGAAGGAGATGGCGGGAAGAACTGGATGTCTTCCTTGAGGATTGGAAAGAAGTAGCACAGAAGCGTGACCTTTGGAAGGAGTGGAGGGAGGCCTTTGCCCAGCAGTGGGACAATGTGGGCTAGCTATAATAATATAATAATAATAACTTTGTCACAATTTCATAAACTGCAACTCGTGGCCATTATCATATAGGTATCTACTTACTACAATGAAAATTTTCAGTGTCACGTGAACAATTTATTCTTGTTATCATATCGATACACGTGAACTTTGATTACATAATGTACTTACATAGGTACTCAAATAGCACGGTTGGCGCAGTGGCTGAACGATAAGCTGTCGCGGTGCGTGTCTCGGTTCGATTTATGCACGGAACAAATATTTGTATGGCCTACAGGTAGTTGTTCCAAGTCTAGCTGTTTGTTTGTGAGTTAATAATATTTGTAAAAGCACTCATGATACAGGAGAAATTCATAGGGTGGGGTAATTGTTTTCTATATAGGGGGGCTCAAAATTATGTACTGACTAAGTACGTGGTAAAGTAATCGTTTTCGCGTCGGTGGGGATCCACCCCATATTATACAATATCACTTGCTTCGGTGAAGGAAAACATCGTGAGGAAATCAAACCAGCATGCCTAAGACATATTTCTCGACGACATGTAATGCCAAGTCAGAGGTCCATGGGCGGCATAAAAACTAGCCAGCAGGTTAGCCACTAACCACACGAAAATGAAAAACAACTAAGATACCTTCACTATTCTTCAAACTCAAAGCATTTACTTCAATTAGACCACCACAGGCACTTTTGAATATGAAAAAAACCAAAAAAAGCGACGCTACAGTCACAGTCACAAGGCATAATAACTTGACAAGTACTGTAGTTGCACATTCCAAAGCGTAGATCTCTATGGAGAAGAATGGGCACGAAACTCCATGCACACTCTTTTAAATCAAAATATCGTTACAATGAGAAAGCCAAACTTGAATTAGGAACAACTTTCATACCAACATAAGAAACTCAACTCCTCCAAGGACTACCAGACGGAACACGACTCGCTGGCAAGCGTCTACGCACTTGAAACTATTCAAGATGTCAAGAACAACGTCGCCTGTTACATAAGAAAGGGCAAAACGAAAAGCGTCCCGCGGCGAGGTGCGCGTGCGTCTATTTGGACGCCCGCCAACTATTCTACGCGTAGCTTGGTTCTTATGTAGCTCAAGGTTAGGCGGTGGGTCAAACTCGACATTTAAAATTAAAGGAGTTTTGTTATGTAAGTTCAGGGGAACAGCTGGATTAAGAATGGAGATTTCATCATCATCATCCGTGTTTAGTTGGACGAAGGCCAAGTCCACAGTGAAACCCCTCGTCCCGCATGACACTGAACTCGATCCTTGGCTACTCATCCAGCTGCCCTGTAAAGGTCGTTGCTCCTCCTTGCTTGAGGCCATTGCAGGAACACCACGAGAATGATTCAGAATAGAAAAGATTTTCATTTCGCAAATATGGGTTGTGGTATCCATATTTTTATAGTTCTTACTACTAATAGAAATGCTTTTCTTTGCAGAGAGGCTGGATGTGCCTACAATGGGGAGATTTACCAACCTATATGTTGGCAATTAAGCGTGTTAAACCTTCCTGTGATTACGTTTTTTTTTTTAGGGCTACTGCATCTGTTTTTTTTTTTAAAACGTTGCCCCACATTAGGAATTTCTCCTGTATCGTGGGTGCGTTTACAAACACTTAAACTCACATAAACAAACAGCCAGACCCGGAACAACTACATGTAGGCCATACAAATATTTGTTCCGTGTGGTAATCGAAGCCGCGACACAAAGCGCAGCAGTCAATCGCTCAGCCACTGCGCCAACCGTGCCGTCCATGTTACTAATATAGTTTTTACGTAAGATGTAATACTAACACCCTATGGGCCTTGATGCCTGACAATTTTTTTTTTTTTTCTGATGATGTGTGGATGTTTGGTTGTTCCTCTTTCACGCAAAAACGGTTAAACGGATTTTGGTGATATATGGCACACAGATACTTTATAACCTGGTTTATCATATAGGATACTTTTTATCCCAGCAGTACGATGACGTGGGATAATTACCGAACCCTGCGCGGGCGAAGCCACGGGCATAAGCTAATACATAATAGTAACAAAATAAAAGTACCTACCTATTGGAAATATGGGTAACTGCTAATAGCTGTTACCCATATTTTGTGCCGCGACTCATACTTTAATCAACTTACAACCTGACAGCCTCACACTGACCTGCTAATAGGGATGTTTCCTGAAAAAATCTAATTAGTCCGTCAAATAGATTTCCAAAAAATATTGGACACGTAATTTTTCTTTTTTCACGAAAACTAAAAATGAAGACGATACAGTGCGTCGAAAACTCGTGTGACGTCTTACTTCAGTACACTTTTTACCGAAAACTGACGTCACAGGCCCCCACTCATGATCTTTGATGCGTTTTATCTTCGTCAGTTTTATTGATTTGATAAAACAAAAAATACGTATCCAATATTTTTCGATAATCTAACTGACAGACTAAATAGAATCATATTTTTTTACACAGGAAACATCCCTATTGTAAAAACGTTAGAAAAATATAATTTCGGGGGCTGCCCTGGCGCTTCCACATTAATAAGAACCGATCGATCGGTTGACTTGGCACTGAAGCGGCATTTCCACGAATGCGCGTCTTCGAGAATAATTTTATACCCATTTCGGTCGTAAAAAGGTGGAGTTTGAAAGCAAAACGATCTATTACTAAAACGTTTGGCGACGCATTTCATTTGGCAGAACTAGATTATGTATGCGGCTTCGCCCGCTCGGAGTTCAGTAATTATTATCCCACCGGACCGTACTACCGGGATAAAAAGTATCCTATCTGTTAATCCAGGTCATAAACTATCTTTGTGCCAAATTTCATCCAAATCCCGTCAGTATTTTTACGTGAGAGCTACAAACATCATGGGTAACCTCACAAACTTTCGCATTTATAATATTATATTATAGTAGGATTAGTAGGATTTCATTAATGAAGGTCAGTAGGAAGAAGAACCCACCTTCCTTTAGAATATTATCTAACAAAAAGTATGTGTAAAAGTGAAATTAAAGACAGCGTTGAAATGTGACCAATATTGGCTGTTTCAGTCGCCAATATCCAACAACCAAAGCCAATATCTGTGGCCAACACAGACCAGCTGATACAGTTACGTAATGAGAATATAGGTACTTGGTAATGAGAGAGGAGCTACCAAGGCCATGCGGCTTGGTGAGTAACAAGTTTCATTTTTTTTTTTTTTTGAGGTGAGTATTATCTTTGAAGTGAAAAATGAGTATCGTATCTCGGAAAAAAGGGCGTCTTCTACTGGATTATATTTTTATGTTGATGGTTCTTCCTGCATTTGTGAAAAGTCATAGAAAACTAAAATTATTTGCCACACATTGCCTTAGTAAAGTGCTCATTTAACGTAGCATTGAAATCACTGAACGAAAACGTCAATCGATTCAGAATTGACCTTTTCTACTTCGCTCTGTTCACGTTGATTCTCAATGAAGTGACCGCTAGCGATTCGAAAAAGAATTAATTTTATTTTTAAGGACTTGAATCATTGCGTTCACGCGAGTCATACTAGTAGCATCCACGAATTTCGAAGTAGTAGGTAGGTACCTATTTGGAGAAGACCCCGGCATTTGCGTTGGCTCTTCGTAAATGTTGTTTCGAAGATAAAACAAGAAGGATTTCATTTAGAAACATTCATTTGTGTAGGTAAAGTTAGGAAAACATCGCAAACAGCGGTTATCCGGCACAGAACTTACATTATATCGTCCATATTGTGCCGGCTGCCCGACAGTCGATCGATCTGCGCGGTGGCCTCAGTGCGTGAGCCTTTCAGTAATGATTTTAGTCCGACTACGACGACTGGGCAATATTATTGCTGTTATTGCTTGCATGCTACTAATACTAGTACCTAAACCAAGAGTACATTGTGTCAGGTATTTTAATTTTAAGTTTGCATGCTGAAGGAAGTCAGCGAAATGTGTGAAACCTTTTATTTTATAAGACCATCATGTACCATATTTCATGCAAAATAAAGAATCTTGAATCTTAACTGTTTCACTTATCAAAGAGACAATTTATTGGTCTAGGATTTTAGCAGAGGAAATGTCCATTCTTCTCTTTAAAAGTAAAATTAGGAGTAGGTTACAGTAGCAAAGGGTCAATTTTTGTAAGAGGTAAGCCGAAGTACCTATCTTTACTGTATGGAATATTATCGGCTATAGAATACTGACTGTGCCATTTTTCAAAGGGAAGCCGGTTGGAATCGGGTTGTATGGAACCTTCGCCACTGGTAGGTTATGACAGCAACGTGCAATCAATAATCTTGTGTGTGGAGGTCACACTTGCTACAAGATTATTGATTGGCAATAAAATCATGATGCTCCCAATACCTAATGAATTGTAACAAGATAATAGAACGCTTCGTGGCTATTATGTAAAAGGCGTGGGAAAATATACAGCTGAGATAGATCAATCAGCTGTTTGACAAGAATATAGGTCAAATACTTACTTTATACATATCTACAGAATACATATTATGGAATGTACTATACAGGGTGTAAACAGACCCTTCTCATATCCGTCAACCAAGCATTCTGTACATCAAACTAAGTAACTTTACGCAAAAATTATTGCTGGGAACCGACTTTTTTTTTTGGGGTGAAAAATCACTTTTTAAGGTAGGACTCGATGGACAGCACTCAAAGCATTGTGCTGATGGATGGATTGAATAGTACGGGGGTCGTGGAGGTGTGTAAAGTAAAAATCTTACATTAAAAATATGTAGGTATTTAAAAAAAAACTTGTGAAAAAGTTGGAACTTTGACCCCCAATATCTCTGTAACTAGAAGGTTTCCAGGTATGGTCTAGAACAAAAAAATGATCGCAAAGACGGGGAGAACAAGTGCCTTTCTTTTATGTTAAGGGTCTATTTACACCCTTGTTTTTTAATGGCATCTCGCAGGTCAACCTATGAGGCTGGCTTCTGCTAAACCGGACTATCCTGTGGATGCCTTGAGTGTAAGGCCTCCAGCCAGGGCGAAAACTAATAAACTAAGACAGTGCGCTAAGGGCTCCCCCTGTGGGGTACGAGCCTCGGCTTAGGGCATCGCTGGGGAGGGCACCAAAGGGACGGACTGGATCTGAGGGAGACGAGACCTACCTCCTCAGAGCTGTCTTAAGTATTTTTTGACGTTCAAAGTGCGCTTATTTACAGCTCAATTAAAACGTTTATGAAGTTTGATTTTGGAGGAGCTCGTAGCTAAATAATAACAGCCGCTCGGGTCGATCTTAAGGTTAAGCCATGCTTGCCTAGGTTGGTCTGTGGATGGGGGTGACCGCTCATTACATACCGAGTTTCCTCCGTGCCTCTGAAAGCAAGTTAAGCCGTTGGTCCCGGTTGTCATTTGTAGATCTTTGACAGTCGTTAGGTAGTCAGTGACCCAAAAAGTCTGACAACCAGTCTTACCAAGGGGTATCGTATTACCCAGTACTAACTGGGTTGTGGAGGTCAGATAGGTAGTCGCTCTGTGGTGTTTACTAGAAACACTAGTTAGGGTTTAGAATAAAACCACTCAATTATCAGTAAGTAGATGAACAACTTTAAGGGTACGTGCACTCGCTGTCCGGGATAAGTGAGGACTAATCGACACGGAACCGTAAAGCGTCACGCTACGTTTATTAGTATATCACACGCTCCATGTGAAATACTGGTATTGAGCTGCATCCGGTTAGACTGGAAGCCGAGCCCAATATAGTTGGGAAAAGGCTACGCAGATGGTAATGAAGTTTGATTTTACAAATCAAGGTTTGTTAGTGAAGAAACCGGTATGTCCTAGAACCAAAATGGGTTGAAGCCCACTCCCTCTTATGGAGAGGTGGCCTGTGTCCCAGCAGTGGGAACATTATTGAGTGACTACCTTATGCCTGCGGGTTCGCTCACGTGGAGATCGGTTATTGTTCCACGGGATCGTATTACCGGAATAAAAAGTATCCTATGTCTTAATCCAGGTAATAAACTATCTGTGTGCCAATTTTCATCCAAATCTGTTCAGCAGTTTTCGCGTGAAAGAGTGACAAACATCCATCCATCGTCACAAACTTTCGCATTTATAATAGTAGTAAGATTATGCCATGCTAAGATTTACAGAAGGTTCCTTAACAGCTGTGCTCCCAGTTTCTGTTACCTACTTACGTCTGACGTGAGAAAATCAATAATATTGCGTCATACAGCGGTAGAACGTAGCTCCGTGACGTAACGGGACGCCAGGCGTGCTGGCAGAACACGAGGTAAATTCGCTCTGGGGTCAATGAACTTAACTAGTACTGAAAATGTTGGTTTTATGTAGTGTAGGTACACACACCAGCCTATCAACCTACTACCTACAATCTATCAAAGGGGAATGCCAGGCCGCCATAGTGATTTAGGCCCTGAGTGCCCACGTGTAAGACCGAATGCTAACATTAGTATAAACCACAAATAATTTATTGATAAAAGAAAATTATTGAAAAAACTCAGTTTCCAACTGGGGCCTAAAATGGGCATTCCTCTTTGTAGTAGTTTGATGTCAAATTAAAAAAAGGTTTTCAAGTTTATCACTATAATTATGATATTTGTGTTTTAAAATGATTATTCTGTGGTGTTTGTAATAGATAGATAGATATTTATTTATTTATTTGCTCTCATGCACATTACACATTTTACATAAATGTCGGTTTTGTACATGGACCCTGTCAGGGCACTGCAAAGCACAATGCTGGTTTGCTGTTGAGTTTTTTGATACAGATGTCCAGTTAACAGTATTAAATTAATTATTATACACTATACAATAACAAACATACATTAAGTCATATTTAAGTCAGATTGTGGGTAGGTAGTAAAAAGTAGAATAAATTAATAACAATAATAAGGAATAAGTAATAATTACAGTCATGTCATGTCAATATTGATTAAAGTGAATAATGGTGTCATTTTACAATACAAAATAAAGAAATAAAATAAAAAATGTCACTGAAATAAACAATATTTGCTTATAGGTGTGAATCCGCAAAAAAAAAAAAAAAAACAATTACCTTATTTCGATACGAGCTTGTTGTTCGAGAGGCACCTACGAACAATAGCCCCAATAATCGGGGAGTCGAACCTCCCTGCTATAGTCTTCAGGATGGAGTTCGAGCTACGAAAACGATCGTTTTCAATTTTATGCGATCATTTATAAATGACAGATAATTGATCTTACTGCAGCAATTTGATTGCAAGAATGAAAATAACTGTGATTTTGACAGTGATCAAAATCAAAGGTAAAATAAATTAAATGACAGAGCCTACATATCTTTGTATATAAAATCAATACCACGTCATGTATGACGGAGCATCACTAGAAGACGGCTCGACCGATTTGGCTGTTTTTATTTTTGTTGTGTTCGTAATTATCAGGACAATGCTTGTATGAAAGATTTTTTTTGGAAAATCCACCGGGAAAGTCGGAAATTTCAACCCGTGCGAAGACGGGGCGGGTCGCCATAGACTTTACGCTTCAATGAGTCCTCGCAAAGGCATCAATTTAAATGTAATATCCTGAAGGTTGATCACGTATTGGTTCAATTGGTATCGTAATACTACTACGATTTAGGTTATTTTAAAGCGAATAACCTGTGGGATATTGTTAGGAATTTGTGGACGCTTAATGTGCCTTTGATGGGGCAAGGCGGAGGACTCATTAAAGCCGTCGGTCCATAAAATCTAACTTGATTAAAATGACAGCTGTCAAACTAAAGAGACTAGTGGCTTTGGTCATATCGAAAGAAATACTTACAAATTCATATTTATTCAGTCAGTATTTAAATATGGGTATCCGACAAAGAACCATAGTTGTAGAGTTGTCATCATAGCTCACAGAATTTAATAAGTAAGCTGAAGTAGTAATATTATCGCCATATTAGCCGTAGAACCGATGACCGTTGGGGTAGACGTGTTCTTGAGTGGAGACCGCGAATCGCTAAACGTGATGTGGGACGCCCTCAGGCTCGGTGGAGCGACGATCTTCGCAGGGTGGCTGGTAGCAACTGGATGAGCGTTGCCGACAATCGAGTTGAGTAACGTGCGATTGAAGAGGCCAATGACTAGCAGTGGACTGCTGTAGGCTGATGATGATGATGAATAAAATATGAATTTATCCACACACCACACTACGCCACACTATACAATACCACTCCACATCACACCACAAGACACTAGACCAAACCACACTACATCTCATACACACCACACCAAACTAAATTTGTATACACTACGCTACGCTTACTACAATCATGACACAAATATTGTATAAAAGATATTATTTTAAACTATAAAAATTATATAAATATAAAATATAAGTGTAGTAATTAACTTTTTTTTTAAATGTTATTAATTCTAAGATATGGAAGAGCGGAGTCTCCTAACACAGGCATTGTTTGCCTAAAAGGAGGCTCCCAGCACAATTCATTGTACATGAAGGTTTTCGTAAAATAAAAACATTTCATTTTTTTCATGAAAAACAGTCTTAATGAAATTATCGGATTAACTGTGTGCATCCTGACAGCTGATACAAACAGATTAACCCATGAACTACTACTACTATGAGCTACTCGTAAGAGCATGACGATTATATTTAAGGTCGTTTCAAATACCTACGGTTTTCTTAAGTACTATTGTCGATTCATACGACATTTTATAGGGTTAATTGGCAATACAGTAGCGACATCACCACCACTGCTAGCCGTGCCGGTAGCCAGAACCAATCTCCTGGCTAAAACCCCTCTCACCAGAACGATCCGCGTAGTGAACGAGGTTCACGAGCGAATCGATATTTTTTCGTGCACTTTGAGTGAATTCGCAAAAGTATTGTTAAACGTAGTTTCTTACTTATAAGTAGTAGATAGCTAATAGACCTGTGTTAGTAATAAGAGTGATAGCCACACTATCGAATTAGGTTCAGGTTACCTGTAATGATAGTTGTAAGTTAAATAAATAAATAATAAATTTATATATTCAGTGAATCGGATTTAATCTCACAAACAATTATAAACTTATTTTTATAACGTGGCAACACCGCCAGTCTCTTGGGCACATTACCAGCTGACAGCGTTGAGGAGGAGTTTTTTGATGCCCTTTTATAGTTTGTTGTTAGTTTATATTTTATGTTATTTAATAGTTTTTAATTAATCTTCTAAATATATAAAAGCGAAAGGTCACTCACTCACTCATGACGAAATATGGAAAACCGCTTGACGTATAAAGATGAAAGTTGACAGGGAGTTAGTTTATACTTAGTAGACGTCCATTATGAACGGATTTTGCGACAGGGCCGGATTAGGGAGGTCTAAGGGCTCTCGCAAGTTTGTAAGAAAGTCCTTCATTTTTTGTGCTACAAACTTGAGGCAGAGGGTTATAGTTATCGTGGACGAAGTCGCGGGCAACAGCTAGTAATATATATATATTTAGTTTTCTTATAAAAAAAAAAAAACAATTATATTGATTACATAATGCATTGTATCTACTATAGTTTTCTTTATCACCTACGATTACGTTCGCCTTGGTTGATAGTCACCTTGTGTGAAACATCGAGGTACTTAAGCGACTATTTTTAGAATCATAAACGTCGACATTTTCTCCTTATTCAATGTTGCACACACGTTTGTATGATGAAGATCTTCATCTATTATTGTGGGATATCGTGTTGAAAGATTTGAAAGTCATTCAGCAAAATGGTGGCTTAGATGGTAATGGCAGAGCCTGACATAACTATGTGCCACTACTCTCAAATCGTTGAAGGAAAAACATCACGATGAAACCACAACTTCAACAAAAACTTCTAAGATACGTCGCGCCCACAGATTATGACTCATGAAATGGGCTAGAGCCTGTCACAAAGAGGAGGCCTGTGCCCAGAGGTAGGATCATTCATGATAGGCATTAGCTAGGGTCTTATTCATGGGTGTACCCAGCATTTTTTAAGGGGTGGGGCAGAAGTAAATAAGCCAAGTACTAGGAAATTAAAAATGCTTTTTATTTACTGACTGGTACGTTTTATTGACTGCACTCCATCTTATTTCAATAATAACCTGCGAGGGTTAAAATTAAAATAAATAAAAATAAATAAATAAATAAATAAAAATAAATAAATAAAAATAAATAAATCTAGTTAAAATTTCGTTTTCTAATGTAGATGTACTTCCAGAACCCTCTTTCTATGCACACTCAACATACAGAGGCCGACAAGACGGTTTTCTTTCATTGTTGACCTTAACCAATATTTTTTTAATGCGAAAAATGTTAAAGTACCCAATGAATATTTAATTTTGTCATTATATTAATTTTGCCTAAATTTCTTAGCTTCGGGTCAGAGAGCAGGGTGGGGCAAGTGCCCCTCCCTGCCCCACCGCGGGTACGCCCATGGTCCTATTAGCTGGAGAGGGTAAACTCTGAACTGCTCAGCTAACACTCAACGTCCTTAAATAAAGTGCCTATCAACACAAGAAAGTCGGAAAACCCCGTTGCAATGGGGTTCTTGAACTTAATAAATCAACCCGACCCAATTTTGTCAATCAAAAACTTCCTGCAAGAGATATCGTATAGGCGTATATCAAGGGCGGATCCAGGGCGGGGGTCATGGGGGTCATGAACCCCCCCCTGGACTGCAGTTCTCGGCTCCATAACAAGTTTCCCCACTTATACCAAAATGGTAAAAAAAAACACTTTCTTCTTAATTTGAATTATTGTAATGGAATTCGAGCCTGTCATGACTAGATCACAACTATGTGACCCCACTTGACGTGAAAGCTGGATCCGCCATTGGCGTAGATACAAAATTCACCAGTTCAATGCTGGATAGCAGAAGTGGCAATCGTGGTATAGCCATAGGGAGAGGCAGATGTCTCCACAGTCTCCCACGGTACGCCCATACCTACGTATACAAAGTGTAAATAGACCCTTCACGAAGCCGCCAACCAAGCATTCTGTTCATCAAACTAAGTAACCCTAAGCAAAAATTATTGCTGTGAAACGACTTTTTTTTTTGGGGGTGAAAAATCGCGTTGTACGGTAGGACTCAATGCAACGCACTCAAACATTGTGATGGTGGATGCATTGAATAGTACGAGGGTCGTGAAGGTGTTAAAATAAAGTCACAACATAAAAATCTTGTATTAAAAAAAAACTTGTGAAAAAGTTGGAACTTTGACCCCCAATATCTCCGTAACTAAAAGGTTCCCAGGTATGGTATAGAACAAAAAAATGATCGCCATGACAGGGAGCACAAGTGCCTTTCGGCTTCGTTAAGGGTCTAGTTACACCGTTTATAGGTCACAGCTGTCCGGAAATATTTCAGTAAAGCTCCGAGCAGCTATATTGAGCCTAGCAGTGAACTTGTAAGCACGCTGATAATGACACCATTAACTCAGGCGATGATAGTTATGTTGACTTACATGAGACGGCCTTCACTACCGTGCTACGACAATTTTCCAGAAAGTATGACGTAGCAACTGAGTGCTAATGACACCGTGTGACTGGTTACTGCTATTTATATTTAGACACTTAGGTATTCCCCAGTAACTGTGCGTGTAAGGCACGATATAATTTGTTCCGTGAATAGGTAACAATCACAGGTAATACGCATAGGCTCTATCCATAGACAAGATGGCCGCTGGGGTAGACGTTTACTTGAGCGGGTATCGGCAAACGTAATGTTTGTCAGTCAACGCTATTTACGGGGTGACGACGATATTATACAGGGTGCAAGGGACACCGACCAAATTGAAAAAAAAAAAAAATATTAGCAAAGATAAATAAAATTATAATAATAAATAATTAATTTATTAAAATTTTCTATGTATGTGGGGACATAGAAAATTTTCATCGATAATTTTTTTTTAAATCTGCGGTTTCATACGTTTTGACCGTGTAGCTATTGTTAAGTTTGGTAGGAAACAGTTGTTTTTTTTAATAACAGACGATAGACAGACATGGTGATCGTTTTAGCGACGGTGTCCCTTCGATCTTGTATACGGGGTGGAAGGGACACCGACACGAAAACGGTTACCACGTATTCAGCTTCGTCTAGCTCGTCCTGCCCACTTCTTTCGTGTTTTTAACAAAACGATAGTTAAGATTTTCAAACGCCGAAGTACCATGACGCACATGCTAACGACCTCGCATTTACGCCGCCATCTTTTGTTTAAAAATGTCATGTCAGTGCGTAAAGAGGTTATGTAAGAAACCACGGAATGGTTCCTATTAAAGTCTGCCAAATATTCTGGCGCAATGCGGAACGCTATCTAGGTCATATCTCCACTCGGTTATTACATGATTAGTTAACTTTTTATCAGCATTCAGTTATATTTTATCAGTATAACCTTGGCGCCTATGTGTACTCGAACACTTTTGATCGTGAAAAGTTACACAAATGTCGGCAGTAATTTTCGCGCGTAAATATGTTTGCTGAAAGTGAAAATCTTTAAGCAAAGGCCTTGCTTAAATTGAAATTCGAACATTTCGTTATTTATTTTTTTCTGGCGATCCACTTTTTTTATTTTTCAGGCATTTTATTCAAGGTCCTTTCAAGCAAACAAACATCTATTGCACTGAAGTTAAATTGTCTTTAATTTTCACTTGTCAATAATTTTCCAGCCTAGGTTAATTATTATTCATTTTTTAGATCAAACGGCATTCTACATTCTACTAACAAAAAATAAAACAAAAAAGGAGGATCGCTGGGGTGATGGAAGCAGTCTATCACCCTAGCGATTCCCCCCTCCCCCCCCACTCAGAGCGGAAGGGAGTGGCAGACTTCTACTGACCAAAACCTATCCATGTTCCTTCTTTGCCCTTTGTGTTCCAGGGTCACGGTATCTCTTTCGTCCCGCAGCAGCAATCCTCCTAACGTCACTTTTAAGAGTCTTTGGATAAAATCAGTTACATCCTCTCCACGTTTCAACTTTACTTTAGACTTTAAATAGTGATTACAGAGAAAACTTGTCTACGTTAGGTTTAAATTATCTGCGTGAAGTAGTTCCCTCGTGGGCCGAAAGGCCGCGACCCTAGTATCGGATCGATTCACCTCGGCGACCTAATATTACTACGTTCTATCTCTTCAATGACTATTCTAATATCAATATCTTTTTACGATTCCGTGATGCTTAATATGTAATTAGATGGTACTGAAATGATACGCCTTTTCAGTACCTACCAACAATTGTATTTATAAACTTGTGCGCATACGTACAGAATACAAACTTGGTATTAACATAGCCGAAAGACGACCACTGCTGGACATAGGCCTCCCCCAAGTGTCGCCACATTGACCGGTCCCGTGCGTCTCGCATCCAGCGGAACCCTGCAACCTTTACAAGGTCATCGGTCCACCTAGTGGGAGGCCTTCCAACGCAGCGTCTTCCGGTTCGCGGCTTAATATATTAATATCTAATAATTATGTAATGTAATAAAGGTGACTTCCCTCAGAAGAACCTTTTTATTTTCCCTCCAAAAATAGGATAAGTACCTTTTCTTTTTTTTTAATTGGCGGGAACTTTATCAAAAATTTGACCAAAGAGTTTTTATAAACTCTTCACATAGTTGGGAAAAGGCTAGGCAGGTGACGAATGTATTGGAGATGATAAAAACCTTCCATTTAATTTCCTGAGATAGAAAAGAATTCCTGCCTTAGTGCTGTCAGTGAATAAAAGTACATCAAGTTATACTACAATCTGTCACATTTCTTTAATAGATTTTCAACTTTATATAAAAGTTTGATTTTCGGATAGCTTTTTTTTTTTGTTATGGGAAATCATCAAATGACCCCCCCCCCCCCCCCACTCTGGGCGGAGCGGACGGGAGTGTCAGACTTGTACTGACTAAAACCCATCCATGTTCCTTCTTTGCCCTTTGTGTTCCAGGGCCACGGTATCTCTTTCGAACAGTCCCGCAGCCCTGACAGGCATCGGCCCTTGCAGACCCCTACATCGTTGCTGACATGTTTTGAGGCGCGCGTGGAACACGAACTCGCCTTAGTTTAGGATAGCTTGATGTGCTGTCTGTACAAAATAATGGATGTAAAAAGATCCTTCACGAAGCGAAAAGGCGTTTGTTCTTCCCGTCAAAACGATATTTTTTTCGTTTTGGACCATACCTGGGAACCTTCTAGTTACGGAGATATTGGAGGTCAAAGTTCCAATTTTTTCACAAGTTTTTTTTTTTTAATACATATTTTTAATGGAAGATTTAAACTTTGAACACCTCCACGACCCCCGTACTATTTAATCCATCCATCAGCAGCAGCTTTGAGTGCTTTTCATCGAGTCCTACCGTAAAACGTGCTTTTCACCCCAAAAAAAAGTCGTTTCCCAGCAATAATTTTTGCGTCAAGTTACTTAGTTTGATGTACAGAATGCTCAGTTGACGGTTTTTTTTTAAAATACAGTTTTTTTTTTAATGTTTCAAGTCACAAGTTATCGAAAACGACAGCTAAAAAAACACGATCTATTAAGTACCAAAGAACCTAACTCTCCAATCAGCTGTTAGCACAATTTTAACTAGGCCCTAAGATAACAATAATGGGCAGTCAGCGTCAGCGGAGACGTATGTCCTCACCGTTTATCTTAAAGACTATTATAATATACGAGATAACTCTGAATGATACGGAAATCTCGGGCTATACATCATATCGTGGATTAAGATTTACGTGGAGAAGTTACCTGTGCTATAAGAAACAGGGTGTAAACAGACCCTTCACATAGCCGTCAACCAAGCATTCTGTACATCAAACTAAGTAACTTTACGCAAAAAATATTGCAGCGAAACGACTTTTTTTTTTTGTTGGGGTGAAAAATCACGTTTTACGGTAGGACTCGATGGAACGCATTGTGCTGATGGATGGATGGAATAGTACGGGGGTCGTGGAGGCGTTTGAAGTAAAAATCTTAGTGGAGTTCGTTAATTGTCCCACAGGATAGGTTGAAGATAAAGAAGTTTGGCCTTAGTAACTTCTGCGCTTGCGGCTTCCCTGGTAGCTCATAAACGGCACAAATATGTGGATGTCTCTAACTATTCTCAATTTTTTTCTCTTCTTTCGAATCAGATTTTACAGTAATTTTCAAATCATTTATATCTTTTGCTCAAAATAGTTACAGCACTGATAACAGTATTTGTGTCACTTGTTTAATTTAGTACTTTACAATATTCTCTTACCTTTGTATAGATTCTTTTTATCGATTTTTTGTGAATGTGTGGACATTGTAGGCTTTGTAGATTCCCAGCTGCTTGTTAACTTTTGTTAACTTTTTATTTTGTTCTACATTTTTTGTGTAGTAAGCAACGATTTATTGTCGGGCCTACGCTGTCCCCCCATACTTAAGTACAGATGCTGTATCCATAATACTGTAACACCAAATGATTTGAAAAGAGTAACCATGGAGTTTCTTGCCGGTTCTTCTGCATAGGAAACGACCAACCCGAACCGTGCACCTTTTTGTCGACGTTTTATAAGTGCCCATCGAGGCCTATGTGAAATATAATATTTTGATTTTGATTTTGATAAAAAAGTATCCTGTGTTAATTTAGGTTATAAACTATCTGTGTGCCAAAGACACTCGGTTGTTTTTGCGTGAAAGAGTAACAAACATCCATCCGTCCTCGCAAACTTTCGCATTTATAATATTAGTAGGAAGTAGCATTTCGTTCGACGAAAAACTGTGTATTGTAACGGTGACGCGCATGTAGTCTAACTCCAGCAGTGAACTGCAATAGGCCTAGTCTACTGAATCGTGGAGACGATTATGCACCATTGTATTGTATAACGGGCTGGTGTCCGCAACTCCACGTCAAAGAGCGTATTTTGCGTGCGAAAGCCGATTATGCACCATAATTGAGTACTTATTTAGCCAATGATCTTGTGAAGGCTATGGAAATCTACTGGATGCGAGCACTGTAAGGCCGGTGGATGCGGCGACACTTGGGAAGGACCTACTTACGTCCAGCAGTAGACGTCTTTGATCGATGGCGATGGTAAAGATGACATCGTTTAGACCGCCACCGCGCCCATGTTCGTTCAAATGATAATTACGAATCCTGTTTAACGCATTATTACTTACAATCTTATTACTATCATTACAGTCACGTTTCACTTTATCATAGTCTAGTTATAATTATCAAATCTTTGTACAAATTCCGAAGCTTCAATGTCAAAGATAAGCCAGCGTACCGGCGCCGCGCGCCGTCGCTGTTACATAAACTCCTTTCGCAGGTAATTTACCTCTGATAGCAACCGTATGGCGCCAAAGATAAAGATCAATATTATTTTTTGACTGTGCTGCACAATCAGAGGTCGCAGTTTGATGACGTGGGAAAGAGACAGAGCTATACAGGTCGTCTAGCGCCATCTGTTTCCCACACTGGAATTACTCCTGTGGTAAGCCACCTGAACGGGAAAATGGCATGGCCTATTCTTGAAGAGTTGAAGATGAACATGGAGGAAGGCGTAAAGGCCTGACGAAATATCGGACGTAAGACAACAATCCTCTATTACCATTTGAGTTTCCCACCACACAAAGTGTTTGGCAGTGGCGGAGGTGAAACATACTAGCCCATAAGACGTAATATCAAAATATTACGCTTACGCGCTTACCTGTAGTAGTGTGTCGTAACTTTGCAGCTATTTAGTACAATTTTGTTACCTGATGTCTAAAGCCAAACACGAACGACTTCTCATAATATTCAATTGTTCTTACCTACAGTAAAGTTAACCACAGAAAAAGTTTCATTTTTATAAAATGACGTAGGTCTGACGTTCATGAGATCTTGGTCCATAACAACCGTTTTTTTTTGAAAAATGTTACAATTAAAAAAAAAAAAAAAAATTGTTAATACGTAGGTACTTCGAGTAATACTACGGCAGAAAGGGCGAAGTCCGCACTTCTGCAGTAACTTTACGGAACACGTTTGCGTTACGTAACCGAAGGAAGCCGGAGACACGTTATTCGAGTCTAGACAAGATTACGAGACTACCACTGCAGTCGCTCTTACATTAATTTAAATAAATGGCGAGCAACTTTATAATTCAATGTGAGTGCATCAGTGTATCCTTATTTCAAGGAGGCAACGAATGCTGCTTCTGTTTTTTCAATACACTTTCTCGAAAACTGATTCTTATCGCATTACGATTAGGTTCAACATGCAATATCACAGAACAGATATATTTCACACGTGTGGATTTAGTTTAGTTCTCGACTCCATAACACCCTCGCCTGCAGCTCGGGTGTTAATTCCGCCTCGAATGCAATAATAACACAGTTTCCTCACTTATATCTAAATATAATATTCTTAGCCGATTCTTCGACAGATTAAATGGACATAGTTAAGCGAAAAGGATCCAATCCACAACATGGCCAAAAATGACTTTAGTTCACAAACTGATGCTAAATGTTGAATTGTTGATACTATAAGCCACATGTACGTGTGGGTTGGTTCTAATGTTGATAAAAATGATAAACTTTTGTATTTTGGTTGGATCTTTTTACTGGCTGATAGTTTCGATATTTAAGCATCAGTTTGATGCTTTAAAGTAATTTTTGGCCATGTTGTGGATTGGATCCTTTTCGCTTCTACGTCCAAATGACGTGTTTATAAATCTGTCTATGGGAGTCAAGGACACTGACAAGTGTCTTATGGACCCGTAAGGGCGTAATTCTTTTTTTAAATGTTGTCCGTTATCAACGCACTGCACGTACAGAAATAATGTTTCAATAGCTATTTCCGTTGCCACGTTGCACGTGTCTGCAAGTCACTGAAACGAACGATATAGACAGGATTCTTGGCAGCTACGCACTAGCCAGGCGTTCTCAATATGGAAATTATGACCATAAAGAATAACGGAGCTTCGAGGCATTTTTGCTTTTGTCGTTTCTCTTTTTGAAAATTGTGTAATAACTTGATGAGAAATGAGGAAAATGTCGTGAGAAAAAATCCTAGTGTGAATTTAGCTTAATAAGAGTATGGCAAGACCAAAGAAACGATGGATGTATTGCGTGAAAGATGAAATGGGTAGAAAAGAACCGTACCACTGAGATGACGACACTATCGCGCCAGATTGATTCTCACCACCATAAGGACTATTTTTGCTTGCAGCATCCGGCCGCTATAGAAGCGCTTATTTACGCTCATCAACCAATAGCATCGCAGCATCTGATTATTGCTGAGCCCCTTGTTTTTTGTAAATGAAAAAAAAGGGCCGAAAGAAAAAAAAAAGAACAGGTTTTTACTACACCAGCTGAGGTAGCACGGTCTGTGGCTATTGTGATCCTTCAAAGACAAAGCATTCAAGGAAACGTTACTCAAAACATATTTGCAGATGTGAACATCGTGTGCACGGGATGAAAGTGGGCAACGTCGCAAATAGCTGTCAAATATTTCGCTGTTTTGATTAATTTGACAATATTACTGTATGGAAATAAGAAATATGACTAACTAGTGAACTAAAGTATTAATTATGAAATGCAATAATTAATATCGTAACACTGAATATTTAGTTTTAGATGTAAAAAAGTATTTGGAAACTTTCCAAATGCCTTTTTTTACACCTAAAACTTGGTTACAAATAATAAGTCATCATTCATTATTAATATTCTAGTTCACTAGTGAGCCATATTTCTTATTTCCATACAATAATATTGCCAAATAAATCAAAACAGGTAAATAATTGACAGGTATTTGCGACGTTGTCAACTTTTTGGACGACGATGTAATTGTTTACTACAGGTAAGATTTCAAACAGCATATTTTCCTTAAAGGCTCAGACTATGTCCTATTTATTTATCAAATGACACAGCAACTTACAAGGAAAATACAATCAATGGCGCAATGTAAAGATAACCAGTAAACCAACGAGCCCTTTTTTTGTGAAATCACTCAGAGTTGTCAACTAAAATTATTCTTTTTTTTTTACCTCTAAATAATAACAGCCGCTCGGATCGATCTTTAGGTTAAGACGTGCTTTCCTAGGTTGGTCTGTGGATGAGTTATCACCCATTACATACCGAGTTTCCTCCGTGCCTCGGAAAGCACGTTAAGCCGTTGGTCCCGGCTGTCATTTGTAGATCTTTGACAGTCGTTACAGGTAGTCAGTGGCCTAAAAAGTCTGACAACCAGTCTTACCAAGGGGTATCGTATTACCCAGTACTTACTGGGTTGTGGAGGTCAGATAGGCAGTCGCTCCATGTAAAATACTGGTATTCAGCTGCATCCGGTTAGAATAGTTGGTTAGTTGGGAAAAGGCAGGCAGATGATGATGACCTCTCATTTAGAGGAGGCCTCTGTCCCAACAGTTGGAACATTGCAGGGTGATTATCATCATCATCATCTTCCGGTCCTTGTCCCTTTCATTTATTTAACACTTCAAGCACAAAAGTACATAGGCGGACTTAATGCCATAGGCATTTTCTACCAGTCAACCTTTGGGTGATGCAGAGACAAACAGTGGTAGGTGTATATCTGAAAATAATTTTAATTAATACTAAGATTAGCTATAAGTATATATAATATATTATAAATATATATCAAATACTACCATTCTACGATGCGACCCCAAGGTCGGCGCAACACGTTTTATTCTTCAATTCTCCCCTGTCAGACGCCACGACATCATTACTCCTTTCTCTTGCATATCAGTCTTCACACAATCCATCCATCTTTTCTTTGGCCTTCCTCTCCCTCTCCATCCATCAACATTCATGTCCATCACTCTTTTAGTCACATGTGTTTCATCCCTCCTCATTACCTGTCCATATCTGGGTCCATACCATATTACAGGGTGATTAAAGGCTTATGATTATGTCTGTGTACCACCTATATGTGCATACAGGATGTAAACGGACCCTTCACATAGCCGTCAACCAAGCATTCTGTACATCAAACTAAGTAACTTTACGCAAAAATTATTGCTGGGAAACGACTTCTTTTTTGGGGTGAAGAATCACGTTTTACGGAACGACTCAATGTAACGCACTCAAAACGTTTTGCTAATAGATGGATTGAATAGTACGGGGGTCGTGGAGGTGTGTAAAGTAAAAATCTTCTTTTAAAAACAAGGTATTAAAACTTGTGAAAAAGTTGGAACTTTGACCCCCAATATCTCCGTAACTAGAAGGTTCCGAGGTATTGTCTAGAACAAAAAAATGATCGCAAAGACGGGGAGAACAAGTGCCTTTCCTATTTACACCCTATAAGTGCATACAGTTCGCAGGTAACCTGCTTGTCGCAGTCACGACGTGCAAGCTGTTAACTTGTTTTTTTTGTTTCTGTCCTTTTGTATTTATAATATTTGTTATGCATTGTATGATTATATTGTTAAGTTATTGTATGATTATTTTTAAGCTATTTTATGAGTGTTGATAAGTTATTTTGTTTGTATGCAGGTAAAAGAAAAAAAAAAAAAAGGAAGAAAGACAAAATATTCATTTGTCGCAGGGACAATGGTCCCTGCGACAAATGAATATTTTGTCTTTCTTTTGTGTGTGTAAGCCGAGTCCGACTATTTGTTCCTAGTTAAAATACTGTACTGTTAATCCTAATTTTTTAGACAAAATATTCATTTGTCGCAGGGACAATGGTCCCTGCGACAAATGAATATTTTGTCTTTCTTTTGTATGTGTGTGAGCCGAGTCCGACTATTCGTTCGTAGTTGAAATACTGTACTGTTAATCCTAATTTGTCTGCTGTCAATGGCCTGAAGCTCACCTCGATAACTTATTGCAGCGATGAGTAAATAAAAGCTTTCCTGTTCATTTTATACGAGTATATCATCTTTTGTAAGGCAGACCTTTGAGTTTCAACAGGTAAAATTCCAAGAATATAAATGTACTTACAAACGGATTTAAGAGCGCTTGTACAGAAAGTGGGCAACGTCGCAAATAGCTGTCAAATATTTCGCTGTTTTGATTAATTTGGTAATATTACTGTATGGAAATAAGAAATATGGTTAACTAGTGAACTAAAGTATTGTTTATGAAATGCCTTAATTAGTATCTTAACACCAAATGTTTAGTTTTAGGTGTAAAAAAAGTATGTGGAAACTTTCCAAATGCCTTTTTTACACCTAAAACGGTTACAACATCAAATTCAGTATTTTAATTGCATTTCCTTATTAATATTCTAGTTCACTAGTTAGCCATATTTCTTATTTCCATACAGTAATATTGCCAAATTAATCAAAATAGGTAAATATTTGACAGCTATTTGCGACGTTGCCAACTTTTTGGATGAACGCTCTTAATGACAAACTTTCCTCAATATAATTTAGACTGCATCGTTGACCTAGTGGTCGCAAACGCGACTGCCGAGTCCTAGGTTCGGTTCCCAAGACGGGCAAAGTGTTATTGGTTTTTTTTTTTGTCAGGAATCTCTCAATAGCAGCTACGGAGGCTGGACTTGTGCCCGGTTGATGGCAATAGGGTCGCCCCCTATTATATGGTACTTAAACATAACTGGCGAAATGTAACGTGGGTGTATTATTAGGCACACCTTTTTTTTTTTCGAATGGGAGTTCATCAAATGACCCCTCCCGCTCTGGGCGGAGTGGAAGGGAGTGTCAGACTTCTACTGACTAAAACCCATCCATGTTCCTTCTTTGTCCTTTGTGTTGCAGGGCCGCGGTATCTCTTTCGAACAGTCCCGCAGCCCGTAGGTACACCTCTGCCTAGCCCTTCGGGGGATTATAGGCTTCATGTTATGTCACGCGACAATTCATACCAGCTTTTAAAACCCCATACAAGTTAGTCGACACAATCAGCACAAGTGAATGTCGGCCCGCATCCCGAACGGGTTTAACCATAGCTTAAATATTTCGGCCTACCTTCTAGCTACATAACTCTTTGGTTTACCATTTTTACCCGACCACAAAGAACGGTCAATAGTATTTTGTTTTGTGTACTAGTAGGTACACCTCTGCCTAACCCTTCGGGGATTACATAAGCGTGATGTCGTTTCCTTAATTTACGGAAGTCTCCGCTTGTTTCAAAAATAAAAGTTGTCACCTTTTCGATCATCGGCAGTCAGTTAGCATTGACATTACACGTGCCACGATAAAAAACATGAGGAAGTCTATGTCCCAACTACGATTGGCGCCAAGTCGTCTTTAAATTTAGAACGTCAGTGCTGAGTACTTAAATACATCAATAACATTACAACTATGCTGAACGCGGACCTTGGGTTATTATGTAGGGAAGTACTTTAGATAATCGGGACTTCCTCTTTTTAGGCTCACGAATGAATAAATGGGGTTATGGTAAAACTTATCATCGTAAAGTCTTGAGTCTCAGTGCAACCTACTTTGCTATACTGCTGCCGTAAGTAAAAAGGACGCATTGCAGAGGGTAATGCGAGCAAAATATGTTTTTTTTTTAATGGCATCTCGCAGGTCAACCTATGAGGAAGATGATGACTAAATCTACTCAATGCCAGTGTAAGCTGGTCCTCCTCCTGCCAACGAAAGAGCAGCTGCATTATGCAGCACTTTTAATTCCGTTTCAGGTACTCAAAACAGAACAGCCACATCATCATTATTATATCACTGGATATTTATACGCATGAAGGGACATGGTACCGATCCTAAACCTTTGTATTAAGTAGGTAGGTAGAGGTACACCTCAAAACTAAACTCATTCATCGAACTATCTGCCTTAACGTTTTGGTAATAAGTTTGGTATTCGCTCATCATACTTTTTGGCTGTAATGACCCAGCTGCGCTGACGTAAGTTGTAATAAAAAAAAAAAAATGACTCCTCGATGAAATCGGTTCGTGCTGGATCGCGTTTACAACAGTAACAAATGAAAACTGTCCTTCCTGCATTCACAATAAAGGCACTTTCAAAATCAACGTAGATGTGTAGTAATTGCAAGCCTTGTCGCGCGGTGAAGAATGATCTAACCGTTACTGGATTGGGCAGATTGCCGTGTCTCTAATCTCGACAGACGGATAAAAAAGGAACTAAATTTTAAATATTGAATTTGCCATTTTTACCTTACAACTAGCGCCACTGTAGACTGCAAATATAAATTGGGCCTAACGCCATTGTTATGTAACCAATTCACGTTACTGATGTTTTTGTCATGAAAAGTTTAGTTATTTATATTCATATACCTTGGTTTTCGTGTACCTTTAGGCATACATAGATTACTGCTCAATTTCACTAACATACGCTTAGGCATAGCTAGGCGTAATAAGCGCTAGGTAAATGAATACACGCATAAATTGAAACGCTTTGTTAGATTTTTAACGCGCGACTCAGCGACGGGACACCCACACCCATCTACACATAACATAATACCTATCACGCGGTCACGCCTGTAAAGCCGAGCAGAGGTGTACCTAAATATGTAATGCCGGGTACACATTTGTGAAACGTAACACGTAATGTAACACACGCTGAAACAAATTCGTCTGTTGTTGGATTACATTTCATGTTGCATTGCATAAGTCTGGACGGCTCATTCATGTTATGCCGGGTACACATTGGTGAAACGTAACACGTAATGTAACACACGCTGAAACAAATTCGCCTGTTGTTGGGTTACATTTCATGTTGCATTGCATAAGTCTGGACGGCTCATTCATGTTACATTTCACGTTACGTTACACCAATGTGTATCCGGCATAATAGGTACCTACCTATAGCCACATTGCGCGAGTTATGTTTAAGTCCCATTTAAAAGAGGGTGAGTATTGTCAGTGGCAATAAGCACGAATAGTGCATGCAAAAGGAAAAAAAAAAACAATCAACCGGGCTTATATCCAAACTCCGTGGCATCCATCTCCAAAAGTGTTTTTTTTTTCATATTAAATGGGCTGTCTTGACCTAAATTTAGTTTAAGGACAGAGATGAGGTCGACGATGCAACGAGCTAACCCAAAAGAAGCCTATATTGTAAGAAAAGAATCATGATCCACAGCTGGATAGCAAACAGGCCTATCTGTTTACTTGTGCCACGCTCCACGTCCTTGTGCTAGCCTCATCCAGGATTTTCCCGTGATGGCAACAGGGCTGCAGTGTCGTCTACTCATGTTCGCCGCCGGACGGCCAACACTTCTCTTTCCAGTCCTTGGAAGCCACTCGGTCACAACTTTATGCAAAGAGTACCTATAAGTTAATCGTTAAATCTAAGGTTATTGCCCTCTGTCTGACTGTGACCTCTCCTGCAGTGTTCTGAAGATGACGAAAACTTGATAGCGTGGCGTGACGACTAGGACAATATTCTCTGGATAATTCATCGTGTTCCTATTGATATAATATTACGATAATGATTGTTACATGACGTTGACAATGACCATGAACTCGAATACATTTTGAATGACATTCGGAGGCACAGATAGGATCTAATAATGCCTAGCAACAACCTTAAAATAAAATAGGCTTTATTTAGTTGGATTAAGTAACTGCTCTGCAGCTACTTACATAAATAACCTACCTACAACGGCTACCTGTAGGTACCCCAGCTATCTATAGGCATCGCAGCTACGATTTGACCTAGAAAGAAAACTTTAATCAATACTTGGACCGATCAGTGCCTGTCAAGTGAAATATAGCAAATTGTCTTTGGCTAAAGTTAATATTTTTGTGTGAACAGAACACCCAATGCTTTTGTTAAGAATAATATGAATAATTAGAAATTGACATAGCGAGATTGTCGATTTCTAATACAAAATAAAAACCAAAAGCATACTAATAAAATTGTCGAAGTTTTCACCATTTTGCCAAAATCCAAGATGGCCATTCGCCATTGAATTAACAAAATGTCATAACGGAGCCAACATGCATGAACGATCGTGGCCTAGAGCCACCTATTACAGAAGTTATACATAATAAAACACGTGTTAGTTATTACACGCGTTCAACATAAGCGATGAATCAGTAAATAGTCTACACGCGACATTTAGCCGGTCTGCAAATTAACTAATAACGCTCATTTCTACCGGTTGTAACTAGCCATTGGATTTTGAACTTGACCTTCTAGCAGATTAGGTCGATTTTAGAGTCTGGATTTCACACTGGTGTTAACTTTGCTGGTGTATTGATTTATGAATTCAATACTGAAGGTCTCTTTCCTTCCAGCTGTTTTTATTTAGAACCTGAATACAAAGTTTAAGTTTTTAAGTTGGTTCCACTTTTTAACAATGCTTCAATAAAACTAACCGACTATGTTTATGCTTAGTAAGAGTTTTAATTGCCCTTTTATGTAAGAACACGATAAGCACCTTTCTTTATTCGTTTCAACAAGAATAATCAAGATGAATGAAAATAATTAGGTTTTAACCTAAAAATTGCCAATTGTTGCCGACACGCCTATTGTTTGATTGAACTTCATAATTTCCAGTTTCAGGCAGTTTTAACACGAAAAAATTAGCCTATTAGAAAAACCTCGAATAAACTAATCTAATAGCGCAAAGGAACCACCGTTCAGCCCATCATTAGTGGCCAAAATTACAATAGAAGAGATAATGACCGTGTCCTTGAACTTAGTTCGTGGAGTAATAATTATAAGTAGAAAATTACGTAATGACAACGAATTCTGTTTCTTATTAACGAAACCTTGACTTGCTTGGAATGTTCTATTTCTTGATTACCAGAGCTCTTACCTGCCATATTTACACTGCTTTACTTACGTAGCATTGTCATGGAGTCCAGTACATATTCCATTCACGTGCTTCAACGGGTCAGCCACAGCAGTACTTCAATGGACGTTTATCTAACATCACATCAGTCACTACTTTAGCTCGTGATAGCTTTACGTAACAGCTGTAAAATGACGTCATTTATTTGACGTGGTGTAAACTACGTCACCATAAAATGTGTGTAGTTTAGTAGTTAATGTTATCGTCAATGACCACTCGAGAATATCCTGCCTGTCCCTTTTCGTGGCCCATTGATAAAAAGTTTGAATGGGACCACAAACATGGCAAATATCTAGGTATTTCCCCTCGGATTCTCATAGGCACTTCCTATTTTATCCTAACCCCTCTTATAAATAATTGTGTACCTACAACCTATTTATGAATTTCCTCTTCTTTGAATTAGGATTAGGCCCAAATCAGCTGATCTTTCAGAATCCTTACTGGTGGCTTCAATACTTCAAGTGGGAGGAGACTTTCCATTCAGGCTATGAACTTAGAAATTGCAAAAAATGACATTATAATCTTGGAGAAATTTTGTTTTGAATGTATTGTATGCAGTTGGTGTTCTATTTTCAATTTCTTGAAATTTGTGTTGTAGGAAAAGTTGCAATAAAAGTCAAGGATTATTTATTTAACATTTATTTTCTAGAATATTAACTCAAGTGTGAGTTTTTCACACCAAAAAACTCACACCGAGCAAGAAAGATGTTGGACAGGACCGATGTTACCGTGGGCCTGCTCCGGTAACACAATGTTACATAATGATGTTACACATGCGGATTGAACTACATTGCATAGCACTTTTTAAAAGTGAACTAAAATTAAATTCCTACTAGGTCACCATGCACACTTATAGCACATATTCATACTGCATCGTTACATAACAGCTCTCAATCACATGATTTTGGATTCCACAGCTTTTTAACATGATTTTTCACAGTTCTGTATAGATCACTTTACATTTACAAGGTCTCACTCCCAACGCCACATAGGTTAAGTATTGATTATACCACATAACAAGAGTGAAAATCTAATATTTTCACAATATATTCACTAAATGAAGTCTATTCCAACAGTTTCATTAATTATAGTTAGACATTATCATCGCTAGAGGTACACATTCAACCTTGGCCTCAAACATTGAACGAAATGAGGTTGTTACATAACACACACTGGCTGAATGAGTGATGATCACAGGCAAAATATATTTAGAGGAAACTTCAGAACAACACAAGATTTCTACATGAAAGTCATTATGTAACTTTTCAGCGAGGTGTAGCCAAAGCATTATGTAATACCTATTTATTTAATAAAACAAAATACATGTTGGAATTGGTGTATAACACTTTTATTTAACTAAAATAAGTTACTAGGTTGATTCCGCGTCTAATAATACATGATTTAAGGGAGTGGCTATCAGAGGTGATATTTTGGAATCACAATTAATTGTAATTATGGTAACAATTCTTACATTAGATTTAGAGAAGCTTCTTGATCTCATCGTATAACACAAGCACGAAAGCGCCTCCGGTACCTCTGAGGACGTTGGAGAAGGCTCCCTTGAAGAAGGCGCCACCGCCCTCTGTCTTGGCAATGGTGGTCCAGCAGTGGATGGTGCCCTTGTACAGCATATCACCCTTGGCACGGCCAGACTGCATCATCATGCGCCTACGGACCGTGTCGAAGGGATACGAGATGATACCAGCGACGGTGGTGACAGTCTGCGCGATGGCCCAGCTGATGACAAGTGGTGTGTTCTTGGCATCGGGCAGCATGCCACGGGCGGTGTCGTAGAAGCCGAAGTAAGCGGCACGGTAGATGATGATACCCTGCACTGACACACCGAAGCCTCTGTAGAGACCGCCAAGACCGTCGGACCTGAAGATCTTGCCGATGCAGTCGAACAGACCTTTGTACTCGCGCGCGTCGGCCTTGCCCACGTCGGCGGCCAAACGGGTACGCGCGAAGTCAAGCGGGTACACGAAGCACAGGGAGGTAGCGCCGGCGGCACCACCGGACGCCAGGTTACCCGCGAAGTAGCGCCAGAACTGAGTCTTCTTGTCGACGCCTCCGAGGAACACCTGCTTGTACTTGTCCTTGAAGGCGAAGTTCAGCGCTTGGGTGGGGAAGTACCTGATGACGTTGGCCATGTTACCACGCCAGAAGGACAGGGGGCCCTGCTCCTTGGGAATGCGGACGAAGGCATCGACGATACCCTTGTAGCGCTGGTCAGCGGTGATCTGCTTGCTGACATGCTGGACCTGGAGCAGCAGCTTGACGCGCTCAATGGGCGCGACGGCGGTCTTGGAGACTGCGGCGGAGACACCGCCAGCGATGAAATCTTTCGCGAACGCGACCGGATCAGCAAGGTTTGACATTTTGTTTGATTGGGTGGGTGCTCACTTGGTAATAATTACCTCGCGGGTCGAGGTGGAATCTACACACACGGAATGGAATAAATCACGAAACACGAACCCCTGAATATAAAATCAGGAGATTTAGAGTAATTTCGTGATCTCGGGAGCACAGGGGGTAGGTGTGTGCCTTTTTGAAATTCGATCGATCACGTTCTCTCGCAGTTCTGCCCGGAGGAGCGGCGTAAAAGAAGGAAGGAAGGGGCAGAAGTTGCCAACCGCACGGAAAAACACCACGAGGTCAGGGTGGCCAGCCCGATTTATTTAAGTTCCACTGAATTCTAAAAATAAATCGGTCGTTCTTTAATGTTATACTTGCAATAACTGCAAGATTATCATGCTAAAAATCATTTTGTGTAAACAAATTACAAATGCATTATAAATAAAATTATTAGGGGGTGTGATTTGGAACTTTGTAGAGTAAGCATCTAAGTAAAATTATGAATTGATGGAAAACCAAACATGAATAAGGGCTTTATGCGAATGAGCACTTTACATCACTTGGAAAGGGTATTTTAAAACATTTTGAGAATTAAAATTCTTACCCTTATTTTTTTAATTATAACAATATTAGGGTAAATCATCAAAGTATGAAAACACTTGAATGACGTGCACTTTTTGCGTTTAATTACTGCTAGGAATCAACCAACAAAAGTTTCATTTCTTTCGATTTTAACCAATTCTGCTTCGTTCTTTCTATTTAGAATATTAATTTAAAAGTTTTGGATTGATTTTTATCATGTTCTAACCTACTTTTAATTTATCAATCATCATAAATCGTTAAAATAAAAATGAGAAATTAACGCAAAAACAAAACGCAATCAGGCTGAACAACCTCATTCTTCAATGACATTAAACTGTTGAAAAATTCCTACATTATCTGTGCTGAGTAAGTAAAAATGTGTGTGCCTGAAGTTTAGATTTTGTTTATTTATTTAATTTTTTGGGTTTAATTGTTGACAGCGCCATGCAGATGAGTCGCATGGGCTCTCCGTCGGTCGGTATGGACGACGACACAGGCGCTGGCCACGCTCTGAGCGACTTTCTCCTCCAACTTGAGAACTACAACCCGTCAATACCAGATTCCGTGGTTGCACATTACTTGAATATGTCAGGATTCGAGTCCCAGGATCCGAGGTAACTGTTAACATTCCTTCCATAATCTCTAGAAAGCACACAAATTATTTAAATCAAAAATTTGTACCTGCATGTTACTTTTTCTTTTCAAACCTGTCACCACTTTAGTTGGCAAAGCAGGCCTTGCGTGGTGATTTTATCCCTGGCTTTTTTTCTACTCTTGCAGAAAAAGATGCTACTTCAATTTCTATGATTTCTAATAATTTATTCATTGTTATAATTTGACAGAAACACAGATGATAAAAGACAAATGATATTGGTTTATAATTAAGAAGTATTCTAACACTAAAACAACAAGAAGTACTTCATACTTCTTCTTTACGCTTTTGACTTTATCCAAGTTCACATTTCACATTACAATATTAATAAGGAAAAAATGGTAAAAATCATTAACATTGTTATAAAATGGGATTACTCCATGAAGGTCATATTATGTATTATGACATGTTAATAGGCATAACTATTGATTTTGCATTGTAATTGAGTTTCTTTGTTTAAAAAAATTACTAAACACAAGGACTTCATTTAAAACTTAAATATTCAGATTTTATGAGCCTCCAGTCACTTTTGGTGACTATAGCAGTACTTGATGACTAATAGAATTTTCAGAGTATTTTTAGCATAAGAACTCATCTGTAGTTCAAGTTCTGTGTAATAGGAGTCTATTGCCATCAATTGGGCACAAATCTAGTTTCTGAGCTGCTACTAAAAGAATTCTGAAAAGAAAACTCTGGGACTATCAGAACCTGGGCATCAGACTAGTACTAAGAGCCACTGGACCAATGATGCAGTAAAAACTTTTTCTATTTTTACCTGCAGTAGGGCCTCGTGGTGGATTACAGCCAATTCCAGCATATAGAGAGGAGGCCCGGATCTCAGGAGTGGGCACATTACAGGCTGATTATGCTATTATCAACTTTCCTTCAGGACTGGTTTGCCAACACTCACATATCACTTGTAACATTCCAGATTGATCCGCCTCATCGCACTGGCATCTCAAAAGTTCCTGTCGGACATCGCAAACGATGCCCTCCAACACTGCAAGATGCGGACCTCAAGCCAAATCACGCAGACCTCCAAAAATCAGAAGGGGCCTAAAGAAAAGAAGTACGTAATGACCATGGAGGATTTAGCTCCGGCATTGCAAGAGTATGGAATAGTTGCAAGGAAGCCGCACTACTTCGTTTGATATTGTGGCACAGCTGGGGACACTGCTCCTTAGCAACAGCTTTGGGGATTCGTGGTCCCGTTTGCTAACAATCGGTATGGAGTTAATCTTCTATCTTTGGAAGAAAATAGAGTAATTTATAGGTATGTTATGGTCAGCACATATTTTGCTATGACCTTTCTTTGCTAGATTACAGCTCAAACAATAATATTTATAACATAACCATGAAATTGTTGCCTAGGATAACTGAACATACCAACTAGCACTGTTATTATGACTTAAGAATTCAGCGTTATAGACCAAATGCTTTAAAATGTCCTCCGCTTTGCCCCATCAAAGGCACATTAAGCGTCCAAAAAGTCCTAACAATATCCCACAGGTAATTTGCTTTAAAATAACCATAATCCACGTAGGTGTTACGGTACTAATTGAACCAATACGTGATCAGCCTACAGAATATTCTATAAATTGATATCTTCGCGTGGACTCATTAAAGCGGTTGGTCTATAATAGGAAATTCTAGTGGCGCTTAACACATACAAGCTTATTCCCCGGTTATCTTTCTGGAATTTAAACTAAAGCAAATATTTTTTTACTATGTCTTAATCTATATTCACTCGTACCGTGCCTCTATGTTTCGATGTCATATGTTTGTATGGTTTTAGCGCTGCTACTCTTTCCAAGGAAAAACTATTGCCATCGGCAAAATTTGTGCTTTTTCATAGTCCTAAAAACCTATGAAGTTTAGTGAGAATAATATTATAATATTAGAATTTGTATCCACTTTTTATTGATCATTCAAATAGCGTAGGCACCAAATGTTGAACTTCCATACACTACAATGAAACCAAGCAATTTCAAGCACTAAGTAAACAAAATAGTGTAGATTTTAATGACTCATTTAAAATACTGTTTGTACATTTTTAAAACTTTTTACTGCTACTTGGGACATGTATGAAACAAACCGTGATATTTTTATTTTGGTATTTGTTGACATTTTCACTGTAAGAAGTATTTTCTTTGAGTTTCACAGTGTCTTTGGTACTCTTCTGAACGCGACATTAGAACATTGCATTTTTCTCCTGTACATTCGCTAAATGAACAAAAAAAAAAATGTCTTGTCGCTGTGCAAGTGACAGCTAGTGACGGTACTACTGGTATGTCGTCTGCGGTCGACCGCAGCGTCAGACGACAACGTCGGCAAAGTATATTGTAGCGTTAAGAAACTAGTCGCATCATAGCGGTCTGTTATAGCGATTGGGGCGGCTTTATGCTGCTGTTCGGAAGTGTACCTAAGGCGCGAATTATATAGAAATGGCGTAAGGTGAAGGCGCGGCGCAGGCGTGGAATTTATAAGGAAACGAAAGAAGTGCCTGCGCCGCGTCACTTGAGTGTAATTCACGGCACGTCGACTACGTACATTTTGTATGAAAACGTTTTGAAGCGGCATCATGCCTGCGCCGCGTCTTCACCTTACGCCGTTTCTGTGTAATTCTATACCTAGAACTTTTGAACTGTCAAAAACTAGAAGAAACTAATGTCAGACACACGGCATAAAAACTGTGAAAGGACTGTAGTTGCCTATTCCAAAATGTAGATCTCTATAGTACTGTACAGCCAGCGATATATCAAGATATAGATTTCCAGTATAACATAGCCTCGCTTTGTAAACATTTTCAATACAATAACAGATCCTAATAAATTGGTTTTTTATGGCTTGATTGGTCGCCATGTGTACCAGTCAAAATGTTGGTTATAGCATTAAAACGAGAAAAATAAAAGTTAATCTTATGATGACAATGAGGTGTTTACAATGTAACTGAAACTGCCTAAAATTTAATGCGAATAACGAACGCATCAATAGGGATGTTTCCTGTGTAAAAAAATATGATTCTATTTAGTCCGTCGGTTAGATTATCGAAAAATATTGGATACGTATTTTTTGTTTTATGAAATCAATAAAAATTGACGAAGATAAAACGCATCAATGATCATGGGGGCCTGTGACGTCACTTTTCGGTAAAAAGTCTTCGACGCACTGTATCGTCTTCATTTTTAGATTTCATGAAAAAAGAAAAAATACGTGTCCATTATTTTTTAGAAATCTATCTGACGGACTAATTAGATTTTTTCAGGAAACATCCCTATTCTTTATACTACTCTTCTTCTTCAATAATGTAGTGAAAATGTTCTCATAACATCCCGCTTGCATTCTCTTATACAGGGTAGGTAGAGATTTTACGTTTACATCCACATTTAGCCAGATTTTTTAGCTATAAACGCTATACTTTCGTTACAACTTTGACAGTATACTAACTCCGTATTAATTGTAATTATGACATAAATGGCAAAATCCGGGTGTACTATACTTCTGCCTGCCCATTCGAAGTATACAAGCGTTATGTTGTATTTTTATAATTCTCCTCGTAATCTATAGTCTTTTTAACTCTCCAAAACCTGTGTCGTAGTTTCTATTTACAATTCTTCATCTTAAGGGTATAAAAAGACCCTTATTATAGCCGAAAGTCACTTGTTCTCCCCGTCTTTGCGATCATTTTTTTGTTCTAGACCATACCTGGGAACCTTCTAGTTACGGAGATATTGGGGTTCAAAGTTCCTACTTTTTTTTTAAATACATGTTTTTAATGTATCATTTTTACTTTACACTCCTCCACGACCCCCGTACTATTCAATCCATCCATCAGCACAATGTTTTGAGTGCTTTCCATCGAGTCCTACCGTAACACGTGATTTATCACCCCAAAATAAAAAGTCGATTCCCAGCAATAATTTTTGCGTAAAGTTACTTAGTTTGATGTACAGAATGCTTGGTTGACGGCTATGTGAAGGGTCTGTTTACACTCTGTATATTGTTAACTTTCACACTACAAATTCTTGAAAATTAACTAGTGCTGCCATTAAAATAGTGAAAATAGCCTTATAAATATTCGCGATATTAGATTTACCGAACGATACGATTAGCTAGACGATTCTACAATATATACACATTGATTATATTATAGTTATGTATACTTTTTAAGTTGAAGTACATTGGCCCCCGATTTTTGAAAGCTAAGAAAAAAATTCAAATGTCTTGCTGGGATTGGCTGCTAATGTGCCCACTGCTGGGACATATATGGTGGATTGAAATGGCGTCCCACTCATTCTCAGGGAGTGGACTGTAATCCACCATGTGGGTCGACTGCGGGTTGGTAGATGTAACATGACTTCAAATTGTCTGCCTTTCAAACACCGGGTGAAACTGTTGTATTTTATAGTCTAATAAGGGTATTCTCGTGACGAAAGCGCTGTTTAAACGATGTGCGCTGCATTAACATTGCACAAAAACCGCGAAGATAATCTTGTGCAGTGTTCATCCAGCGAAAATCGCTGGACAGCGCTTGATGACGTCAATGTGAAGTTCCTCCCTTAATGACTTAACAAAAACACTCAATGTACTTTAACTTAAATGTCAATCAAGTAAAAAGTAATAAAAATTAATAGTCCCTATTGTCATGTAGCCTTTTTGGAAGTTATTAAAACATTTCAAAATAAAGCACCAAACTTTTTAAATTTTATTGTAAAATCTTTGCGTGTGTTATTTAAAAAAAAAAAAACTACCGTTTGACACTCTGGTTCAGTAACCATCATCTGCCCAGCCTTTTCCCAACTATGTTGGATTCGGCTTCCAGTCTTACCGGATGCAGCTGAATACCAGTATTTTACATGGAGCGACTGCCTATCTGACCTCCAAAACCAAGTTGCTAGATAAAAAAATATTTACAATAAATGCGACAGTTTTTTTTTTTTTTAAATAATGCTCGCAAAAATTAACATGGAAATAATTGCCTTCATAGTTTACTAAGCAGTACGCATAGAATCAGAGCCTAGTTGATAAATATTAACAGTCTTGAATCCTACTCCATACAGTGGGGTAACGGAAGCGTGTTCCACTTAGGATGCCATCAGACGGACTGCATCGCAGCAGCATCAGACGGAACCGCAACAACCGCGCGCAGTCGATATTTTTATTTTATTTTATTTTATTTTATTTATTTATTTGTTTAGGATCTCCAACAAAGGATGTACACAAACACGAAATAAATAATCGACGGCAAAGTATCACGTAGGTGTACTCCTTCACTTACAGGAGACCACAGCATGCTTAATAAAATGTATAACTAAGCTGACAAAGTCATAGTAGCAATTAAAAAATCAAAACTATAGGTAAAAAAAAAAAAAATACATTATAAAATTAATTATATATTAAATGTTCCGTTGGATATTTTTTCAACAGTTGAATATATCGACTGCGCGCAGTTGCTGTGATGCATTCCGTCTGATGGCAGCCTTAAGGGGGAATCGCCAAGATAGCCCGTGAAATTCACTTTTTTGCAATTAGCAGGTCATTGTCAGGTTGTATGTTGATTAAAATATTATTCGCGGCCGTAACTTATATGGCTTTTCAGGGTTATAATCATTAAAATCATCAATACAACCCTTTTAAGTTCATTTAATCTCAAGACAAACGCAGTAAGATGGATCCCATTGAATTACTATTACATAAAAATGTCATTCAATGGAATTTGATGATTTTAATGATTATATTTCTGTAAATACATGCGTATTACGGCCGCAAATCAAATTTTTTTTAACATACAGCCTGACACTGGCCTGCAAAGTGCAAAAAAAAAATACAATTTGAATTTCGCGGGCTAGGTAGCCTGCGAAATTCAAATTGTAATTTTTTTTTTCTTTATTTCTGTGAATGGAGCCTACACACCGCATGTTGGCAACTTCCGTACGCGTTCAGTTACGGCTTTGGTGTGTAGCCTCCATTTAGTTGACATGGCTGGCCATTTTGGTGTGTAGCCTCCAAAAGTCATACCTAAATAATATTGTGCAGTTGAAATTTCAACTTTCTGCACTAAGCTGAACGTTGAAAATGCCTGCTGATTATTTTTGTCCCACTGTAAGGAGTAAATACGTAGTTAGCATATTACTAAAACGAACCTTAAGTTGCATTATTAACACGTATTTTTATATCTATGTATTTTTACGAATACATAGACTACATACTTGTGACACCCGACGCTTTACTTCACTTCTGTACCGGGTGTGACAAGTCTGTTTTTGTCTTAAACGTTACTGCAATATTGTTAAAATAGTACTAATAACTTGACCAAGCGAATTAGACAACTGAGGCAGCTAGGTGAATTTTGGGCGGGAAATATGTAACCATACCCCATAAGGAAAATGTCCTAAGAATAATAATGTAAACTTTTGTCGAGCAATAAGTCAAAAATTTCGAAATTTCAGAATTGCTACCATATTACATTGAATGTAACCTCATAATCTGCCTATCCTTTTCCCAACTATGTTGGTTAACTAGATGCAGCCTAATACTAGTATTGTACACGGAGCGACTGCCTATCTGACATCCACAACCCAGTTAGTACTGGGTAATACAATTCCCTTTTGTAAGACTGGCTGTCAGACTTTCGGGCCACTACCTATAACGACTGTCAAAGATCTACAAATGACAGCCGGGACCAATGGTACGGATTAGCCTCGATATTTAATGAACGGTCACCCATCCATGAACTGTCCTCGGCAAGTGTAGCTTAACCTTGAAGATCGACCCATGCGGCTGTTATTATTTAGCCACGATCTAACGTACAGTTGTCTAATTAACTTGGTATTGTAGTCAAATGTGAATGTCCCAATCAAAACGCGTGAAAGTTAAACCGTGGTTAGCAAGTAAACTGGAATTAATTTGACTTGAATAGATTGAATGGTCTTCCATATGTGTAATCAAAAGCAATTTAGGACTAAATGAAATAACATCTCATTTAAATCGCAAATATATATGCACACCATTTATAACAAAGATTTGAATTGTTAGATCGCCTTACCGCGTCAGAGGCTGGTGACGTTTTGATAAAAAAAAAGAAAAAAGATGCTGGAATACATAACCTCCTCCTTTTTTTAGAAGTCGGCTAAAAATAGGAAAGGCCGGTATAAGTTTATTGTAGATGGCTTTTCCATATCGTCGGTGTGCTTTCCAAACCGAATATGTGCATTTTATGAACTTTTCTGGACAACACAAAAACTGTTTTTTCGTAATGAATGAATAGAAGAAGAAGTCAATGAATCTTCTGAAAAAAAAAATAGAACAAAATATGGCAAAAAATATCTATTTTAGTCTTAAGATAATAAAAAGCTTATTACATTCGTGTATGAAAGCTAAAATATGTTTTATGTTGTGTACACACATATCAGGTGTGGCAAGCGCACCGACGATATGTTGAACCCAGTCTGACCTATAAGCGAGTTAAGCTATTTTGAAATACAGGGTGGAAGGTGTCCCTTCCACCACATAGAACATTTGACCCACTACCATAGAACATTTTCATTGGTTATTAAAAAAAAACAGCTGTTTCCTACAAAACTGCAGTACCTACACGGTTAAAATGTATGGAACAGCTGTTTTTTTATCGATGATAATTTTTTTTGTGGTTCAGAATGATGTACTGAATGCGTGGTAACCGTTTTAGCGTCGATGTCCCTTTCACCTTGTATGACATTGACAGATATTCAACCAATGATGATTCAGCGTTGTTCGTTTCACAGTTATCTTCTCGATGGTCTCAATTTACAGAAAAAAAAAATCTGTCGAATTTATAACCACCTCTTTTTGGAAGTCGGTTAAAAATTATCTGTCATCCTATGCGGATGTATGAGCTCACTCTTCTCAGTCTGAATGCTTTTTTGCTGTACTGCAGTGAGGGCCATCTAACGATTTAAATCTTTTATACCGTTTTTAAATAGAAATATAATATACATAAGTAGTAACTTTTCTAATGGTGCAGATTCGTTTGCGCACCAACTTAATTTAGGTTCAAGTATTTTGACAACTCTTAAGTATCGCTATCCTTTTCTCGCGCTACCATAAGAAAGAGAGAGCAATACTCTAATATTAGTTAAGTTGGTGAACAAAAATAAACTCAAACTATGATTTATATTTTTTTTTTCTTAAGATTTTTAAACTTATCGATGACATAAAGGGTGTAAATAGACCCTTAACATATCCGAAAGGCACTTGTTCTCGCCGTATTTGCGATCATTTTTTGTTCTAGACCATACCTGGGAACCTTCTAGTTACGGAGATATTGGGGGTCAAAGTTCCAACTTTTTCACAAGTTTTTTTTAAATACATGTTTTTAATGTATGATTTTTACTTTACACACCTCCACGACCCCCGTACTATTCAATCCATCGAACAGCACAATGTTTTGAATGCGTTACATTGAGTGCTTCCGTAAAACGTGATTTTTCACCCCCAAAAATTTTTGCGTAAAGTTACTTAGTTTGATGTACAGAATGCTTGGTTGACGGCTATGTGAAGGGTCTGTTTACACCCTGTATTAATATGTTTCAGTAATAAAACACGTAAATAGAATGTTTCGCCTCAAAAATAATATTCTAAACTCGATTTTTTTTTTATTGCGTAAGCCAAGTGTGGAAGCAATAATAATTAAAAAAGATATTTAGGATATGTTAAATTAAAATTGTTAATCTCATTAATAAAAGTCTTCAAAATTAATCTGCCATTATGACTCTATTTTGATTCCACAGAATTTTTCTCATATTATTTTGACCATAGTTTTTAGCTGGAATACATATACCTACTATGTCGTAGGGCAAAAGCATGCTAATTTGGACCAGGCGCTATCAAGTAGCATACAAGTATTACGTGTAAAAAGAGAACCACAGATATACAATATTAGTTTTAGTATATGTGAAACCTGAAAAACGTGTCTAGTATTTTTATGTAAAGAATCTATGTACAAAATTTCAAAACTGTAACATGAAAAATCACAAAGTTATAACCTTGTTCTGTTTCCTGGTTGTACGCGCAAAAACGTGGTCGCCACGCAGCGCACCCGCGCGCGCGCCTCCAGCGTCGTCTTGAGCTCATTGATAATAACAATTTGGCAGTAGGTAGGTACTTAATGTCGCTCCGTGTCCAACTTGTGACTTTTAAAAATATTTTTGGGACAAAGTATAACATGGTTTAAAAATTATTGGAATCGATTCAGTTACTTATTCTGAACAAACTGTATTCAGGTTTCGCATATACTAAAAATAATGTTGTAGATATACACACTTAGATAACGCAAGAGCACCTACTTCGCGTGCTCATATATATATATATGTATAAGATAAGTCAGATCCACCCAATAACCATATTGATCCACCGAATAGTCCGATGCGGTGACGATTCGCGTGACGCGATCCGAAACGATGAAAATGACGTCTTTTTCGCTTTCATAGCATGGACATTTAAGACTGATCAGCTTAACCTTTTGAACGCCATTGTCACATATACGTGACAAGCAAGCGCGTGCCCTGTACGCCAAAAGACACAAATATGTGACAAAATGGTAGGTGAAATTGTGGGTTGGCGTGGAGGGCTTAACCTTTTGAACGCCAGAGCATAAACGCACTCGGCGTTCAAAAGGTTAAGACAAAATCGTCGTCTACAATTGTGATCACTCCATTCTTTTACATACACAATGGGCATTCTGTCTTGAGTATACTACTAGCAAGCGTGCTTTATAACATGTGTATTTCAGGCTTTCTATGGAAAAGTTATTTTAGTTATATTTAGTAAAATAATGTGAACCTATGCTTCGTATAGGTGACCTGACTATAATGTAGTCGTAACTATTAAAATATTTACTATGATGCTACAAGGATGTTTTGGCGCTCGAAGGGGTGCGTTGTCAAAACAAAATGTGTTATCATTTTGTAAAATGTATTGCAAAAACAAGATGGCGGCGGCGTTAGTTCCTATTTCGGCCGCGCGCCAAAAGATTCTTGTACAACTATATTTTTAAGTTTAATTTTGTTGTTTTGTATTTGTCAACACATTGTGTCGATGTCTTCTGTTATCACGTTATAGGAAAATCATTAGTGATAAGGGTATTTTAAATAAACGATTCATTAAATACAACTATTTTGTATTATTTACTAGCTTATATGCCCGCGGTAATTGTCCCACGGGACTGATTAACGGGGTAAAAGTATCCTATGTTTTAATCGAGGTTATAAACTATATGTGTGCCAAATTTCATCGAAATCCGTTCTGTAGTTTTTGTGTGAAACAGTCACTAACATCCATCCACACAAAGTTACGCATTTATTATCGTTGATAGACAAATATACATAAAGAGGAGCTCGTGGCTAAATAATAACAGCCGCTCTGATCGATCTTTAGGTTAAACCGAGCTTGCCTAGGTTGGTCTGTGGATGGGTGACCACCCATTACATACAGAGTTTCCTCCGTGCCTCGGAAAGCACGTTGAGCCGTTGGTCCCGGCTGTCATTTGTAGATCTTTGACAGTCGTTACAGGTAGTCAGTGGCCCAAAAACTCTGAAAACCAGTCTTACCAAGGGGTATCGTATTATCCAGTACTAACTGGGTTGTGGACGTCAGATAGGCAGTCGCTGCATGTAAAATACTGGTACCGATTCAGCTGCATCCGGTTAGATTGGAAGCCGACCCTAACATAGTTGGGAAAAGGCTAGGCAGATGATGAGACTAATATAACTAATGAGTTTATTACAGTAGAATTAGCATTTTTTGAAGAATATGCAACAAACATAAACTCACGCCTATTTTCCATAGATTAGTAGACGTAGAAAGCACAGAACGCCACCAAAGATCCATAGCTACGTACTCCTTTCGCCTCGTCCACGTTCATACATCGGGTTATCTCGATAAAGTAGTTGGGCTCAACTCACACTGAAAGAGCGGCGAAGGGCGGCGACCCGCTCGTTAGAGAATAGTTTCGCCGGAATTCCCGCGGCGCCGCGGGCATCCGCGTGACTCGTTAGTTTCTCATGCGATAATAAGTATTATAGTAAACTACTTAGTGTCGAGTTCCAATAGTGCGCGTAGCAAAAGACAAAGAAAGAGGGTAGATAGATTTGTCTGCTCTTAACAATTTATTTTTCCATCCACCCGCATTCTCCAGTCAACCCGCGATCATGGCGCTTGCAACAGCGCCGAAATATCGGGAGCTCAAAATAATGAACAATCACGGAAGATATCCCGTAAGTGACAGTATAAGTATTATAGTAATGAAAATAAAGTTAAAATTCATATGACACTGAAACTGCGCTCCGCTTCGCTGCTCTTTTGGTGTGAGTTGAGCCTAAAACTACTACCCTTTCTAGTTAGATCTCAAGCTCAAACGCGACTGTAGAGCTTGGCATCCCATGTTAAAGTGGAGTGGATGCGCCGGTGTAGCCCGCAAAATTCAAATTTTCGGGTTTTTTGCGCGGGCTACCCTAGTACCACCTTAAGGCGCTACATCGAAAATAAATCGTAGCTCGATGGGCGTGGCTTAGCCCCCCGCGCGGGGAGCGGCGAATGCAGTTTACGCGGTGGCATCTGGAAAACCGAGTACGCACTTCTTGGATTTTTTGAAATATTAGCACATAGGAGGTATGGAGTAGACAAATAATACAAATATTTAATTGTCAACCATTTTTTTTTTATTAAGTAAACCATGTAATAAAAATTAATTAGGTAATGAAGGCATATAACAAATGTTTATTTACTAAGAATATTTTTTATTAAATAATTAATATATTGTTTTAATTTTTCTATATTTAACCTACTTTAAAAAACTCGTCTATTTATATTATGTATTATAAAATATGTTCGCAATTTTCTCGTAAACTACTGAATCGATTTTGATGATTCTTTCACTGGTATAATCCCCAAGTATGGTTTTATGTACAACATATAAACAAAGTTACACGTCTCTGGCATCAGATGAAATATTTAATCTGCAATGTTGCATCACATCCACGGAGTTTAATTGAAAATATAGACAGCAACATTGTAGAGAGTTTTAATGGAGTAGTTGCCAAATTGGTTGGTGGCAAAAGAGTCAACTACGCTCTTAAACGGTCTTATCAAGCAAGATGCACAGGGGCAGTAGTATCATTTAACTCCGGGAAAATATTGACTACCGTCCACAAAACTATTCACAATACGAGCCCTTTAGCAAAATTCAAGAAATATGAAGAACAAGTAGAAAATACAAGAACGTACAACCAAACGTTAAAAAGAAAAAAAAAACATAAATTGGTTTCTAAGAAAATAGATTTTAATTATGGCGATCGACCCGATGTGGATTCTGATACATACAACCTCACAAAATTAACGTTTTTGAAAAATTTAGAAAAATTCGATGAAGAACGCTAAGAGATACAGGAGAGGACAATACTACAGAGTGAAAGTGGAGAGTGGCTAGAATTTTTTTGCCGCCAACTAATTTGGCACACACACGTATTTCCTGGAACAAGTTTATGAAATTTTCGTTCAATGTTATCGCGTTAGGCGGTATGAGGTGCGCGGGAGACGACTCGTACGGTGTCGGGGCCCCCTGAGACGGGAGAATTGAAAAAAATTGCCACTGTGACTCTGGATGAAACAACAAGCTTTTCGACCATGCTTGCGTTGACGATAGATGGACCGGGAAGAGCCCTCTTAAGCTCTTTGAATGTGATGCAACATTGCAGATTAAATATTTCATCTGATGCTAGAGACGTGTGTTACAAATATTCTTTGATTCGCCATTTGAATTTTCACTACATAAATTTTTATTACAAGAATCATGGTGCTCAAATGCATGATAAATGCATTCGTAATATCTTGGTGCAGATTTTTTATGTTGTCTGATTGCTGCAGATTTTGTAAGCCATGATATTTTATGGCGTTACATAATATGTATTTTCGTATCTTTAAAATCTTATTTGTAGTTAATATATTCCTTTTTGTTATAGCATATTTTTTATCCGTTTTTAAGTTTAGCAATTTGTTACAAAAATTTGTTAATTATTTGTGATTTTTGCAACCAATCTTTTCGACCGTGATTGAGGGATATGGTCCAGTGTCAAGTATTTTTGCATAAGAGATACTGTCTCCATCAGCTACGTATCTTCCATAGATAACGCCATGCATTTCTATGGACTGTTTACTGTCGGCGATAATAGTGGATTCCATAGCTGTTGAAGATCCACTATAATTTTTAAAACACTCATGGTGTTTTACTACCTCATTTCGTTTTACCGCTCTAGCACAAATACACTAGTATTTGTTTTTGACTGCCATGAAAAGAACTTGACGAAATCGACTACCTATAATATTCGCAGCGCCAGATAGTGCAGAATAATTAGTTCTGTATGAACGTTTAGCCCAGCAACCATCTAAGATTACATCTATTATTGGTATGTCATCTTTAGTAGCTTTTCCTTCTTTCACTGCCGCTTCTTTCCCCCGTTCCCCCGCTTTCCTTATTTCTTCCCATGCCGTCACTTCCCATTCGTCACATATTTCATCTTGCAAGATTTTGTATTTGTATTCCGACATGGATGGTAAATCGACAGCAGCCGAAAACTGTTTCAGTTAAGCGTTACCACAACCAGCTGTCACCATCCCGGCCACCACCATTTTATTTTGAGTTCTGTACTTTAAACTTTGTTTTACATAATGTACAAGAAAATGTGTGTAAGGCCAGAATTTTTTTCTGATTCTAATTTAATGGTTGTAAGGCCGCATTGAAACATTGATTGGTGACTCGATATTTTAAGCAATTTGTGCAGGAACGTGAGGCAGTTGCTTTTCAATAATCGTTTTATTGAATTTTTGTTATAATATTTTAATTCGTCTTTTTACAAGCAGGGTGTATCAGGTAATAATTTTTAAACAGATTGAACCTTTACAAAGAATTGAATGAGAACAAACGCGTGCTGTGATTGGTCACCGACGTTTGCGTGCCCTCATTCGTAGATAAAAAATATGATGTCCCGGTGCGTCGATAGATGGCATTAAAAAAGTAATTTACATCAACAACTCTGTGGCCACTAATGTCGGCAGTTTTGGACTCCTGAAACAAAAAGTATAAGTCAACTTGGAAAAATACTATTTATGCCAAGCTCTATACTGGAAAATTCATAGTACACAGTTAATAAAATAAGAGAACTCACATTTCCTTCAAGTTTATACCTCAATAAAGATCAAAAAAAAAATCGATTAAAAACTCACCTCTTTTTGCAATTCAAATGCGACTCCATTCCTTGTCCTGTCATTCCTGTCACACGCGGTAACAGTACTTGACGTATACATCAATGTATTGTTGACATATTTCTAACCTAAAATGAAATACAAGTACATTTTAGCCTTTTTCATAATATAAACAATTTTATAAATAGAAACTAATAATTATTGTACATAACTATATACTTACTTTTTACTCTTTCTCATTTTCTGAGCCCTCACCCTCAGTCGCTCTGTGCTCTAAACGTTGTACTTTATTTAGTTTTGGTTTCATATTTTTTCCATTAAAAACTAGTCACAAATAGAAAAACGATACGTTATAGGTACTGTTCAATCACAAGAATAGTCTTTATATACCTATTTAACACTAATTAACACAATCTACTAACTTTTACTATATAAACAATTATTAAAATCACGAAAATCCGATAGCACCGATCTGCAAAAAAATGTCATAGGTTTGACGTCAATGAAGCCCACCGGGCGACTGATCTTGTAAGCGAGCGAAAGTGATGCAATTACTTTTGAAACGCAAAAAAAGGGATGGCTATATTGTGCGTGCGCTCGGAATAAAACGACGTACATGCCAAAACGAATTTACTCCTTTTTTAACATAAAAAATGAATTAAATTTAAAACTACAATGAGTAAACTTTGAAATAATAATTCTCTATGTTTTAAAGTAAATCCCATTGAATAATTCTTAAGCGTTACGCAGTGATGTCGAAAAAAGTAAAAAAATAGATATAACTTTGCATTTTTTTTGTATCGAGAAAAGTTCATTGAATCGTGTATTCCTTATTTAAGTATACTAGACCAAAGAGTCAAAAAACATATACCAAAATGTTGAATCCCTATTCCACATACTTAACAAGTTATACGAAATAGAAAAACCACATTTTTTTCAATATATCACCTTAAGACAAGTTTTGACTTGTCTGGATATGTTTTCCCTTCTCCATATCGCTGACACGACAGTTGTTGTACCCAAAACTTCGTCCATTTCCACAGTCGTCGTCGGTGGTAACGCAGAGGGCACTTGTCTGCAAGTTTGGTGCACAGAGGGCACTGTAGGAGGGTGTAGTCTATACTAATATTACAAAGAGGTAAAGTTTGTTTGTAAGTCTGTATGTAGGGGGAAATCTCCGGAACTGATGATCCAATTCTAAAAATTCTTCTAATGGTAGAAAACTCGGGGTCGCGAGACTCATAGGAGTCGCGGGACTCATAGAATTACCGTGACCCTGGAACATAAAGGGCTATTGAAGGACACCGTGGATTTTAGTCAGTACAAGTCTGACAGTCCCTCCCGCTCTGCCCTGGGTGGGAGGACTCATTTGATGATCTTACCACGTTAAAAAAAAATGGTAGAAAACTCCATTATTCGTGGGTGCGAATAATGTAGCTTTAATGTTGGATATAAATTATATTTATAACATGCATTATTCTATGACAATTTTTGCGGACGAAGTCGCAGGCGAAGTGCTAGTGGGTAGTAAAATGCCAAAATCCAGAAGAAATTCTTTATTAAAGACAAAACAAAATTCTAAAAGTTAGAAATGCATTCGAGATAGTACAGTTACAATAACATTCTATAATTAAATACATAACCGTTCTTTGCGGTCGGGTAAAAATGGTAAAGAAAACGTTACGTAGCAAGAAGATAGGCTACAATATAAAACGTGTAACAGAATAAACGCAAGACCTCTCGTGTGGTGTCTCAGACCATGAAACTGAACAACTTTTGTTCTACGAGTTCATGAAATTCGCAAAAAAAAAAAAAGCTTTCTATAGGAACGGACGCAATCAGCTGATCCACATGTATGGTAAAACTAAAAAAAAAGTTATGAATTTCCAAAAGTCATAGAACAAAAGTTGTTCAGTTTCATGGTCTGAGACACCACACGAGAGGTCTTGCGTTTATTATGTTACACGTTGTATAAGCTCTGGTTAAACCCGTGCGGGATGCGGGCCGACATTAAAGGTCATGGCACACTATACCGGTACCGCAACGGCCCCGCTCCAACCTAGCAATTAACTTGTCATTCAAATTAGAGCATTAAATCGTGTCTTATAAAATATTTTATAATGTCAATATGAAAAAGCCAACGGCGGGCAGTCAGCGCGCTTGCCGCTACCATACTACTCGACTCGCAGCTCACGTGCTGTTAGCGAGCGGACCCCGTGCTTACAGCGCGGCGACAGCGTACTTACTGCGCGCCGACAACGAGTCGCCAGCGAAACAACGTCGATCACAAATGCCATATAATAATTGTGTTGTCGGTGACAGCAAGCTTGCACCACGCGGCCAGCAGGTGGACTGCGAGCATGCACATCGCGGATGACGCGAAGTTAGCGCGCTGTCGGCTAGCCGTAGCCCGAATTCGAGGCGACGGCGACGGACGCCGCGCTCCAGCTGTGCAGTTGCGGTGGCGGTATAATGTGCCATGACCTTTACTCGTGCAGATTGTGTCAACTAGCAATGGACTTTTGCAAACTGGTGCGAATAGTCAAGTGACATAACATCACGCTTATAATTCCCGAAGGGTTAGGCAGAGGTGTACCTAATAGTACACCCACATTTCGCCAGTTATGTAAGTCTCATGTAATAGGGAGCGAGCCTATTGCCATCAACCGGGCACAAGTCCAAACTCCGTGGCTGCTATTGAGAAATTCCTGATGGAAATACCCAATAAACACTGCCCGATCCGGTAATTGAACCCAGGACCTCATGCTCAGCGGTCGATCTTGCGACCATTAGACGAACGAGGCAGTCGCGTGACTTCCTTATATTAAATTAGCAACGTCTCTTCCCGCGTCCAAGCGGGATTCGTCTCAGTTAACCAGAGCTTTATCTGTTAGCTAAAATATAACCATGTGGTCAGTCTTTGTTTCAAAATGAGTATATAGGGTGTAAAAAGACCCTTAACGAAGCCGAAAGGCACTTGTTCTTCCGGTCATTGCGATCATTTTTTTGTTCTAGACCATACCTGGGAACCTTCTAGTTACGGAGATATTGGGGGTCAAAGTTCCAACATTTTCACAAGTTTTTTTTTTAATACATTTTTTAAATATTTTTTTTTACTTTAAACGCCTCCATCACCCCCGTACTATTCAATCCATCCATCAGCACAATGTTTTGAATGCGTTACATTGAGTGCTTCCGTAAAACGTGATTTTTCACCCCAAAAAGTAAAGTCGTTTCCCAGTAATATTTTTTGCGTAGAGTTACTTAGTTTGATGTACAGAATGCTTGGTTGACGGCTTCGTGGGATCCGTTTACACCCTGTATAATAATATAATTTTGGTACGTATCACAAATGTGTCTTTTAAGCTTATAGAAATAGTAAATAGGAACTTAAGAATTAAACATAAATAATCTCCGTTTCCACTACACAATGCACTGCCTAAATTAATAATTTATCTGCATTTTTTTCATTTTGAATTCAACTCGAAAAGAGCTCGTGGCTAAATAAACACAGCCGCGCGGGTTGATCTTCATTTAAGCCGCGTCGCGCTTGCTTAGGTTGTTCCGTGCCTCGGAAAGTACGTACGTACGTACATTCGTTAAGCGATTGGTCAAATTTGGGGCAACTACAGTACTTTCACAGTTTTTATGCCTTGTGACTGGGACTGTAGCTATTATTGTCTTTGTTTCGACAATTCAAAAGTGCCTGTAACTGGCCTATTTGAAATAAATGCTTTGATTTTGATTTTTTGATTTTGGTCTCGGCTGTCATTTGTAGATCTTCGACAGTCGTTACAGGTACTCAAGTGGCCTGAAAGTCTGACAATCAGTCTTACCATGGAGTATCGTATTAGTCTGTACTAACTGGGTCGAGGAGGTCAGATAGGCAGTCCCTCCATGTAAAATACTGGTATTCAGCTGGTTATGTCATCCGGAATATTGAAAATGGCGCTTTAATTTAAGCATTAATTTAGGTATAACTTTGTGTCCTTGAGAAAGAGTATTAGACAACAGTATTAATAGAATCTCACTACGTTTCAAGCATATTTTCACTTAAATAAATAACAAAATACGTTACCCTCTTTATGACTCAAGTAGGGTAAAAATAGCACATTGAATTAAATGTCCATACAGTACGAAGGAGACATGCTGCGACCCCAGATAAATTGGGCTTAGGGCAAGAGAATCATGATGCTGTCAGGAAGAAGTCTTGGTAGACGAAGGTTCGTAAACGGGTGTATAAGAGAAGGTAGATACCAGTGGCGAAGAGTCAATTTTTGAAAGAGGTTAGCCGAAGTACATATCTTTAATGTAATTGTATTATTTGTCTATAGAAAACTGACTGCCATTTTTCAAAGGGAAGCCAGTAGGAATCGAGTTGCATGAAACCTTCGCCACTGGTTGATACTTAAATGCACCAGCATTGTCCAAAGATTAGCTAAAATATTGCCCCCCAGAATACGGCATGTATGTGTCACCGTAAAATTGTAAAAACCGTTAGATTATAATCTATCTTGCGAGATTGTAATCTGTCGAAAGATTTTGAACCGTAATATACTGTTTACAATTTAACGCATTACTTTTCGGTAGATTATAATCAATCGAAGTGAAACCGTCAAATTGTGGAATGGCATGCAACGGATCGCACCTCGCGCGCTGATTGGTTAAACGTCATGTGCCCCGCGCCGCCATATTTACGACAGTTTACAATCTCGCGGGATAGATTATAATCTAACGGTATTTACATTTTTACGATGACAGCACCAAAAATTGCTAAACATTCCTGTGTTTTGAAAACAATTGGAAGACACAAAACAATGTTAAAGACAACAAAGACAGAATGGTGATGTCAACAGCAATGAAATGCATATTATTCAGAATCAAATTGTAAACAGCAATGAATTGCATATTATTCAGAATCAAATTGTAAACAGCAATGAATTGCATATTATTCAGAATCAAATTGTAAACAGCAATGAATTGCATATTATTCAGAATCAAATTATTTTAATTTGTGAGCTGATGCGTTGGGAGTTTGTTCCACTTTTTTTCTACATTTAAGAGCGTTAACGTCTTACGGCATTTCATACAAACTTTCAAGGGATTTTTTTTTAAATGACTTAACCGATTTTAATGAAACTTCGTAAGCATAAGAAGGATACATAATTCTAAAACTTGACAGAGAACATTTTCGAAAAATAGTGTTACAGCTCAATTAGACCGATTTGAGATTTTCCATAGCAACAGAAATTTCCTATTATCTTTTTTTTTTTAAAAGACATTTCGATAAGTTCTCTGTCAAGTTTTAGGACTTATGTATCCTGCTTATGCGTACGAAGTTTCATTAAAATCGGTTCAGTCATTTCGAAAAAAAAAATCACTTGAAAGTTTGTATGAAATGCCGTGAAGCGCAGGCCACACCGCCAGCTGGCGGGCGGACGAGCGACGCGAACGACGCGCGTCGTTTCACCTCTTTTCATACCTTGGTTCACACCGCGAACTATCGAAATATACGAACAAAGTATGAAAAGGGCGTCGTTCGCGTCGCTCGCCTGCCCCCCAGCTGGCGGTGTGGCCTGCGCTTAAGACGTTAACGCTCTTAACACAATAGGAAGTGGTGAAGGGCAAGCATCCTGGGGGACAGTCTTTATGTACAGTCGCCAGCGTTATAAGCTACTACAAACTGTCAAATTTTCTGATACGTTTTTGAACTTAACCATCAACAACAACAACATTCAAAACTTTCATGTTTTTGTTTTTTTTTTCCATCAGCATTTTATGAAATAAAATCATTTGGAGAAATTTGACAGTTTGCGGTAACTTCATGTGCTGGCGACTGTAATCTAGACTTTCAATATTGCAAAACCTCAGCTTAATTTGAATAGATTTTTGGTGCAAGCAAGCAACAATAATACAAGGTGTAACATAATAAACGCAAGACCTCTCGTGTGGTGTCTCAGACCATGAAACTGAACAACTTTTGTTCTATGACTTTTGGAAATTCATACATGTGAATCAGCTGATTGCGTCAATTCCTATTCAAAGTATTTTTTTTTGCGAATTTCAAGAACTCGTAGAACAAAAGATGTTTAGTTTCATGGTGCGAGAGACCACACGGGAGGTCTTGCGTTTATTATGTTATACTTTGTATAAATTTAGCCATCAACTTTCTTATAAACCGCCTTCAAATGCTCCGTCATCGGTGTATTATCCGTTTCCATGAATAACACCACCTCTAAAGTATCCGGTGCTAACAATTTGATGTTCCGCTTAATTTTCTTCACAAATGGCGGCTTTGCAAATGAAATCCGGGCTAGGCTTACAGTTTCCAGCGTCAACTCTTTGTTTTCAACGTCACAAGTCCCTTCCTCAAGGGACGTGAGGCCAAAGTTGTGGCTAACTGTGAACGCCAGCTGGTTGGAGCCCGGGTTGATGCGTAAGAAGCCACGTTCTTGGTGCATCGGTGTCTGCTTCACAGGGTGCTTCGATTTTGATATGAAGTTGAACATTGGTTGACCTGGAATTGTAGATATAAAATGTGTTGTAGTTCTTCCTTTGTATACACCGTGACTTTTTAGTCGTCTTACAAAGATGGTCCAGTCAATGTATCCGATATAAAATCCCTTTGGCGCGATTATTTTCTGTTGACCATTAATTAAGATAATAGGTACAAAGAAAAATAAATAATACAAGTATTATGAAACATCCTGTAAATAATGTTTACATGTCAAGCGATAGAACATACCTACCCAGCACACAAGTCGAGTAGATCATCGCTCGCAACAGGGTGTTTCAACTACATTGTGCGTCATAATAATGAAAATCATCAAATGACCCCCCCCACTCTGGGCGGAGTGGAAGGGAGAGACCATCCATGTTCCTTCTTTGCCCTTTGTGTTCCAGGGCCATGGTATCTCTTTCGAACAGTCCTGCAGCCCTGGCAGGTACCTTCCACCCTGTGTTTAATATTGCACTCTTATAGCAGATTTACTATTTATTTAAGAAAAGATAAACTTTTTTTTTTCTTATTACTTTAAGATTTTTTTGATTTTTTATTGTGTAAGTAAGTAGGTATTCTGTTTCCCAACTTACTATTCAAGAAATACCTATGCGGCAATTGTGCAAATAAAATAAGCGAAGTTTTGTTTACATAACTATCTTTCCATACATTATTACCTTGGTCGCTTATAAGCAAGACTTTAGATAAAAACAGTTCACAGTAACATCATTATAGCGACTCAATTTCGTATTATTTATAGTTAATGCAAACGCGTAGATAGAAAACAAAAATCACATCTCGATTTCACTTACGCACCGATGCAAGAAAATTCCAATTCTTCATGATATTGGAAATCAGGGATGTTAGGGTAGGTGCCGCGGCCTTCCTCAGTAGACCAGCGTCCAGCCAGCCAAGAAATGGGCTCCAAAACTTCGTTTAAAGCAGGCATAATAATTTTAAACTTTTTCACGATTATTTTCAAAATTATTACAGAAAAATCCTTCTCAGAAGAGGCACCAAATGTCAATGTCAAATTTTTCTCATGTCAGTTCTTTTTTTTTTTTTAATTTACCCCGAAGAGAAGGCTATAGTCTTTCGACCATATTGCCTTGTCTTACGTCCATTTTTCTTATGTCAGTCTATAAACGGAGTTGCCAGTTGAAAGATTGTTTCACAATGTTTATAATTATGTAGTTCCATTAGAAGAATAGGCAATGAAAAGATATTGTGAACAATAGCTACACCATTCATTTTTGCTAAATTTCATACATGCCCAGAAAAAAGCAAAGATTTAAATCTTTGCTTTCATGGAAAAGTTTATTTTTCAAGCAAAGCGATTTCACATAATCTACACTTCCTTTATAAATCCTCTGTTGTCTTTCAATTTGTCAAACTTCAAACTATGCTTCAAAATGATTCAAAATCTCCTGTTGTATTAGATTCAGTTAATATTTATTTCAGCTGCGTGTGCGTTACAGCTACGTAGGCCTCTCAAGCACAGAGTTTCATGTAAGCTTCGCCAAATCACAACGTGTGCTTCTCGTGACCAACGGGGTTCCACGAGCTTCGTTCTACCGTGAGGGATGCACACCACGAATGATGAATAGGCAGAAAAATCAATTGATTTCTGAAGACAGCAATGTTTTACACAGTGGCACTAAATCTGTAAAAATAAAAGAACGCCTAAACAATGCCTCTAAAAACCAGCTTATGACTACAGAAACTCAACACTTTATTCAAAAGATTTGCTATAGAAAAACTGCATCTATAGATATGACTCGGCATGGATTTATGAATGACAGTAAAATTAATCCTGTGAACTACATGATAAAACCCCTGAGAGCGCAGCTGGAAAAGATTTGCGGTGAGTTTTAAACAGTTAACTTAGTTAAAAGAACAACTGAAAACTTTTAAAAGCATCGGTAATTTAATTTTATGAGAAGAGGTTTCAGGGGAACAAAAAAACGGTCTCTGATTTTAAAGATCAACTTTGGCGGGCGATGTCACGTATCGACTTGCACGCATAGATTATTATACCTTTACTTGCACGTGGAGTTGAAAAATGCACGTACGAGTGCCTTGCGCGAGTTGCGCGTAAACAGCAGACTGACGACCAATGTTGCCATATGACCATATGGCAACATTGGTCGCCAGTATCTCTCCATACAATGAAAAAATACAGATTTTATAATTTATTGACAGACCCGGTTTTATAGCTTTCGCGGATAGCACAAGTGAACGCACAAGACTTGCTGTTGAATGCTAAAAAATATAAAATTCTTTCACTCCAATTTTTTTGAACATTTCAAAACATTTACTGTATTATTATTTTTCTTTCGTGTTTAGGTTTCTTTTTTTGTGCTACTGTACTGCACTTGTGGTACTTGCTAAATAAACTATTTTCTTTCTGCCTTGCAAACTTTTGGGTTTTCAGTAAAACCAAGGGCGGTAAAACCTGATGTACGTCATTGTACGTCTGTCCTGCCGCGGGCCAAGCTTCGTGAGGCTGTCACATCGATAGAACAGAGACCACGCAACATTCCAAAACCAGGTTAGTAAACCGCGTTTGCAATTTTTAAAAGGGGAAAACGGGAAGGTTGTTTTAAAAACCACTCCAAAAAATAAATATTTCAACTGTGTGGTGGCAACAGTCTCGGAGTTAAATGACTGTGACATACGAACGAAGTCGTGGTCCTGCTGAACGAGTGCTCGAAAGTTATCATCGTGTTTTTTCGATTTTTCGGTAAATACAAATATTTCAGTTCTGTTTTTTTTACGAAATAAATCACATAATAAGGAAACTTATTATTTGTAAACTTGGCATAGCTGTAGCATGCCCTCTTTATCGGCGCTCATGGTGATCCTACTGAAAGGAGCGTGACTACCCCCGGACCACCTTCAAAGTCAATTTTCTCGAAAACTCCTAAGGCACCAATGCCGTTGGTCCCGGCTGTCATTTATAGATCTTTGACAGTCTTTATAGGTAGTCAGTGGCCCAAAAAGTCTGACAACCAGTCATACTAAGGGGTATCGTATTACCTAGTACTAACTGGGTTGTGGAGGTTAGGAGTAAGTCACAGGCGATGTTCCCTTTAATATACCTATACTAAGACTAATACCTACAAAATGAAATGAGATCCCATCAAAAACATAACATGTACCTACCAAAATGCAAGTCTCACAAACTGTTCTTCTACCGTAATTTAAAGTTGTGAGATCTAATGTCTATAAAGCATGACTTGGCAATCGCTAAGGGCAATAGAATCTACACAGAACAAAATCTTATTTGGGCTGCCGCAATTTTCGATTAAGACTTAGGACTCTTGAAAATTGTAGATTATTGTTATTTGATTATGGTGCCGTGCGATGGACAAGTCATTCTTTATGGACATTAAGATCTCACAACTTTTTTCGGTAGAAGAACAGTTTTGCGGGACTTGCATTTTTGTACATTTGTGTTTTTGATGGGATCTTTTCATCTTTCTTTCTTGCTATTAAGTAGTATGTACTTTTAATCTTTCAGTTAAAGTCGCGGAAATAAAACATAATAATTCGCCTGTCCCTCCGCGAAACAAGCCTCACGAGTCTGTCACCCCGCCAGAACGGAAACCGTGTATTCCAAAATCAGGTTAGTAAGCTGCGCTTGCAATTTCATTTTTGAAAGTGTAGACATGGGGGTCGTTTTAAAATAAACTTTCCAAAAAAATCCGACCTCGGCTACAACTCAAAAATTCCAGTTTCTGTTCTTGAGTTGAGATTGCGAATTGGCAAGCGAACGGTGGGACGGTACCCAACGTTAGGCACAGTGACGATTTTCGCTGGCTGGCTGGTAGCAGCTAGCATTGCCGAGAATCGAGCCGAGAGGTGTGCAATTGGAGAGGTTTATTTCCACCAGTGGACTGCTGTAAGCTGACGATGCTGACCTCGACTGAGAAATTCCTGATGGAAAAACACTTAGCCTGACCTAGAAATCGAGCCCAGGGTTTACTATGACGTCTTTAAGAGCGCTTGTACAGAAAGTGGGCAACACCGAAAATAGCTGTCAAATATTTCGCTGTTTTGATTAATTTGGCAATATTACTGTATGGAAATAAGAAATATGGCCAACTAGTGAACTAGAATATTAATAATGAATTGCAATTACACTGAATTATACAGGTCGTCAAACGCCACCTCTTTCCCACGATGGAATTTAAGACCACCATGATCTTATGCTTAGTAGTAGCGCTTGCGAGCACCAACGATTTAATTAAATTATTGAATTGTTACAGCTCTTAGTAAACCCGGGACTCGTTCGTCGCGGGTTCGGTATCGAGTCAGGATAAAAAGTGGACCAAGCCCAAGCCCTACAATCAGACAGAAGAATGTTAAACAAGACTGTCGCCGGAACATGAACAAAGCATGAACGCCAACTAGGAAAAAATGAGGCGTCCTTTTTAGTGTTACACCAAACGTGGGTTAACTTTAAAAAATCGTACTATTCTGTCAAATAATTGAATGAATTCATACTATTCTGTCAAATATTTAAATTTATTCATACTATTCTGTTAAATAATTAAATGTATTAAGACTTCGGTGTTGTTTTATTCTAATGTCGAGATGGACCTCACTTCAAAAGGGGTAGTACAATTATGGAGCCAGGCCATACTACAGACCACCGCTTTTTAATTTTTAAAATTGTAGGCATTTGCTTAATTTTTTATTTTTCTTTCGCGTAAAATTGATTTAAGGTGGCCTACCATGACGTCTTAGAGCAGGTGTAATTCCAGTGTGGGAAACTGATGGCGCTAGACGACCTGTATAGCTCTGTCTTTTTCCCACACTGGAATTACTCCTGCTTTAAGATGCCATAGTACCCCCCAGGTCTGTGGCGGCGCTAGCTTGGTGATACCCGTCGCTAATAACTCCCCAGTCACTGCTAGTTGCTTACTAACGCGTTTCGAGTTAGTAGCAATAGTACCTAGCTCTTCCATTCAAATCGTTGGCGACGGAAGCACAGGGTGCCTAAACGGAATGAGAACAACTTTATCTTATGTACATTATAATACTGGACTAATAAATGAATAATATAAGTCTGTAACGCAATTCCGTTTCGAAGAAGCGTGGTGCTCAATAATTTAATACCCACAGTTTATGTTTACGAAAAGGCTTTTGCTCTCCGGTGGGACACTAAGAGGCTGTTTTATGTATAATACGATTTTGCTTTTGTTTGACCTAGACATTTTTATCACAATGGCAATTACCGGTCACTTGGCCAGTGCAGTTAAAGTATTGATTGTACGCTGGTGGGAAGCAACACGGACAAGCAGTGCGTGCTGAATTCACAGATGGTATCGCTATACACTTTTTGCTTTTTTCGTTTTCTTGATTTCGCTTGGCCATTTCCTTATTGCAGAAACAGTCAGCTTTTTTGTTCCCTTTGATTGCATTTTCATTGCAGACACAGTCATCTTTTTTGTTTCCTTTGGTTGCATTTTCGTCGCAGAAACAGTCTGCTTTTTTCGTTGCGTTTTCGTCGCAGAAAGAGTCTGCTTTTTTGTCCTTATTCTGCTTAATTTCCTCTTTCCGACATGACTCCAAACTCCCGTCACTTTTCTTTCCTAATACTTTCTGAAGTAAATTCATACATGTATTTTTTATATTGTTAGCTTCGGGTGTGTCTGCTGTATTAAACTTTTCTTCGGCACTTTTGCTCAATCGCCCTTCCTTTACTTTATAAGCTGTTTGGGCTATAGGGTCCGATTGATTTCTAGAAAGTGACCGTGGCGGGGTAGGAGGCATTGTGTGTACCTTAGACGTGGACTGGTCTTGCAAACTTGAACATGATGTATTAGCATACATTTGTGTTTTCGGACAAACGGTGTTATTGTTTTGAACCATTGGCTTATTTGGTTCGATTCGGTTATCTTCCATATATGTATATTTGGAACAACATTCCGCCCCACTCAGCATGTTCTGTTTTGTGGCACTACGTTCATACTGTGGGTCTTGGGCGCAACAAGAATCTTGCTTCGAATTTCTCGGTTCAAGGATATCCTGTGCTTCTAGAGTCAGTTTCCGAAAATGATCTCGGCAAGTTGCTATTTCATTAAACACAGCGTCTAACTTTTCTTTGCAGTTTAGTTGACAGGGAGGTGATTCCACCTCTTTTTCCTGACATGTTGTAGTCATTTCTTCGCACTGGCGATCTGAAGAGCAACATCCATCTGGACCGCAATCACCTTCGCATTCGCACGTGCCACATTCTGAAGGGCCAGCCCCGTTGCACTGTTTCGAAATCCGAGGACAAACTAACTTTTGGGCTAGATTTTCCAGATCTTGGATTGCCGCGGTCTCTAAAAGTTGTCGTGTAACGCATTTTGGCGGGCATTGATTCTTTTTGCTGGGCATGGGAGTAAAATGGACTTGACAAAACTAAACCATTACTGTTAAATTTAGCTCCTGCAAATAATTTTGCTCACTTTTAATATTGAATTTTGTAGCATTTTACTAGGGTTTTTGTTGCCTATAATATCCTGTTTATATTTGAGAAGATGGATGACAAGTGTATGACAGATAAGGCACAGAATTATGTTAATTACCTATTAGAAAAACAAAACTGTTCAAATAAAAATATATTCTTCCAAGCAGGTAGATCTCTTTTTAGGGTAGACCACAGACAATCCAAGGATATGTTTGAACGGTTTAGTCCCATCTCGGCACCTTCTCATCTCGTCACCCATGAATTTATTTATCATGCCCACGAAACATTCCCATCTCGGCACCCTGTCATATCATTGTTGTGGATGTTGTGGTACACATCCACAAATGTAAACACACTATCAGTGTAGTAAGTAAATCAACTTGATTATTTATTAAGGGCCCAGTCCAGCAAGATTGACAGCCCGTCGAAGTATTCAATTTATTCAAATATAAAATATTGTTTTTTTTTTTCGAAATTTTCTAGGAAACAAAAATGGCAATTACTATAGACAGTTGTTCGATGCAGCTTTTTTATAGATTGATTTTTCGCCCCCTGCAAAACTTTATATTATAACTTTCAGAAATCGTAAATCAAAACGAACTATACACTAGTATTTTAAAATTAAACTTATTTTATAAATGCACGCATTTTTAACCGACTTTCAAAAGGAGGAGGTTATTAATTCGTCTTAATGTTTTTTTTTTGTGTGTATGTTCAGCGGTATCTTCCCCAATTGTTAACCGATTTTGATTATTCTTTTGTTGTTTGGAAGAATATTATTTGGTGAAGATCTGTTGGAGATCTTCGTAGATATACAATGGAACTCTTCAATAATAGATAGCAAATCCGTCGTGATTGCTGCAATCACTTGGATATTTACTGTTTACTCAATATCGTAACATAACATAATGCCTGTATGCTTTGAGTACTGTACACATCTGCGTACCCCACGCAGATGTGTACAGTACAGCCAGATTTCGACAGTTAGGTATGTTAAGTTCCATTTTATCGGGGATAAGCCTATTACCATGAAATGTATTGTAAACAATGTAAAATAAATGCGTAACAAATATTTGTATAGGATATTACGAACAAAAATGGAAAAATATAAAAACATAGTGGCAAAAAACCTGAATCAAACAAAAGTCACACAAGTCTTCTGAACTAAAGTTATTTTTCACTTTTTTGTTTTTGAAGTCGTTTTATTTTTTGCAAAAAAAGTATTCTTTCGTATTGGATGTGCGTCTTGTGAAATAATGGGCTCAGAATGAGATTCTCTGAGTAAATATTAGGTAAAAACGCTGCAATTTCACTTTGCAGCCAGAGTTACCGAGCATAAGAAGAGCTACCGACCGAGAGTGGTATATAGGGTGTAAACAGACCCTTCACATATCCGTCAACCAAGCATTCTGTACATCAAACTAAGTAAGTTTACGCAAAAATTATTGCTGGGAATCGATTTTTTTTTTTGGGGTGAAAAATCACGTTTTAAGGTAGTACTCGATGGACAGCACTCAAAGCATTGTGCTGATGGATGGATTGAATAGTACAGGGGTCGTGGAGGTGTGTAAAGTAAAGTAAAATCTTACATTAAAAACATGTATTTAAAAAAAAAACTTGTGAAAAAGTTGGAACTTTGACCCCCAATATTTCCGTAACTAGAAGGTTCCCAGGTATGGTCTAGAACAAAAAAAATATCGCAAAGACGGGGAGAACAAGTTTAGTGCCTTTCTTTTATGTTAAGGGTCTATTTACACCCTTTAAAGGGGAACTGGTAATTAGTGCCCGATACAAACACGTGATTATACTCATGACAACAAACAACTTTCTCAAAGAAACACTTTTTTATACCTACTCGTTCACTTTTATCCCAATAACACAGCTGTATGAAATTCGCGATAAGTCAACGAGTAGGTATAAAAAAAATGTTTCTTTGCGAAATTTGTTTGTTATTATGAGTATAATCACGTGTTAAAGTATCGGTCACTAATCTATACTATCTATACTAATATTATAAAGCTGAAGAGTTTGTTTGGTTGAACGCGCTAATCTCAGGAACTGCTGGTTCGAATTGAAAAATTATTTTTGTGTTAGATGGTCCATTTATCGAGGAAGGCTATAGGCTATATAACATCACGCTATGACCCTTAGGGGCTGAGCAGCGGGTGACACCGCGGGGATCAGTTATCACCATATATATACCGAGGCACTATTGTACAGACGCCAGCACATCAAGATACCCGAAACTGTCAAATTTTCCCAATCAACCTTGAACCTAATGCTTTGGCGATAAAGTTGAAAATCGATTAAAGAAATTTGACAGATTGTAGTAAAGAAAGAAAGAATAAAGTTGTTGTTGTTGTTGTTGTAGCTTGATGTGCTGGCGTCTGTACTTTGGCGCTTCGAGCTGAGCTTCACAAACTACATAGAGATACTATACGTATTGTGCTCCGAACCCTGTCTGACAGCTTATACGATGTTACCATCATCTGCCTAGCCTTTTCCCAACTATGTTAGGGTCGGCTTCCAGTCCAACCGAAAGCAGCTGAATACCAGTTTTTTACATGGAGCGACTGCCTGTCTAATCTCCACAACCCAGTTAGTACTGGGTAATACGATACCCCTTGGTAAGACTGGTTGTCAGACCTTTTGGGCCACTGACTACCTGTAACGACTGTCAAAGATCTACAAATGACAGCCGGGACCAACGGCTTAACGTGCTTTCCGAGGCACGGAGGAAACTCGGTATGTAATGTGTGGTCACCCATCCACAGACCAACCTAGGCAAGCATGGCTTAACCTAAAGATCGATCCGAGGGGCTGTTATTATTTAGCCACGAGCTCCTCTTATTTAGCCACGAGCTCTTATTTAGCCACGAGCTCCTCTTATTTATACGATGTTACCAAAAGACGAAAATTGTTTCAACTTTATCCGTGACGCTATGAGTTAGCATTGCTTAGGTCATGGAGCATCTGCAAATCCGTTTAACGTATTCGTGAAAGATGTAAGCAGTTTTTATCCACGTTGCCCAATTACCAGGGGACTATGTCTAGTGACCTCGTCCGTCAAACAGTTATTTAGTCCAGGTGACACGTAACGTAGTGTCCTGCTTGAGCAACGAATACGACGCGACGCGACGCGACGCGATATGACACGATGCAATGCGACACGATTGTACACGCGACAAATGTCCTACGTGATTTTGGTCAATTCTTCTTGAATCATAGAGAAGTACAGTACAATTTTGCTTGAAAGTTCATATTTAAAGTACAGACTTATAAAAAAATATCGTAAAAAACACAGAAAGAAAACAAATATAATATTTTTACAACCAACCATTTCAACTATTTCGTAGTTCGTGGTGTCACGTCTGGTCGCCCTCAAAACAAGTACGCGTTACATAGCGTCCCCGTATGCCGTCGAGTTGATCGCGTTCGTCGCGTTCGCAGCGTTGCGTCGCGTCGAATTCGTCGCTCACGCAAGACACCCCGCAAGGGACCTCGCGTACTACGCGGTTACGACCACGACTTGTCGCATGACGGCCGCTATCTTAGACCGGTTGTGCGACCAAATTTTCTTCCCGGAGCTTCTGTGGCCGCGTAGTGCGTTAGGGCCCTAATGGGGTACGCTGTATATTAGTTGCAGTTGTTAAAAGAAGGAAACTGATATAGGGTTTTAAAAATTTTGCTGATTTTTCCAGCCTTATTGCCGCGCGCCGAACTCAGCTCTTAATGAAACATAGTTCATAATATTATTATGTGTATGGTAATAAAGTTTGCAACATAATAAATTTATTTTGAATGCGCCATCTATTTGTTTAACATACTGGAAACTACTTATTTTTGTCTCACTTGTCACTTGTGATTTGCAGATTGGCAATAACATTTACATTTAGAAGTAATAGAAGTGTTGCTAGCCGGACACGAAGGCATGTTGCACGTCTCCTCCAAACAGGTCGATTCATCTTTTATATCGCTTTGTTTCACACACTCGCATTTGTCAGCAATTACTGGTGGAGGACAACATGTTTTTTTGACATTCCTTTGTTTCTTTTCTCTTCGCTTTTTCATTTCTTTCGCACACTCGCATTTATCAGCAATTACGAGTGAAGGACAACATGTTTTTTTGACATTTCTTTGTTTCTTTTCTCTTCGCTTTTTCATTTCTTTCTCACACTCGCATTTATCAGCAATTACGAGTGAAGGACAACATGTATTTTTGACATTCCTTTGTTTCTTTTTCTTTCGCTTTTTAATTTCTTCCGCACACTCACATTTGACAGCGACTACTGCTAGAGAATAACATGATGTGCTTTGGTCGTTCGCTGCCGGACAGCAACTTTGACAGGCTGACTTTTTTTGTATTATCCTTTCTTCACCACACGCACAATCAGCTAAACCACCAGACCTGACCTTGCCAGCAGCCTCCTGACAGCAGCTTTCAACTGCCTCACCCGAGGCGCAATAATCAACGCACCTTGGTAGTACTCTTACATTGGATTTTGTAATCCCTATTCTACTTGGCTTCTTTGCTATATTTCGATTGTTTGTGTTCGCTCCAACGCAGACGCGATATTGGTTCGTTTGAGATGACATCTCTCTGAATTTTTCTAAAAGGATCGAAGCGTCAGAAGCGATATTTAATGCTTCATTGCTGATTAACTTAATCGTCTTTCGGCATTGTTGCAATTCCTTGAACATAGATCCTTGGCATTGTGGTACACCGATTTGTCTTTGCCGTTGATTCTGTGGTATGGTAATTCCTCTTTGCCTCGGACAATAAGGAACATTAATTTGTCTCTGACATTGTGGTACATACGTTTCTCGTTGCCGTTGATTCTGTGATACACAGCCTTCTCTTCGCCGGGGACACTGTGGTACATCCATTTCCCTTTGCTGCTGACATGGTGGTCCGTATATTTGTCTTTGCCGTGGACTTGGAGGGCACGTTCTACTATTCTCAGGCCGTTGGCAGCATGAAGTGCGATATGTAGTTGTATTTTGATCATCTTGGTCGCATATGCTTAGGCCAGACACGGATGGGCTCGGTAAATGTGAACATGGAAACCATTCGTTTCTGCCTTGCGCTAAATCTTTGATTGAGAAGGTCTTTAAAGCCCGCCTTGATTTCCATTGTCCTCTTCCCCCTTGGTTATTCTTGCAGGGCATGTGAGTTAGTTTGATATTGTTTGAAAACTACACCATTACTAGCATTTTTGGTTTCAGTTTCTCATTATTTAGCTCAGATTAGGTAGTGTTTGAACATTTTGGGAAATTTAGATAGTTTATTTACAAAATCGGCTGTTTGTATTTGTGACGTGTGACAAATATGTGACGTAATTAGCTACAGAGTAGTATTATTATTTAAGTAAAAACTTCGTGAAGGTTACATTTCTAGAATAGAAACTACATACTATGCCTCACATGACATACTGGGTGACCACGACCGACCGTATCTTTGGGCGCGGGCTAACGGCGATCAACGTTTTACTATTATAATGAAGTAAAATTGGTCGCTGTGAGCGTGACGGTCGTGGTTATACAGGGTTAAGGTGGTCCATGAAAATAAGTTTTTGATACGTAAGGGGGACCGCATACAATCAAAGTTGCATTATTTTAGTCTGGTTAATTTGATTCAAACAAATCAAAATGAACAGAAATTTTGGAGCAATCTAGCAGAACACACTCACAATGGTATTGACCATTGCCAGGACACGTGTTTCACTAACTCTAAATTGTTCGTCTTAGGGATCCCTTGCAAAACTTTTATAGTAAACAATTTTGACATTATTGATAAAGTATTACCATTGTAAAAAATGTACACGTGATTATGTAACATCCGTTATGGCGCTGGCATTGTCATTCCTGTTTCCTTTAGCACTGTGCGTCAGGCGCGGTGCGGTGCGTTCACGGTGTGTTGAGTAGTTTCGATCGGATTTAAAACATGTAAGTAAAGGAAACTATAATTTTATTATTCTCATATCTTCTAGCAAGGTATTTTATTACAGAATTTCTTATGAAGAGGCCTTTCAGAGTGCATACTGGAAAATATATCTGTGGTGTTTGCCTTACGTAACGTTAATGAAATTATGTTTGCACGTGACCTTGCTCCATATCTTATTTAATATTCTAATTTTCATTAATAAATTGTGGAATAAATAACTGCATTGACAATAAGACAATAGCTGGGATTTAAATATCAAATCTCGGATGCTGGACAAAACTGACATTCGCCCGATTTCAAGCGGTATTGATTAAAAGTTTGCCAGTCTATGCTTACGTATAACACTGAAGATGATTTTCCAGCGAAAATTATTTCCTTAATTACGAAAATTTCTAGATATTTCATTGTAAAAACATAAGAAAATCTAAATTTTTCGTTACCTAACCTTCATTTGTGTTCGCTGTCATGAATGACACTGGCATTGATTTTCGACTGTTTCGTAATTCTTGAAATGTGACTTAGTTCTAAACTGATATTGTTAATTGATTTTGTCGAATTTCTTTCGAAAATGATTCCTTACGGACTGCGCAGTCTCTAAGGGAGATGGGACACACCATGTGTGCATTTTTAAATATTTATATTATTGACTTGAATTTAGTTTTTTTTAAATTTTGCAATAACATGTAAACCACATAACTTACAACTTCAATTTTAAACATGAATTTTGAATTCTTTCAATGCATGAATCATCATCATCATTTCAATCGAAAGATGTCCACTGCTGGACATAGGCCTCCTCCAAGTGTCGCCACAACCTATCTAATTCATAATTTTGGTCAGTGGGTCGTCTTAGGGGCGGATTTTTTGTCTCTAAAATTGTACAGAAATAATTAATCATTTCTTTTCAAAACTCATATGAAAGAATATTAATAGACAACTTTTTATTTGGATACAACCTAACTTTTTAAAAACCAACCAAACAACTTATACAATCAAAACGAAAAAAAAAAATGTACACCATTTATGGACACAGGGTTAATACTCTCTAGTCTATGGGAGTTATTGATTGACCTACTTTCTCAGCAGTCACAGTGAACTATCGAGCTATCTATGAAGCTAAGTTGCCATGAAGGTTTTATAAAATCTTCTATACAAATACTGAACAGATATTTATAAAACAATGGTTAGACCTGCTGTCTTGTATGGATCAGAATGTTGGGCCACAAAAGAGATGAATGAAAGGCATTTGCATGTGGCGGAGATGAGAATGCTATGGGGGATGTGTGGTGTTACGTAAATGGATAAAATAAGAAATGAGTATACAAGGTGTAACATAATAAACGCAAGACCTCCCGTGTGGTCTCTCGCACCATGAAACTAAACATCTTTTGTTCTACAAGTTCATGAAATTTCCAAAAAAAAAAAACTTTCCATAGGAACTGACGCAATCAGCTGATCCACATGTATGGTAAAACTAAATAAAAAGTTATGAATTTCCAAAAGTCATAGAACAAAAGTTGTTCAGTTTCATGGCCTGACGGCCTGGCCACGCGAGAGGTCTTGCGTTTATTATGTTACACCTTGTATAATGAAAAGTTATATCAGTTTTACCAACCGCACGCAAGGTGTTCCATGTACAAAACCGGCTTGCGCAGGCAGAACTGGTGAAGCTTGTGCGTGTGGTAGGCCCATAAGAGGTAGTCTGAAAGTGGTGCCGGTGACTGAAAAGTTGTGTGGTAATCAGTTCTCGGTTCTCATGGTACGGGATGTGATGCAGAGGAATGAGCAAAATGTTGTGAGGAAAGTTTTGAGTATGAATATGGATGGGTATATGAGTAGAGGAAGACCAAAGAAACGATGGATGGACTGTGAAGAATGATATGACAAGAAAGGAGGTGTCTGATGAGATGACGAGTAATAGAGAAGTATGGAAGAAGAAGACATGCTGCGCCGACCACAAATGAATTGGGATAAGGGCAAGAGAATGATGAACAAATACTGAACAGGCATTACAGTGGCCATGCAGGAGACTGACAGTTGTACCATAGTGTAACAGTTACCACGTAGTCAGTACATAATTCTGAATGCCCCCATATAGAAATTTTTCATAGGTATGTTTTTTTAATTTTGGTAGAACTGCGATCAATGAGTGTGTTCCTAAAATGTATGGAACAGCAGTTTTTTTTATAACCCTTTAAGTCCCATGTAATAGGGAGTGAGCCTATTGCCATCAATGGGGCACAAATTCAGACAATGGTAACCATTTTCGCATGTGTCCCTTCCACCCCGTATTATTATGGTGAAGTGCAGTTGCACTATTTGAGATGCTTCTACCTACCCCTTGAGAGTTTACAGGTGTAATGTTTATCTGTTAATAACATTGTCTATCTTGTTTCAGAATAATGTTCTCGTCCCTAGCTGATCTGGCGCGGAACTCGCCATTCCGCAGCCCCCTGACACCTGCGCAGTGTCAGTCTACGGAACTCACACCTGCCATCGAACAGGTATGATCAGCATTATGATTGATGATGAACCATATCGCTTATTGGTTGAAATCCCGACTTGTCTCTTCTGTGATTGGCCGAATCTTTCCAGTCTTCGCTCTTGTGGAATCCAGGCCTAATAGCATTTACAATCCTGCCCAATGATGAGAACTCATGCCGGAGGGGAGTAGTCGTGTCGTGTGCGTTGCGTCGACGTCGCAGTCGCGTCGTCTTGTCGTGGCAACACTGACAACGTGGCCGGCGCGCGCGATACGGCTGCAGTTGCCCTATGACCATAGATTATGAGAGCTGAGGGCGCTACCGATAACTATTAAGTTGGCTAACCTGTGGTGTGTGTAAAAAAATATGTTCTACTCTACATCCTTAAAAATTTCAAACCTCAGAGATAGTGGTAAATAAACTGTGGAATGACTATAGGTATAATTTCCAGCCAGCATTTTATGCAAACAATTGGGTTCAAATTTTTAAAATGTTTTTTTGAATTTCGAAAATCCTTTCTTAGTGTGTAACTTGAACTCACAGAGTATTGATCTCTAGAGAAATACGTAGAATATTTCTGAAAAATGGACAGAACTAACTTCTTCCAGAACTAACTTTTACCCGCGTCTGCGACCGCATGGAGGTCTGAAATATCCCACGGGATATAATAAAAAAGAGAGAGACATAAACAGAGATCAAGAGATCCTATGACTAAGCTCGGATGGTGTAGGTACCGATGTACCAAATTTTATCGAAAGCCGGTCAATTGTGAGAGTGCTGGAAGACAAAGTTTCTTCCGCATTTACAATATTCTGTGTATGTGGAATTGGATGGATTATAATTTCATGGGTCACGGTTGTTCATTAATAATTAATTAAACGGTGACCTTGGTGAGGTTATTGCCACAATCACCACGCTTGACTGGCGGATAAAGATAGTAGAAAATAATAGAATATTCTTGATTATGTAGATCATAGAACCTAAAATCAACTGACATGCATTTTTTTTTTTCATAATTTATGGGTACATCCATACGATAACATAATAATAAATACGAAAATAAGTCAAGTCGATTACCTTTTTAGCCCGAACGGCTAAAAGTATTACGATGACCTGGTATAAAAGGTTTAAAGGGAGCTTTCACGACATCAACCAAGCGTTCTGTCCATCAATCTAAGTAACTCGACCCAAAAATTATTGCTGGGAGTCGACATTTTTTTTGGGGGTGAAAAACCACGTTTTACGATAGGATTCTATGTTGCACTCAAAACATTGTGCTGATGGCTGCATTGGATATTACGGGGGTCGTGGAGGTATTTAAAGTAAAGTTATAACATTAAAAATTCGTATTTAAAAAAAAAGTTGGAACTTGGACCCCCCAATATCTCCGTAACTAGAAGATTCCCAAGTACGGTCTAGAACAGAAAAAATTATCGCAATGACGGGGAGAAGAAATGTCTTTCGGTGTCGTTTAGGGTACTTTTACACCCATTGGAATACTTCCCAATTTCCCATGTCATGATTTTCGGCCTCCAAGCAGACGAATCTGCAGGCAATAGCTGGCTTTGGACAATATAAAAGGTGTAAAAAGACCCTTAACATATCCGAAAGGCAATTGTTCTCCCCGTCTTTGCGATCATTTTTTTGTTCTAGACCATACCTGGGAACCTTCTAGTTACGGAGATATTGGGGGTCAAAGTTCCAACTTTTTCATGTGAAGGGTCTGTTTACACGCTGTATGTAATCGAATCGTAAAAGTAGTTCCCTGGCTTAGTAACAATAGTTTCTTATCACGCATTCATGATCGATTACGATTACGTCATCTTTACGAAAACAAGCGAAGAAAAGCATAAAAAAAATCTTCAAGGTCGTCCATACTGTATTGGAAAAAATATCTTATTACAATGTAGGTAATCATGTTTCCATTGATTTGAATGCCTGTTTTCATAAACGTCTTAACGAATCCGACTTAATATTATAAATGCAAAAGTTTGTGAGGATGTCTGTTACTCTATTACGCAAAAACTACTGACCGCATTTGGATGAAATCAGCACACGGATAGTTTGTACCTGGATTAACACATAGGATACTTTTTTATCCGGGTACTAGGATCCCGTGGGATAATTACCGAACTACACGCGGGCGAAGCCGCGGGCATAATAAGCTAGTGTTTTCTTAAAATCGTGGTGTCGGATTTTCACTCGTAAGATTCATCGCCGAGGATTGAAATTCCAGTGCAATAATATTAGGCATTCGTTTAGGAGCGCCCGAATGTTACTGAAAACGGTCAGAAGTCTCGATACAATGGCTTAGCTGCAGTTGTCTGAGAGACCATTGAACTCTTCTGCGCAACATGTGCGCAACGGATTCGATCTTGTTCCGAACAAAAAATTATTTGAAAATTATTTGAAGGGCCCTGTCTAATTTTAAAACCAATATCTTCCTTCGAGAAGCGCTAATAAACGCTTCTTCGTAACGCCATCCATCATCTTCTACCTAGCCTTTATCCAACTATGTTGGGGTCGGCTTCCAGTCAAACCGGATGCAGCTGAATACCAGTATTTTACATGGAGCGACTGCCTGTCTGACATCCACAACCCAGTTAGCATTGGGTAATACGTTACCCTGGTAAGACTGGTTGTCAGACTTACGCCGTCCATTGTGAACTGTACAAACTGGATGTCAAAAAATGTTATGATTCACCGTCCGTATACACACAGCCATACCACTGGGTCTAAAAGCATGAATTGTGTACAAGAATTCCTTATTCTGTCTTTATCGTGTGTCAGATTGTGCAAAGAAATCTGTCATTGTGTCGACACAATCTGTCATTTTTTCGATTCTTCCGTCAAAGAAATCCTTGTCTACGGTGGTCATGCTACGGGGCCTGGTGTCAGAGTTTTTATGCCGCTCATGGGCCTCTGACTTGGCTTTACATGCCGTCGAGAAATATCTCTCAGGCGTACCGGTTTCGTCACGATGTTTTCCTTCACCGAATCAAGTGATAATTATACAATACGGACATGAATCCGAAAAACCAGAGGTGCGTGTCTTGGGTTCGAACTTGAGACCAATGAATTCAATATACAACGAAGATTTAGCACTAAGAAAGGATTTTTTTAAATTCACCTCTAAAATGAGCTCATTAGGGATACAAGTTGCATGAAAGTTCTTAATTTTCCTCATGGAAACTCTCAACGGGCATACCTATTTAATATTTTTTAGGTTTAATATACTTTATTCTCAAAAAGACAAAAAAGCCACTTACATGAGAACATTATGAGACATAATGTAATAAACTTATTCTAGGTAACGGTGTCCGATTCAATACAATATGTAGTCTTAAAATGATGTATTTAGTTTTTGTTTGGATACACGTTCAACGGCTTTATTCACAATTATTATTATTTATTTATGAGTGCTTTTTTTTTTTTTTTCTCTGTAATATAATTTGACAGTTTTGATTTAAAACCGTTGAAAGAGCTTGCATTTTTATAGAAGATGGTATATTATTATTTTTATGTCTTTGTCCCATTCAGAGCGGTATGGCGGCCGCGGCTGTGGTACAAGGCGACTCCTGCGAGTTCGCCTCCTCCAAATACTTTGCCCTGTGCGGTCTTGGAGGTGTCCTGTCTTGCGGTAAGTGTTCTGCTTAATTACAGGCCTGAAATAATCAGCCTAGTCCAGTTTCCACTGGTGGGACTCAAGCCTATCCTCTGTGACAAGGAGTTGACCGTAATCGACCACTAACCCGTCTACTGGCTTTGTCACTGCCCCTGTGACCGGAGTTCGTGTAGCTGAATCTTTAGCCAAACGTATTTATTTTGCGATTATTTTACGATCGATAATTAATGAAGAAGACTAGGCCCCAATGCGGGTCAGTGAAAACACCATATCATCCACCATCTAAGACAGTTACTAAGGTGTTAGACTGGCTGAGACTTCGACATGGATTTTGCGCGCTCAGCGGGCGGCGTTGGGGATCGCTTTCCGCATCGCACACGTATGGCAAAACATCAAAGAGACCCAATAATTCAGTTCTGTACAGGTGAAGGTCAGCGCTCAAGATCCGTGCCGATTAATGTATCGGAAGTATATTACTAATGATGATTTGATGTGTCAGCAAATTCTATTAAAAATTGTATGCGACTTAGCCAAAGTTTACTACATACTCGTACATAATGACGAAGCCGAAAGGCACTTGTTCTCCCCGTCATTGTTCTGGAACATACCTGGGGGGGACCTTCTAGTTTCGGAGATATTGGGGGTCAAAGATCCCACTTTTTCCGCAAGTTTTTTTTTTTAATACAAGTTTTTAGTGTTTTTACTTTAAATGCCTCGCATGACCCCCGTACTATTCAATGCATCTATCAGCGCAATGTCTTAAGTGTGTTACATGGAGTCCTACCGTAAATCGCCATTTTTCACCCCAAAAAAAAAAGTCGTTTCCCAGCAATCATTTTTGCGTAGAGTTACTTAGTTTGATGTACAGAATGCCTGGTAGACGTCTGTGCGAAGGGACCGTTTACACCTTGTATATTACAGCGATAAGGCCAATCCAATTATTTTGATCCAGGATTAAGTGCTTTATCTACAGACAAATTTTACGTAACAAGGTTCGCTTAGGTCAATCTATCTTGTCTATGAAGCACTGAAATACACAGTTTTAGATCACTGAAAAGATTATCCAGCCAGCATGGTTGGTTACAACTAAATGCTTCAGATTGAACCTCACTCAGTTGAGCTCACACCGTAGACAATGCAAAAGCGAACTCATTTGTTTTTAATCGGCTTCTAAAAAGAGGTTATTATAATAGTAAATCATCGCTGATTCACAATGCGACAGTTTGAATTTCGAAGTGATTAGAGAAGAACCCAACGAAAAAATCATAAAACAAAAACACTAAAGTCTGTTCTCAGATATTTTACCTCTGGCAGTAACCCACTAGCAACCTTGTTTGAACAAGAATAAAGACAAATTTGAATAAGACGGTCATTCAAAAGCAGAGGTAAAATTGAAACAACTTCCTCAGTACGACCATACCTACTCTTTTCTTCAGAGAGAATCGATCCAATGTCACGTAACGGCCTTGCCTTCGAAGTGTCACGGTGTCATTAGCTAAACTATAATTAACTAACAGCTCTATAGATATCTGTACCGTACCGTACTGTATGTAAGTACATACACAGGGTGGAAGAAACACCGGCGCGAAAACTGTTGTACCACGTGTTCAGTACATCATTTTGAGCCCCCCTCAGAAATTTTTCAACGGTTATTAAAAAAAAAAAAAGCTGTTCCATACATTTTGACCATGTAGGTATTGCACTTTTGTAGGAAAATTGAAGGGTTTACTTCTGCTTACGAAATATAAAAAAAAAAAACAATATTGCTATTATTTTACCAACTAATTACGACTTCGATTTAAAAAGACATAAAATATAAAAAAATATTGGTACTAAAATAAATAAAAAATGAGATCAAAGCTGAGATCATAAATAATAATAAAAAATAGCCAGGCTAGCCAACATAACAGACAGTCGTAAATAAACTGTTAAAAGACACAATTCTTGTAAGCTAACACCACTAGATATACTATACATAAACTTACATAATCAACTAAAACACTTAATGCTTGTGGCGAAATAAGGAACTAAAATGCAATGTATTGAATTTAACATTTTTTTTACAGCTCCCCATAGAAAGTGGCGCCGCCTTGACACACATAGTTAACTGTGTCAGTTGTTAGACTTTGTAAATGTCATTGGTTATATTTAAAATTCCTTACTATTATTTAAATTCTTTTTTTTTTGTTTGTATCTTAAAATAGCTCTCATCTGTCACGCGTATTGTACGTGGCACGTAGCCAAGGGTCGGTACTAAACAAATGTTGTGTGTACAATACATTGAACTATAAGTACTACGTACAGGGTCAATTAATATAGGTGTAATGTTGAAATTATGAACTTCGAAAGTCTTCGTTACAACGTCATAAGATATCGATAAGAACAAGCTGGTGAAATTTTACCAGTATTTTTTTATGTTAACTGTAGAAAAATAAGATTAAATGTAAAAACACTAGTCAAATCACATTACAAGTATTTAAAAGTGAAGTGTTGAAATTAGAGTCAGCAACGTCAAAAATTACCAACGCCCGCGAAATTAAAAACTGACCTGCAAATTGCAAAAATTCTATGAAAAATTTGAATTTCGCGGCCTATCTTGGCACTTCCCACTTATAGGGTATTGATGTATGGAAGTAATAAGTACTATAAACTACTTATGGGTGCCAGACTGCTAATTTAAAATAATTACAGGCACTCTTTGTGTAGAATGGCAGAGCATCTGCGATGAATCTGCAAACGAATGTTGAACTAAAACAATAATGCTTAAAAATATCGTAAAGATAAATCATATTACAACAAGTTACGCCCTATCTTTTCACATTCACCTACATCATAAATAACCTCTTTGCCCAACCCAAAGATAATGTAGAGTGGTGATAACAGCTGATTAATTATAATCTGTGCTTGGCGTTATCCGCGATTCGCGCCAAAATGTCTTCAATCACGGTTAAGGCCAGCTTTAGATAATTTGCAAGTTTATGTAAGATTATAATAATATTTTACTTAACTTATTCGAGATGGGTGACAAATTGTAGTCATGGGCGTGGGGCGTACCCAGACTTTAGGCTTTGCAGATGAATTATGCATGGAGTAGTATTGAGGCATACAAATATAAAGCGCATGCCGCTCCGCCAACTAATGCCGGATACACATTGGTGTAACGTAACGTGAAATGTAACATGAATGAGCCGTCCAGACTTATGCAATGCAACATGAAATATAATATCATCCAACAACAGGCGAATTTGTTTCAGCGTGTGTTACATTACATGTTACGTTTCACCAATGTGTACCCGGCATTAGGTTCACACCGCGAACTGCCGAAAGAGCCGAAACGAAATATGAAAGAAAAGGGGCTCGCCCGGCTCGCTCGCTCGCTCGCTAGTTAGCTATGTGGCCTGCGCTTTACATCATGCGTGTATTCCCCGAAGGATTAGGCAGAACTTTACCTATAGAAGGTACCAGTGGCGAAGGTTGCATACAACTCGATTCCTACCGGCTTCCCTTTGAAAAATGGCACAGTCAGTATGCTATAGACAAATAAAGTAATTACATTCAAGATATGTACTCCGGCTTACCTCTTACAAAAATTGACCCTTCGCTACTGGAAGGTACTCCTACTTTTCGCCAGTTATGCTTATAAATGTCTCATTAATGTGCTGATGAGATGAGAGGCAGCAAAGGCTCTTAATGGGAGGGGTGGGCACTGGGCATTAGTTGCCCTCCCATGGTACGCTCAAGATTGTTATGAAGCTGTTTTAGTTTTCATATTCATTTTCTAGACTTGAATGTGCCCTGGCGGTTAGGAGTGTGTCATGCTCACTCAAATGTCTCACTGATGGTGGCGCGTGTGTCGGATCATTTAGTTCCCTTCAAAATGGTTGAGTTGAACGGTGCTGATACATGCGTCATGTTCGTGAACGGGCGCTGTCAGTTGTGACTGGTCATCTCTTGGTTGCCACGGCTTATTTGAATTTATTATTTTATTTTTGAATTGTTTACTATGGACACTTTTAACGTACACATCTTGCTACATCGTTCTCACATAATGTACCATCTCAACATGAATGATGTAACCAAGAGTTTGTAAAAGTATTCTGATTTAAAAGAGTGTCCATGGAGTTTCTTGCCCGTTCTTCTCCATAGAGATCTGCGTTAGGGAATGGGCAACTACAGTACTTTCACAGTTTTTATGCCTTGTGACTGGGACTGTAGCTATTGTTGTCTTTGTTTCGACAATTCAAAAGTACCTGTAACTGGCCTATTTGAAATAAATGCTTTGATTTTGATTTTGACATATAAGTACTTATTTAATAACTAACAGATTTCGAAAAAAAAATAGAAACATATTTGCACCACTGTTCGTATTTCGTCACGCTAAAAAACGTTGAAAAACCTCGGTAACATCATGATTTTCTATAATAAAACTGACAACGTGCTAATGGCCGCTAATACTACATTACTCAGCAAATATTGACACATTGATAGCTCTAACTACTTAAATAGATCAGTCTGTGATATATGATAAATCTTACATCATTCTAATGTGGCAGACTGATAGTCAACTGCGTCCCGGTATACAGGTCAGCGGTCATATCTCACACGTGGAGACGTAGTCTATGTTTCGTCTCTATAACTTTACATAAAGGGTGTAAATAGACCCTTAACATAACCGAAAGGCACTTGTTCTCCCCGTCTTTGCGATCATTTTTTTTGTTCTAGACCATACCTGGGAACCTTCTTGTTACGGAGATATTGGGGTTCAAAGTTCCTAATTTTTTTTAAAAACATGTTTTTAATGTCAGATTTTTACTTTACACACCTCGATGACCCCTGTACTATTCAATCCATCCATCAGCACAATGTTTTGAGTGCTTTCCATCGAGTCCTACCGTAAAACGTGACTTTTCACCCCAAACAAAAAAGTCGATTCCCAGCAATAATTATTGCGTAAAGTTACTTGTAGTTTGGTGTACAGAATGCTTGATTGACGGCTATGTGAAGGGTCTGTTTACACCCTGTATACACCATGTAACTAAATACTTGTTAAATCATTCCGTCTGAGGAGCTCGTGGCTAAATAATAACAGCCGCTCGGGGTCGATCTTTAGGTTAAGCCGCGCTTGCCTAGGTTGGTCCGTGGATGGGTGACCACCCATTACATACTCCGTGCCTCGGAAAGCACGTTAACCTTTTGACCGGCATAGACACATACGTGACAAGCAAGCGCGTGCCCTGTACGCCAAACGACACACATATTATTATGTCACAAAATGGTAGGTGAAATTGTGGCCTGCGTGGAGGGTACGCGCGTGCGTTTATGCTCTGGCGGTCAAAAGGTTAAGCCGTTGGTCCCGGCTGTCATTTGTAGACCTTTGACAGTCGTTACAGGTAGTCAGTGGCTCGAAAGTCTGACAACCAGTCTTACCAAGGGGTCTCGTATTACCTAGTACTAACTGGGTTGTGGAGGTCAGATAGGCAGTCGCTCCATGTAAAATACTGATATTAAATCTAGATCCAGCCAGAATTTCGACCGCGAGAAGTTGGTTCCGACAAGGTTCCGACTATCGAACAATGAAACGTTACGTCAACAATCTTGGGCCAACGCCAATGAAATTCACAAGCATGTATTGATCACGAGACTTTGGCCAATGTTTGACAAACATTGGTACTAATGGTAGACTGATTGACTTCTCGCATTTGTATAAATAGAATATTGTTTATTATAACTTCGTGTGGTAAGTGGTTGTCCACAGTTCAATCTTCCCTATTTGTATAGGAATAAAATCGGTTGTCTGTAAAGTCGGATTACTGACGACAGTTGAACGTGACAACGTCATAAGAAAATACTGATGGAATGGTTGCATTTTTCAAAAGAAAATTTTAATTTTATTTGTTTGATAGATATTTTGTATGGATATAGAGAAGGAGGTAAATGGAAATCACAACTGAATTGATCAAGTTACATTTATTTGTACGCATAAATATAATTATGGCGATTTTTTTACAAGTATGAATGTGCATTGAGCAATTGTTTTATGGAACGCCTCAGAGCGAGGTAACGCCCGTTTATTCGTGCGTGCAGCCGGCTCCATCGAATTATAAGGCCGCTTTCACATTAGGACGTTAGCTGCGCGACAGTAGCGCGGCAGAAGCACATTCGCAAGCAAATAGTACGTTTACCGTTTGGATGTTAGATGCGCGACTGTCGCGCTGCTAAAGTCGCCTAAATGTGAAAGCGGTCTAAGACGTTGTCACGTCAAAAAAATTTGGAAGTAAATATAGGGTGACTAGTAATTATGGACAGATAACTTAAACACGTGATTGCGTGATAACGTGTGATTGTACTCATGGTAACAAACAACTTTCCCAAAGAAACATTTTTTTATACTCATTCATTTTCACTAAATTCAGATTAAAAAAAAAATCCCTTGAAATGGCTTCGTTATAGCCGTTAGATGATTCCCTGAAAATATTTCGTGTATGAATAGTTAGACCTTATATTTTAATTTTAATTATGTACTATGTTTTGCACAACTGTTAGGGTAGGATATGGTCTTGAGCTATATTTCTTGCTTTTCGTCCTTATGTGTACTTACCCATATTCAAGCAAAATAAATGATTTGATTTGAGGCTACTACGATCTGTCAAATTTCTTTGATAGATTTTCAACTTTATTGCTAAAGCGTTAGGTTCAAGATTGATTGGGAGAATTTGACAGCTACGGGTAGCTGGTATCAGTACATTTATGTATGTAATTTGTTGTGTTAATTATGACGGCACGGTTGGCGCAGTGGCTGAGCGATCGCCTACTGCGCTGCGTGTCGCGGGTTCGATCCCTGCACGGAACAAATATTCGTATGATCTACAGGTAGGTAGTTGTTCCGGGTCTGGCCGTTTGTGTATGTGAGTTTAAATGTTTGTAAACGCACCCACGATACAGGAGAAAATTCCTAGTGTGGGCAACGATTCTTTAAAAAACACAAAAATTAAATCAAAGCTTGATTTCGTTTCTACATTATTAATCAATTACCAACTCTTCGTAATTAACAGAACTTGCCAAGATAAAACATGATAAAATATTAGTTTGTAATGTACTTACTGTGACATATTTTTGTCATTATTACGTAACTGCATAATCGTTTGTGTGATAGCAAAAGTATGATTGAAATCACGTGAACAGTTCATGATAGGTTCCAAGATTAAAGTAAAAGTGTTTAAGTACCACTAGCCTCGTTGGTCTAGAATAGAATAGAATAGCATTTATTTGCAAATATGGGTAATTCATAAGTAGGTAGTAGTAGGTATACATCAGCCCCCATAGCATGACCACCGTAGACAAGGATTTCCTTGACGGAAGAATCGACAAAATGACAGATAGTGTCGACACAATGACAGATTTCTTTGCACTATCTGTCATTTTGTCGATTCTTCCGTCAAAGAAATCCTTGTCTACGGTGGTCATGCTACGGGGGCAGAGTTCTGCCATATTATTGTTATCTCTTTATTTATTTTTACACATATGAAATACATTTTTAAATATTCTGATATAAAACAATATAAAAAAACATTTTAAAATATATTTATATGAAATATAGTATATTTAAATATATATTTTTATTATTTTTTTATTTATTTTTTAATATTTATCTGTTTTCTGTTTTCCATTTTTGTTTATGTTTAGTAGTTTTTGTGCTTTAGTTACTGTAATTGGTTTTAAACCGTTGTAATTAAATAAAATAAATATTTCACCATTTGGCATGCAAACATTTTCATTATACAAAATTGTTAAAATTAAAATTCTCATTAAAACATTAAATCGATTATTACATTCAATAAATAAAATTATTAAAATTCAAATTGTTGTTAAAACATTAACTTAATTATTACATTCAATAACAAAAATTATTAAAATTCATACGTACATTAAATAAAATTGTTAAAAGTTTAAATTGTGTCGTCTAGTGGTCGCAATCGCGACTGCTGACCTTGAGGTCCTGGATTCGGTTCCTGGGTCGCACAATTTTGCCATTAGGTTTTTCTATCAGGAATTTCTCAGTAACAGCCACGGAGTCTGGATTTTAGTTCACGAAGCCGTAATTCTACGCAAAAGTTATTGCTGGCAAACAAATATTGTTTTTGGGGTGAAAAATCACGTTTTACGGTAGAACTCAATGTAACACACTCAAAACATTGTGCTGATGGATGCATTGAATGGTTCGGGGGTCGTGGGGGTGTTAAAAGTAAAATTACAACATTAAGAATGTATGTATTCTACACCAGCTGTACGAAGATTTGGTAGAGGCACGAGGTAGCGCCATTCCTAGCAGACAAGCCATGGTGTCTCCGTCGAAGACGCGAACTCTCGACTCCTTGATGTTTGTCATTTCTGTGTCGTTTTTTGGGAATAAACTACTAGAAATAAGCGTATATATTTAAATAAATATATTAAAAAAAAAAAAATGTGAAAAAGTTGGAACTTGACAGGTTCCCAGGTATGGTCTAGAACAAAAAAAACATCGCAATGACAGGGAGGAAAAGTGCGTTTCGGCTTCGTTAGGGGTATTTTTACACCCTGGATTACGCTTACTCCTCTCACTTACAGAAGTCTGGAGGCCCAGCAGTGTGAACATTATACAACATTAGTTTAGTATATGCGAAAACTGAAACACGTGTCTAGTATTTTTATGTAAAAAATTTCAAAACTGTATCATGAAAAATCACAAAGTTATAAGCTTGTTCTGTTACCTGGTAGTCCGCACAAAAACGTGGTCACAACGCAGCGCGCGCCTCCAGGGTCGTCTTAAGCTCATTGATAAATATAATTTGGCAGTAGGTACCAAAATGATTGCGATAGGTACTTAGTGTCGCTCGGTGTCCAACTTGTAACCTTTTTAAATATTTTTAGGGACAAAAAATAACATGGTTTAAAAATTATTGGAATCGATTCAGTTACTTATTCTGATCAAACTATATTCAGGTTTCGTATATACTAAAAATAATGTTGTAGACGCATTATTACTAGGCTCTGAAGCCTCCTAGACTAATTCCCACCCTTTCACCCCACAGGTATCACCCACACAGCCGTAGTACCCCTGGATCTGGTGAAGTGCCGTCTCCAGGTCGACCCCGACAAGTACAAGAATGTAGTCAACGGCTTCAGGGTGTCGGTGGCTGAGGAGGGCATGAGGGGACTTGCCAAGGGATGGGCACCCACCTTCATTGGATACTCGCTACAGGTATGGTAACAACATCACGCCTGTAATCTCCGAAGGGTTAGGCAGAGGTGTACCTAATAGTACTTACACCCACATTCGGCAGTTATGTTAAAGTCCCATGTAATTGGAGACGAGCCCATTGCCATCAACTAACCACGAATTCAGACACTGTGGTTGCTGTATTCGCATTCTGCTCAAGTTATTTGCGGCCACTCAAGGCTTTAATAAGATATCCAACTATAGAAAGAAACTACTTAAGGCGCGAATGACACAGAAACGGCGTAAGGTGAATGCGCGGCGCAGGCATGATGCCGCTTCAAAACGATTCCATAGAAAATGTACGTACGCGACGTGTCGTGAATTACACTCGAGCGCCGTGCAGGCACGCCGTTCTTTCTTTTCCTTATAAATTCCACGCCTGCGCCGCACCTCCACCTTACGCCGTTTCTGTGTAATTCGCGCCTAAGGTGGAAGCGCCAGAGTAGCCCGCGAAAATCTTTTTTCTCACGTTTATTTTTTGCAATTTGCTCGTCAGTGTCTGGTTGGCTTTTACTTAAATTTCAATACAACCCTCCTAAGTTCATTTGAGTGACTTTTTCATGAAAAAGTCATACAAGTACAACTTGAAAGGGTTGTATTGATGATTTTAATGATTATTACTCCGTAAAGCTATGTGTGATAAGGCCGCGAATCATATTTTAATCAACATAAAGCCGACACTGACCTGCTAATTGCTAAACACGTAAAAATTTGAATTTCGCGGGCTACTCTGATGCTTCCATCTTAAGTTAATGTGTCATTGATGATTTTTCAGCACCCAGGTGGCACCTTATTGTAATCAAAATAAAGATCAATATGATTTGGTTCCACTTGTTCGTGTCAACACGTAAACATAGCATCACATTTCGCCAATTTACCAATGATTAAAAAAAATATCCAATTGTTCCTACTGAAAACAAATGAAGACGAAAAAATTATGAGACTTTCAAACTCACCTACATCTCCCCTCTCTCTCTCACACACGTATTCTAACTCTATTTCTATCTCTCTCAGGGTCTCTGCAAGTTCGGTCTGTATGAAGTCTTCAAAGTGACGTACAATGGTCTCCTGGACGAAGAGACGGCGTATACCTACCGTACCGGAGTGTACCTGGCTGCTTCAGCTACTGCTGAGTTCTTTGCTGATATCGCACTTTCACCTCTAGAGGCCGCTAAGGTAAGAATTTACGAATATGTCAGATTGTCAGGATTTATTCTGTTAGGTTTTTCATGCAATGAAGACACACTGGGTGCGATACAGTTTCTATTAAACTAACAAATTACTTGAAATTACAATAACACGGGGCGCAATGAGTCAATGTCGTCCTCGCCACGAGTCACGACTCTGTCGAAGCACGCTGTGGTGTGGGTAGACTTGTAAGTAGATCGCGTGATCTCACCACTGGCGCGCTTGCGATTCATTCCAAGTCCGTACTAATGATCCGGTCCGACAAATATATATTGATGGCGCCTAAGTCGTAGCTGTAAGAGCGGTTTTCGCAGTGCAAATAATATACCACTGACTTGGGTATACCGTATTTTCAACAAGATAACTAAATACAGAAAAAAAAATGCAAAAAATCCAGAGCTTATGAAACAGACTATTAGAATTTCCAAATGGCGCACATCAGGGAACAAAAAAACATGAGCCGTCGTGACTTTTTACGATAAATCCTGCCCAATGACGAAAAAAACGCGCTCGAGGGATGCTGCTGCGCGCCCGTGTCTGTGACGTCACACGTCACCCAGCGTCTGCGCTGCGTGTCCGGGCAAGCGGCGGAGTTGCCCGGTGACTATGAGATTATGAGATCTGAGGGCTTCGGAATAAAACACTTTATAAACTGATTACATTTACTATTTAAAAAATAGAGGAAGAATTTCTCAAACGAACCCATAACGTCTGACTTTTCTCTTGTTATGACCTAATATTTTGTAGTTCTACTAAAAAAACAATTAGATGTCTGTTTCTGATCCTATATGCCGTACACATTGGTGTAACATAACGTGAAATGTAACATGAATGAGCCGTCCAGACGTATGCAATGCTACATGAAATATAATATAACCCAACAACAGGCGAATTTGTTTCAGCGTGTGTTACATGACATGTTACGTTTCAGCAATGTGTAACCGGCATTAAACTTTTTAACTGACAAAAAGTCACTATTTTGTCAATACAAATGCGCTTTGAACGTGGAGTTACGGACACCAGCCCGATATACAATAGAATTAATACAAAAGTATACTCTATTATAACTATGATAATCTGAAATTTTACCAGCACCCTTTCAAAAAGATTAATTTGGGCTTAAGATGTTTTTAATATGATATATCTAGGTACTTATCCTTAATTCATTGCCAAAATCACCAAAAACCAAACTATACTGAACCCACACTCCCACTTCCCAGGTCAGAATCCAGACTATGCCTGGCTTCGCCACCACCCTGCGTGAGGCGTGGCCCAAGATGGTCCAGAACGAAGGCTACGGCACCCTGTACAAGGGACTCGCGCCCCTATGGGGCAGGCAGATCCCTTACACCATGATGAAGTTCGCTTGCTTCGAGAAGACCGTTGAGCTGTTGTACAAGGTAAGCTTACGCACTTTTTTTGAGGTGTTAAGCTGGGTGTATTTGCAAGTACAGCTAACAAATATGTATGCAAGTAGATTGTACGCCATTGTACCATGGTAAGATGTGATTGGCATACATATTCATGGCTTGTTTTAAAGACAATCGGCATATAAGAAAATTACACATGAACTGAATTTCAATCCACCAGTAGCGAAGGGTCAATTTTTGTAAGATGTAACGGCTTACATCTTATACGTAGTACATTATATTTGATGTGATTATATTATTTGTCTATAGAATACTGACTGTGCCCTAAGCCAGTAGGAATCGAGTTGTATGGAACCTTCGCCACGGCAACCCACTAACTTAATATTGCTAAAAAAAAATATTGATTTCGATTTAAGGGGGAATCGCCAGAAAAATCATCACTAAAACCCCTTTAAATGAACCCCCCCTTTTTTATAACCCCTTTTATTTATTTTAAAGGGGGGGGGGTTATTTTTTTTAGCTTATAACAGTGTTTAATGTAGTCCCATTGACTATTTCATGAAAAAGTCATTCAATGGTATTCAATGAATTTAAAGGGTTGTATAATGATGATTATAATTCTTTAAAGCCATATTTGTTACGGTCGAGACTCATATTTTTGTCAACATACAACCTGACACTGCCCTTCAAATAATAATTCTTATTCCCTGTCCGAAAAACATTTAAATATGGGAAAAATTCAAACTCAAAGCATTTATTTCCACCATTTTTTTAGACCATTACATTTTGAATGTAAAACAAAAAAGCGAAGCAACAGTCCCAGTCACAAGGCATAATAACTTGTGAAAGTACTGTAGTTGGCCATTCCAAACCGTAGATCTCTATGGAGAAAAATGGGCATGAAACTCCATGGACACTCTTTGAAATCAAAATATTCCTCAGCTCTGTTTTTAACTACCATTATTTCCTACAGTTCGTCGTGCCCAAGCCCCGTGAGCAGTGCTCAAAGGGCGAGCAGCTGATCGTCACGTTCGCGGCCGGTTACATCGCCGGTGTGTTCTGCGCCATCGTCTCGCATCCTGCGGACACCGTGGTGTCCAAGCTCAACCAGGTATGTACACTATGGGCCATGCTGGGAGAAAGAGTTTGAATGACGAAGAAGGTCGCATATCTATTTAATATAATAGCTATGCCAACAGTAATACAATATATAGGTTAGGATTCTTATGTACCAATTATAGGCGTACACAACATTCTGACAAGATATTTTCTATTATTTAAAAATAAAAACTTACAGCTTATTGATGAAAGTGTTTTTTTCTCTTTTTAATTTTCTAGCTTTTTTTCGTAGTTAGTTACAGTATCTAAAGTTAGGGAGCCTTGACCAATAATGTATGTGATTGTGTCCAGTGTCCACTGCCCCCTTAGCATGACCACCGTAGACAAGGATTTCTTTATCTGTCATTTTGTCGATTCTTCCGTCAAAGAAACCCTTGTCTACGGTGGTCTTGCTACGGGGGCTGCAAACCACGGTACGCTATGCATCAATTGACGTCATTAGTACATGCGAGGCTTACTCGAATAAGGCGCTCACATAGCTGAACGCTGTCAACGCCATGCACGCTGTGCATGCGGTAAACACTATACACGAATATTAACCCACGACTGTGCAGCGGTCAGCTTACGCACGCTACAGTTGTACATAGTTGTGGGTGTGTATTGTGTACTGCAGTAGAAACGTAGACTCGAGTTGCCAAACAAATGAATCCACGCAGCTAAAATGCGCCGCGTGCCCGCGAACAGCATGCGCCGCGTGTCCGCGAACAGCATGCGCCGCGTGCCCGCGAACAGCATGCGCCGCGGTGCGTTTGCGCCTTAACTTGGTTATATTTTTAGGACACCGAACTGGGAATCACATAAAAAAAAGTCCCACTTAATACGGGGCGAACCTATTGCCATCAACTGAGCATGAATCAAGCTCCAGGTAGCTACTGAGAAAATTTTGATAGAAAATTTCAAAATTACTTTGCTCTACCTGTTAATAATCGGGGCTTAGCAATATATCCAACGAGGATTTTATTAACGTTACCTTCATTAATTTCCAGGACAAGACCGCCACAGTAGGCAGCATCATTGGCAAGCTGGGTATGGCCGGAGTATGGAAGGGTCTCGGCCCCAGGATCATCATGATCGGTACCCTCACCGCCCTGCAATGGTTCATCTATGATGCTGTCAAGGTAAATACATTATTTAGTCCTGACGATATTCACAAATTAATAAGATAGATCCTTTTAGGATGTGAGCAGACGAGGGACTACTTGAGTAGTCCACTTGCAAAACGCACTATGTGCGTCTTTGAAAAAAAAATGGTAAACTAACAACAGAGTGGTGTTTGCAAGGTGACGACAAGATGGCGACTTCTGCAAGTAGCAAAACGATAAAGGTAGCGTGTTTTGCAGGAGTAGTCGAACTTTGATGTTGATTTGTACAGAGTATAGCCAGTTTTGATGAGCATAATGAGTAAAAATTTTTAGGCATGCTTCCGTTTCACTAACTTTTATGCCAGCTAGAATTTTAGCGTGGTCGTGCTGGGAAGGAATCTTCCCAGCATGACCTGTATATCTACGATAATTGAGAGGTATAAAATTTGTAATTAGTGGTATAAAATAGTATAAATTAAAAGGATTTTATTACCATCTAAAGTTATAATGAATGTTATGTAACATTCATGGTCGTGCTACGAAGTACAACACATTTTGTGGCATCAAAGAGAATTTTTATAGAAATTCGTTGCCTGTAATCCCCGAAGGGTTGGGCTGGTGTACACCCACATTTCGTCAGTTATGTTTAAGTCCCATTTAATAGGGGGCCTTTTGCCATCAACCGGGCGCAAATCCAGACTCCGTGGCTGATACTGAGAAATTACTAATAGAAAAATCAAATTACACTATGCCCGACCTGGGAGTCCCATGCCACCGCTCGACCAACGAGACGGTCCTATAATATTTTTTAATGAAAAAAAAAAAAAAAGATCCCTTCAGAACTCAATGATTATAAACTTTTTACCAATTGTTCCTACTGACAGAACCATGTAGACATAACCGCAATGAGAACACACCTTCCCTCCCTCCCCAACCGTTACCACCCACACCTAAACTCACCCTTCTTGCGTCTCTCTTGCAGGTCTGGCTGCGCATGCCCCGCCCGCCGCCCGCTGAGATGCCAGAGTCCATGCGCAAGAGGCTCGAAGCCGAGGAAGCGAAGAGCAAGTGAACTTAGTACAATAATAGGTAGTTTATTATGCGTCGCGCGTTTCAATTAGACTAGGATTGCTGGTAGTACCGTTTTGGGGAAACATCACGCCTGTTTTACTGTTGGGGTAGGCAGAGACTTAATTGATAAGTGATGGGGTGACTATGAGTGAGGTTGAGATGTTTTCGTGTCGTAATAATCAAGCGACACGTAAAAAGTTACAAGTAAAGCTTGAATTGGGAACAAAAATTGTAATTATTAACAAAATAATTACAAATGAATACAAAATGGTGGCTTTACAGCAATCCTAGTGTTTCCACTATGTATAATTAATTTAAAATGATATTGTGACATGATATTATGGTCTAAACAAGGCCATATGGGTCGTTGGGTCCTATGGCCTACGCGCGACAGTAGCCACTTTCCAAACCGCCACACAGTATATCTAGTACATTGTGATTACCAAGTTACAGTATATTATGTAAGTAAATGATGATCATGTTAATTAAATTATTTTTTTGAAAAATAAAAAGTATTTTTTTATTTTACTTTTTTTTTTTGTTTATTTTTCGTTAATGTACATATCGAGATGCCTGTTATTATTTATTTGTTGTATGTATGACGCTAGTAATGAATAAAGTAATAGATACATGTATTGTTTTAATGGAAATGTATCTGTAGCTTGCCCTGAATAAAATAATGGCTCACGAAAGCTTTCGTGAATAGCTTGAGACGGCCCTTCCCGGTCCGTCTATCGTCAACGCGAACATGGTCGAAAAGCTTGTTATTTCATCGAAAGCCACAGCGGCGATGTTTTTTCAACTCCCCCGACTCAGAGGGCCCCGACCCCGCACGAATCGTCTCCCGCGCACCTCATACCGCCTAACGCGACAACATTGAACGAAAAATAGTGTTCGTAAAATTTCATAAACTTGTTCCAGGAAATACGTTTTTTTGAATAAGGCTTACAAGTTTGTGAAATAAATATTTGTCACGTAGAATCTCCATTACATATGCAAGGTTTCTATCACATTTTTTTCTTTACTTTTACATTTTATGAGTACACTAGCTTTTGCCCGCGGCTTCGCCCGCTTGGATGTCGTAAATATCCGATTACTTACCTTCACCCCCCTTTTTAACCCTTCGGGGGTAGAATTACCAAAAACGCCGAGACACGTATAAATTAATTTTCAATTTTCAGCCTAAACACAAAATTTTAAGATCCTAACTACAAAACCGAAAGACTTTCATACAACCTTCCATCCCCTATTTTACCCCTTTAGGGGTGGAATTCCCACGATCAGCTGTGAGACGTAATTCCCTCTCAGTGTAGGTTTCGGACTCGCGAGATAATGTATGCCGTTCGCGGTCAGCTGTGAGTCGTATTTCATGTATAACTTTGGTGTTTCTATACCGATTTCTATGATTCTTTTTTATGGAATAGTTAATAATGTTAACTTTTTTAATTAGGGATGACTGAGAGTGTTCTAAACGTAAGAGTAGACAAATATAATCAGAAAGCTTCGAACTGCTAAGCTATCGGGACTTACACGTGATATTGTGAGTCAACCATAAAAGATAGACATATGCTGTCGTGGGATATTTTTTATATAATTTTAAGGAGAACATTTCCGTCATCCATGATTTCTGTGTAGCTTTAACCATTAAGGATGCACACGCGACGGAAGCTTAAAAAATGGAGTAACTTCTCCCGTTTTCCCAACATTTCCCTTCACTGCTCTGCTCCTATTGATTGTAGCGTAATGAAAAGTATACTATAACCAACTCAGGAGTATGAAAAATAATTGTACCAAGTTTCGTTAAAATCCGTCGAGTAGTTTTTGTTTCTATAATGGTTATACAGACAGACAGACAGACAGACAAAAATTTTACTGATTGCATTTTTGGCATCAGTATCGATCCCTAATCACCCCCTGATAGTTATTTTGGAAATATATTTCATGTACAGAATTGACCTCTCTACAGATTTATTATAAGTATATAGATTATGAACGACCAAAGTTTAGGTAAAGTGCAAAGTAGCAGATTTTTGGAGGCTTATACTGAATTTGTTTCTCCAAATTTTGAAATCAAAGATAGATGTGTTACAATAAAACTGCATAATCACGTACGAGCGTTTGTATGAAAAGTATGACGGGTTGGCCGCTCTTAACCTTTTGAACGCCAGATCATAAAAGCACGCGCGTGCCCTCAACGCCAAGCCACAAATACACCGCAACGGTTTGTAGGGACATAAAGAATAGGGATTCCAAACTATTTAATTGTTTATTTCGTGTTATAATGCACCGCGCATTTTTGTCACATATTTGGGTCGGCGTACAGGGCACGCTGGCTTGTCACGTATATGTGACCATGGCGGTCAAAAAGTTAACCTTTCAGATCATAAACACACGCGTGCCCTCCACGCCAAGCTACAATTTCACCTACCTTTTTGTCACATATTTGTGTCGTTTGACGTACAGGGTACGCGCTTGCTGGTCTCTTATATGTCTGAGGTAATCAGGGCGTAGGCCTTAAAATTTTAGATCACAGCATCCAGGCTCCATTATCGTACAGGACGTGAGTTCAAATCTCATTCGTAGTTACTTGTCTATGCATGGGATGCCTACGACTGGTAGGAGGCGCGCGGCATGAGCTGAGGACGTCGGCGTCGGCGGTGGCTGAGGGGCGCACGGGTACACAGTGGTCTGGAAATCGAGCTCCATACTCATCATCATCATCATCATTTCAGCCGAAAGGCGTCCACTGCTGGAAAAAGGCCTCCCCCAAGTGTCGCCACATTGACCGGTCCCGTGCGACTCGCATCCAGCGGATCCCTGATACCTTCAGCTCCATACTCATAGAAACTCAGTCAGGAATTTAAAAAAAAAATTGTGTTGTTCTGGTATACCTCCCTTGACGTCTTAACGTATGATATGAGTGAGAAAAAAAGTTTTGTGTTTTTTTTTGTATGGGAGAAAAAACTTAGTACCGGTATATATTTTTTTAAACTGAATGGAACTGAAGGGCTTGTGCTCACAAGAGCTATTGTACCATACACGGCGATCAAGATGACATCAAATGTATGCACTTTTGGGTGCCGCTTCGCACGTAACAATTTTAACTGTGGCGGCACAGCATGTCTTACACTTCTCTATTACTCGTCATCTCGGCAAACACCTACCACATCGAAGCAGCATATTTTAAAAATAAAACGACAATTTTCAACAATGTAGGTACTTAGATTTATTTTAACTTTCAAAACACTGTTCATACTTTACAAATAAAATAGGAATGAAACGAATACACATTAAGTAATAGCTTAGCAGTATAATGATGAAAAAACAAAGCAATATCATGTATCATTGTATAGACCGACCGCTTTAATGAGTCCTCCACCTTGCCCCATCAAAGGCACATTAAGCGTCCTAACAATATCCCACAGGTTATTTGTACCATAATCCACGTAGGTATTACGATACTAATTAAACCAATACGTATCAACTTTCAGAATATTTCATTTAAATTGATACCTTCACGAGGACTCATTAAAGCGGTCGGTCTATAGTCGTGTTCTCATTAAACATGTATAGGTATATAACAATCAAACAAGATGGTGGTCTAACACAAGCCTACATTTTTACATGTCATAATATTAAAGTCTTCAATACAAAAGAAATGGTATAAAAGAGTATTAATAAATCAAAGGACAAAAAAAATTAACGAATTCATTCACTAATCCATTTCAAAAGCGACTTATTACAATGAAACCGCAAAGTACTTATGGAATGGATGGATGGTGTATCTGGATGGATGGTCTAGTTTTAATGGTACTTTTTTATTTTACACTAGCTTCTGCCAGCGGCTTCGCCCGCGTGGATGTCGAAAAATATCCCACCCAAACAAACATAGTTACTTACCTTCATCCGCTGAGACACGTATAAATTAATTTTCAATTGTCAGCCTAAACACAAAATTTGAATATCCTAACTTCAAAACTGACGGACTTTCATATAAACTTCCATCCCCTATTTTACCCCTTTATGGGTGGAATTCCCAAAAATCCTTTCTTAGTGGATACTTACTCTTCACAAAGAACACACCCGCCAAGTTTCATGTCTCTAAGACCAGCGGTTTGGGCTGTGTGTTGATATCACCCAGTCAGTCAGTCAGTTTACCATTTTATTTATATAGATGGTAATGTAATACAAAAATCAGCATCACTTAGAGTGAATCCGAAGATATCTTTATAGTCTTTTATTGAGATAAGAATAACAATAAGTTTAACCGATGTGCTCTTTCCTCTGCCGATTCTTGAGAACGCCTATTTCTCATTCTCTTAGCTTCTCTCGAATTTCGAGATAATGGTGCAACTTTTTGTCGACGTTTTTTAAGTGCCCAGCGAGGCATAAGTGAAACAAAATATTTTGATTTTGATTATGATTTTGAGATAATCGTTTTTTAGGTGGCATTGATGCAGGCAAATAAAAATAAAGCTAAAACGTAAATGAAAATAAAACTTATAGGTATAAAAAAAGTGAACGTAAATTAGCCAAAACTTACCTATCAGTATCTAAAAATCTATGCGTACCTACTACTACTTCACCCAAAAAGAAATAAAATGTAAACTATTAATAATTGTAATTTGAACGAATATTTAAACACTACCAAAATAACTAATACCTATTTCAGTTCAGACTCTGAGGCTGGCTTCTGCTTAACCGGACAAATCCTGTGGATGCCTTGAAATTAAGGCCTCCAGCCAGGGCAAAAGCTCGCGCTCGGACGCCTCGCCTTTTTATACCTTCGGCCGTGAGACGCGTCGAGAATAGTTAATAATGTTAACTTTTTTAATTAGGGATGACTGAGAGTGTTAAAACGTAAGAGTAGACAAATATAATCAGAAAGTTTCGAACTGCTAAGCTATCGGGAGTTACACGTGATATTGTGAGTCAACCATAAAAGATAGACATGTGCTGTCCCGGGATATTTTTTATATAATGTTAAGGAGAACATTTCCGTCATACATGATTTCTGTGTAGCTTAACCATTAAGGTTGCACACGCGACGGAAGCTTAAAAAATTGGAGTAACTTCTCCCGTTTTCCCAACATTTCCCTTCACTGCTCTGCTCCTATTGATTGTAGCGTGATGAAAAGTATACTATAACCTACTCAGGAGTATGAAAAATAATTGTACCAAGTTTCGTTAAAATCCGTCGAGTAGTTTTTGTTTCTATAACGGTTATACAGACAGACAGACAGACCGACAGACAGACAGACAGACAAAAATTTTACTGATTGCATTTTTGGCATCAGTATCGATCCCTAATCACCCCCTGATAGTTATTTTGGAAATATATTTCATGTACAGAATTGACCTCTCTACAGATTTATTATAAGTATAGATTTTATTTTACTAAATTTTTATACGATGTATGTTGTTATGAAATAAATGACTTATGACTTAGTGGAAACTTACAACTACGAGGCTACGACCACGACTTGTCGCCTGACTGGCCGCTATCTTGAACAAAACAGATCGGACGACCAGTCGTGCGACCACACTTTGTTCTTCTTTTCGACCAACAAACGCTTCTGCGGCCAAAAGTAGTATTCGTGGTCGCGTAGTGCGCGAGGTCCTGCACTGTTCGGGGATTAGTCATGATGTTTAATAGCCTGAGCGGTGGCGTTATCGATAGGTGTGTGGGAGACACTTGAATGAGACATGATTTGAACAACTGAACTTTTACTTTGTCAATGAGCGTTACTACAAGTAATATTAATTTAAACACAATCCAAAAGGTTCTAAAGAGGTGTGCGTTCGCGCAGCGGAATGTTGTTGAATTTAAAGATTTTAATTATGCAGATAATTAGTGTATGACGTCCTATAATTGTGTATGGTAAAAAAAAAATTTGTGTATGCAGCCATTGTGGAGAAATTCACCAAAAACTGATTCCGCTGGGCGAACGTTGTCCTGGCGGAACTTTTTTTAATCCATAGACTTTAGAAGAAAAGAGATGTGTCCAAAAATTAGTGTGTATTTGTGTGTAATTGTTTATGTATGAATGAAATCAGTGCATGCATAAACTTCGGAGAAATTCAAGTTTCCGCTACGCGAACGTTTGGCCATTAGCTAGTTTTCATATAAAGCGCTTACATAGAGAGCTGTAGATTTTTTCATACGTTGTTTTGAATTTGTTTATATTTGTTTAAAAAACAGATTTAGAAAAAGTCGTAGGGTTTAAAAGATAAAAATATAAACGTAAAATACACTTATTAGGTCTTAGTTCTTAAAGTATGCACTTTGGGGTCTAGATTTTCACGTTTACACAAACCTTGTAAGTGTCTGCAACATGTTGCCAAGTATCAATGACGTTCCGTTAGTAATTAAAAAGTTATAGGACAATTTACCATGAATAGATCACTGTTTACAAAGCAGTCGAATATCACGACGTTCTAAAGGAATTGCATGGTAAAATGTATGCCAATAATTTGTTTAATCATTCAACTATTCACATACAAAATTTCATGTCATTAAATTCAGTAATTAAAGAAAGACAATTATAATACTGACGAAGCATCGAAAACCTACATAATCCGACCAAGTTCGGATAGCTATAAAAAAGCGGCCGTGCCATATATCTAAGAAACGTTCTTAACTTGGAAGATTAGTATTTATTAATATGGTACAGTTGCGTACACAAGCGTTAGGAAAAAATAAAACAATTGCATTTCTTGAATGAAAAATATTTTTAATAATAACGCCACTATCTACGTATTTTAAGTTATTAGATTGTTTGATCCACTAAAGTTGCAAAGTGGAACGCTCGTGCATGCCTAGTCCATTGGTTAAATAGTGTAATAAGCTACAATATGATAGATATTTACCTAAACAGTAGTACTTACATGTGGTAATTATTTCATTTCCCTAAGGGGTCTATAGTTAGAATCCTGATCCGTGAAATCTTCAATAGAAATTAGCTGTATGAATATTATTTGTCTTAAATAATATATCTAGATTATATCTCAAGTCTCAAGCGCATACTTAAATAAAGTACCTACGTAATTAGTACCTACTTTCTGTCATAGTCAAATACATTAAAAAAGTAGGTGTAGAAAAATAAATGACCTATAAATTATATCGAAACAACAATTGTGTTATCACCTGTACCAATTCAATACCGGTATTATAATGTAAATTTTGGGATGTTACCTAAATATATTGCACGGCCGCTTTTTTATAGCTATCCGAACTTGGTCGGATTATGTAGGTTTTCGATGCTTCGTCAGTATTATAATTGTCTTTCTTTAATTACTGAATTTAATGACATGAAATTTTGCATGTGAATAGTTGAATGATTAAACAAATTATTGGCATACATTTTACCATGCAATTCCTTTAGAACGTCGTGATATTCGACTGCTTTGTAAACAGTGATCTATTCATGGTAAATTGTCCTATAACTTTTTAATTACTAACGGAACGTCATTGATACTTGGCAACATGTTGCAGACACTTACAAGGTTTGTGTAAACGTGAAAATCTAGACCCCAAAGTGCATACTTTAAGAACTAAGACCTAATAAGTGTATTTTACGTTTATATTTTTATCTTTTAAACCCTACGACTTTTTCTAAATCTGCTTTTTAAACAAATATAAACAAATTCAAAACAACGTATGAAAAAATCTACAGCTCTCTATGTAAGCGCTTTATATGAAAACTAGCTAATGGCCAAACGTTCGCGTAGCGGAAACTTGAATTTCTCCGAAGTTTATGCATGCTCTGATTTCATTCATACATAAACAATTACACACAAATACACACTAATTTTTGGACACATCTCTTTTCTTCTAAAGTCTATGGATTAAAAAAAGTTCCGCCAGGACAACGTTCGCCCAGCGGAATCAGTTTTTGGTGAATTTCTCCACAATGGCTGCATACACAAATTTTTTTTTACCATACACAATTATAGGACGTCATACACTAATTATCTGCATAATTAAAATCTTTAAATTCAACAACATTCCGCTGCGCGAACGCACACTCTAAAGAGTGTAATGTTTCTTACACTATCGGTTAGGGCTGCGCAGAGTGCGAGTCGTACTCACATGCACACAGGGTTCCGTAGCACCAAAAAAATAATAAAAACATTTTGTAAGCTCACTCATACGCTGTATTGTATTACATTCATCAGCAAAACGTAATTTGTTTTTCATAGTACGTGAATGAAAAACAAAGGAACTGCTGCAGTTTGATGAAAAAGTCCCATATCGTCGGGGATAGTGCAAATCCGCGAATCTACCATACGTACAGAGCGCGTATCTGCACTACGTGTAGGTTTACAGGGGAAGGTTAGAAGTTTATATTTTTTTGTAATTCAACGATTTTTGACCTCATTTTTACATGAATAGTAACAATACATGTGTTGTATGTATTGTTAACAGTAGAAATCTATTAAATTCGTAAATTAAATATATTAAATTCATTAATTTAGTCACTACGACAATGCGTAATTGAAATTGGTCACATTTTTCAGAGACGCGGAATTATCCAATGCTAGTTCCGCGGATTTGCACTATCCGCGACGATATCTCAAAAGCTTACGTAAAGTCACGGGAGCCCCTTGGTATGTCCACAATGACCGTCTACACATAGACCTTAAAATGCTCACTATCCTTCAGTATACGAAGCTCCTTTCAAAGCGCTTTATCGATTCTGCTGTTAAGCGTAGAAACCACCTGATCACACCCTCTAAAATAAGCAAGATTCGCCGACCACGGCATACTCCCGTCACCCCCGATGACGCTATCACCCGCCCGCAGAAGAGCAGTAGGGAATCTAGCATGCTCAAGAAGCACAGACGCAAATAGAAGTCATTCCATCCTCGCCGTCGAGAACCGTCGCGGCACACTGTCCCATGCCCTCCCCGATCCTTGCTCAAGCCAGTCCGCGTGGCTGAGCCTGTAGTCCAAAATCAGTCCCCAAATAATGACACCACTCAGATCCAGCCTGTCTCTTTGCTGTCCTTTCCCAGCGACGCCCTAAGCCGAGGCTCGTACCCCACAGGGGGTGCCGCTACCGTGTAGTCACCTAGTTTGTAAGTTTTTGCCCCTGGCTGGAGACCTTACACTGAAGGCACCCACAGGATAATCCGGTTAAGCAGACGACAACCTCCTAGGCAGAACTGCGAGATGCCATTCACAAAAAAAAAACAGGTTCGGGATCCGGATTAGCTTGTGGATCGTTCACAAGCACGTACGCCGTCAGGGACCATTGGCTACGAGACCCTAGGCCTCCGCTGGCCAGCCAACCGAGTCTCTGCGCCACCGCTGGTGTGGATCGTGAGTGGTCACCCGCCGCGAAATTATCACTTCGTTTGAGGGTAGGCGCCGAACTTCCGTGAAATACCACCCGAGCCATTCACTTTTTAAAACAGTGAAAATTGACTGTCGTCTACGACCGATAAAACAACGGAAACTTTCGCTGTGATCGCATGGGTGTTTGCTGGGTGTGTTCACAGCGGGATCCCTGCACCACCCGATGGACTCCACCACCAGAACATCGTAGGGGCTGCGGTGATCCACAACAAGAAGAACACACAAGAAGGACACCAAAAAGAACATACAAGAAGTTTTGAAGAAGATGCCAAGAAGGTCGCCACCGCCACGGACGGACCAACAGATGGGGGACCGGGCGACGTCGCTTCCGATCATCGGGGACTCGCCGCCGGTAAAGGATCCGCCGCCAACACACCATTGCCGCCAGTGCCCACCAAGCTATCGCAAACAGGATCGGGATATATTTTTTTGAACACTCTCCGCCTGACCACCGCCGCGTACGGACGTGCCTCTACCTGCCCGCACCCTCCCGCTCGCCACCTGCTGTCTCCGGTTCGTCGCACCCACGTGACGTCATCAGTAGTCCCCGACTACACCCACCGAATAATTGCTGTCTTTTTCAAGACAGCTCTTGTTCATCTATTTTCATTTCGGGAATATCGTCAAAAACGTTCGTTGCCTGTGGTTCTTGGTGAAAACCTTACGGTGCCAACGAAACCAAGAGGGTGGTGACCCAATCCTACTCGCCAAACCCCTTCAGGACGAGGCAATCCATTGGAGTCGAGAGCTCGAATCTTGGCCTTGGGGGATTTCCTAGCCATACCTAGTCTCTAGATTTCGTCCACAGCTACTCACCTAGCGTCGGTTGGGTGTGTCTACCCCTTCGCCCTAGAGGCCCCTTGGGGCGTAGGGCCCTGACGCCCAATAAGATTGGCGTCAGGTTTACAAGCTTAGGGCACACCTTAGGTACACACCTCCCTGCATACACAAACCCGACAGGGAGGCCACTCACCCCCGGGCCCATCCACCCGGGGAGTTAGGTTGTTAGGTTATAGAAGAGCTTCACTCTAATGTCAGTTAACTATTAGCTGACAAAGTTCTTCAACATGTCTGAGAAACTCCTTTTGGAGTTTGTCAAACATGTCCTACTCGACGCGCAACGTCCGACGCGCCTCGCCGCGTAATAAAAGTGGTCCAGTCTTTTCTTTCAGATGGGCAGGCACGATGATTCAAGACCTTTTGAGTGTAAATTTTGCCAAAAGACGTTTCAGAGGAAGAAAACTTTGGATATTCATATACGTATACATACAAATGACAAGAGGTATGTTTCTAAAGAGTGCGGGAGGGCCTTCGTGTGTGTGGTGTGAGTGATGAGGTGGGAGTTGCAAATGAGGGTCCAGAAAATACACATCCTGCTGCGGGGCGTGTCCTAAGTTAATATAGGCACGTCGCGCAGCCAAACCACACATGCATCTGTTTACATTCAAGTAAACTCACGACGGCGCTGAACAAGGAGCGAGCGGTTGCAGTATTCCTCGACATGGAAAAGGCATTTGACAGATAATGGCATGCCTGACTGCTGTACAAGTTGTCGCTGACAGACGCGCCTCGTCCCTTGATACAGGTGGTCTCCTCCTTCCTTTCTTCCAGGACCATTAGGGTGGTGGTTGACGACACGCTGTCGAGCGCCCGCCCCATCGCTGCCGGGTGCCACAGGGCAGCTGCATCGCCCCGCTCTGCTACTCCTGCTTCACTGACGACATCCCCACCACTTCTGCCTTACGGTGCCAACTAAACCAAGAAATTTTGAAGGCACATGGGCAGGCACGATGATTCAAAACCTTTTGAATGTAAATTTTGCCAAAAGACGTTTCAGAGGAAGAACACTTTAACTAGAGGTATGATTGTAAAGAGCGCGGGAGGGCCTTCGTTCAAGTGACGAGTTGGAAGTTACATTAGAGGGTTCACAAAATACACATCCTGCTGCGTGGCGTGTCCTAAATTAATATAGGCACGTCGCGCAGCCAAACAACACATGCATCACTTTACATTCATGTAAACTCACACGTGGGTTCGCCCCTCTGGCGGGTTATAAATATAAAATGGCTCATCCGGTGTACAGGGGACACTGCCCGGATGGACTTGTATATGCCCCATACTCTTGGGAACAAAATGGAGATTGACACAACCAAAAACATTGTCGATAAGGATGAGGAGAAGGATGCGGGCTCGGAGTCCGACGCCGCATCCAGTGATAAGAGCGCGGGAAGGTCGGGGCTGCTACGGAGAACAGCAAGTTCTTCCGTAAGCGGTCCAGACCGGAATGCGACCGTGGGTCTTCCGAAGGCGATCTGGCCTCGGCTCGCAAGATCTCCACCAGCAAGCGTGGCAGGATCCGAGGCAAGGGGAGGGGGCTCTCTGCGACCGAGAGATCGACGCGACTTGTCGAGGAGGGGCGCCACCGCCAACTGCGGGCGGAGGACTTCCGCCTGACGGCCGCCACGGAGCTTCTCCAAGAGGAGAATGTGAAGCTCCTAGCAGTCCTAGGCAAGCCAGCCCGTCTCGGTGGCAAATCAGGTCCTGAACCTAGTTTGGCAGGAGCTGTATGCCGTCCAGGCGCGGTTCTCCGTCCTCGAGGACATTGTCCTACAACACGAAGCCCTGGAACACAAAGGGCAAAAAAGGAACAAAGAAACATGAATGGGTTTTAGTCAGTACAAGTCCGACACTTCCTTCCACTCCGCCCACAGCGGGAGGGCTCATTTGATGATATCCGATCCTAAAGAAAAAAGGTGACGTAATGAAGAAGACAGGTGGTCTTCAAGGCGAAGCTTATGAAAGAAACTGGAGCCGATGGGCAGCGAAGTAATTTGTAAGGAATCAAGAAGCGTCTGCGGACAGCAAAATAAGATAGCCAAGGGCGTTATGTCCGCAGCCGCCCCACGTTTCGGCCCGTAACAAGTGTTGGAAAAGCCATGGGAACGTTGGAGCCAGCAGAGCATCAAAGTCACGGTTCCTACGACCAAGTTGGAGGAATCACACAGGGACAGTTCAGAAGTGTCCAAAATGTGTATGGATCGCAAGATACAATACACAGGCGCCCGCAGCACTCAGCAGAGCATCAAGGTCACGGTATGTACGACCATTGACTACAGGGAGCTATCCCGCCAGCTGCGTGGAAGGAACATTGCCTTCCACACGTACTCCCAGACGGAGAATCAAATTGCCACGGAGGACATCTAAGACGATCTCGAAAGTCAGGCCATCCCAGCCACAGTCGTCCACCGCCTTCACAAGGCGAGAGGTGGCGACCAGTACGACAAGGTACTGGTCGTCTGTGACCCGGTCTAAGGACACTATCAGATTTTTAAGATAAAATCGGTGTGCTCTCACAGGCTCAATCGAGAAGCCCTATCGCTCGAACATAGTCGGGCAATGTCACCGCTGCCAGCTGTACGGACACAGCCAGGCCCAGTCCAGGAGAAAGTCCCTCTGTGAAGATTCCCTCTTCACAGATGCCCGAGAGACTTAGCCCTCAGAGGCTCTTTCCCTGGATCACACTGAACTATCAGAGAGCCTTTCCACCGGTGCGGCGGATGCTCGTCTGAAAATGTGCGGGCAGGCAGCATCCGCATCAATGCTGGCGGGTTTATCACCATCTGGGTGCGGTGTCCGGTGGCTGTGGCAAAACAGGTCGCCGACGTGGGACGTTTGTTGGTGGGCGGGCTGTCAGCGATGGTTAAACTCCTGGCGCCCACGGCACCGCGGAGCCAAACTGCAGTCTTTGTGCAGCTTCAGGAAAGTCCGCGGGGCACAGGATAGGCGTCAAAGTTTGCGGCGCGCCCAGAAAGCGCAGCAAGCGGTGGCCCAAGGCTGCGGAGGCCGTTCCCCCCTCGCCCGCTGCCGACAAAAGCATTCCTAGAATGCCGGAGTCAGTAGCGGCGGCTCCCTCTGTCAACGAGGCTCTTGACAGCTCGTTATCGCCCCCGCCCGCTGACAACGGCATTCAGGTAATGCCGGCGTCATTAGCGGTGCCCATTAATCCCACCGTCCCAAAATCCATTGTTGCAATGGATCGCTCCGCTCCCGCGTCCGCATCTCTCGAGAATATGGACACGTCCGTCCCAATTTCTGAGCCAGAGTTCTCAAAAACGTCCTCTACCTCTTGAAGACGACTATTAGGTCGTCGGTAAGAGGAAGAGGAAAAAGGAAAAAGTGCCCAATCTAGCTCAGCCAAAAAGGCCTTAGCTAATGTCCCCACTCCCGTAAACTCGCGTCCCGCGTCTCCTAGGGTTAACCCGCTTGTCCCTTCGACCAAGAAGCGAAGGCCTCCTCCCCCGCTTTTCATTCAGGACAAAGTGAAGTGGACAGCAGTGTCCAAAATGTGTATGGATAGGAACATCCAATACACAAGCGCCCGTAGCACGTAGCCCGTAGCATCAAGGTAACGGTCCCTATGACCAATGATTGCAGGGAGCTATCCCGCCAGTTGCGTGAAAGGAACATCGCCTTCCACACTTACTCTCTGCCGGAGGAGACGCCCACCCGCGTGTTATCCTGCGGACCCTCAAAGAAATCCCCACCGAGGACATATTAAATGACCTCCAAAGCCAGGCAATACCAGCCACAGCGGTCCACCGCCTTCACAAGGCGCGAGGTGGAGACCATACGACACGGTAGTGGTCGTCAGTGACCCGGTCGAATGTTACCACTCGATTCTCAAAGTCAAATCTATTCTATACTTAGCGTGTAGTCGCTAAGTTTGTAAGTTTTTGCCCTGGCTGGAGACCTTACACTGAAGGCACCCACAGGATAATCCGGTTAAGCAGACGACAACCTCCTAGGTTGAACTGCGAGATGCCATTCACAAAAAAAAAACAGGATCGGGATCCAAATTAGCTTGTGAATCGTTCACAAGCACGCACGCTACCTGCCGTTCACTTTTTAAAACAGTGAAAATTAACCGCCGTCAACGACCGATAAAACAACGGTGCTGTGATCGCATGGGTACTTGCTGGACGTGTTTACAGCGGGAGCCCTGCACTGCCCGATAGACTTCACCATCAGAACATCGTAGGGGTTGTGGTGATCCCCCACCTACAAGAAGTTTTGAAGAAGATGGCAAGAAGATCGCCACCGCCATCGACGGACCAACAGATGGGGAACCGGGCGATGTCGCTCCCGATCACCGGGGGCTCGCCGCCCGGTGCTCGTCCTGCGAGCAGGAGGCGCCACGAGCACAGCATCGCCGCCAGCGCTCACCCAGCTGCCGCAAACATCTCCGGACAGCAAGAAAAACAGGATCGGGATATTTTTTTTTTGGAACACTCGCCGCCTGACCGCCGCCGCGTACGGACGTGCTGCTACCTGCCCGCACCCTCCCGCTCGCCACCTGCTGTCTCCGGTTCGTCGCGCCCACGTGACGTCATCAGTAGTCCCCGACTACGCCCATCGAATAATTGCTGTCTTTTTCAAGACAGCTTTTATTCATCTATTTCCATTTCGGAAATATCGTCAAAAACGAAGAGCTAGGATCTTGGCCTTGGGGGATTTCCTAGCCATACCTAGTTTCTGATTTCGTCCACAGCTACTCACCTAGCGTCGGTTGGGTGTGTCTATCCCTTCACCCTAGAGGCCCCTTGGGGCGTAGGGCCCTGACGCCCAATAAGATTGGCGTCAGGTTTACAAGCTTAGGGCACACAGGTACACACCACCCCCGGTCCCATCCACCCGGGGAGTTAGATTATAAAAGAGCTTCACTCTAATGTCAGTTAACTATTAGCTGACAAAGTTTTTCAACAAGTCTGAGAAACTCCTTTTGGAGTTTGTCAAACATGTCCTACTCGACGCGCAACGTCCGACGCGCCTCGCCGCGTAATAAAAGTGGTCCAGTCTTTTCTTTCAGATGGGCAGGCACGATGATTCAAGACCTTTTGAGTGTAAATTTTGCCAAAGGGCGCTATGTCTGCAGCCGCCCCACGTTTCAGCCCGTAACAAGTGTTGGAAAAGCCATGGAAACGTTGGAGCCAGCAGAGCATCAAAGTCACGGTCCCTACGATCACGTTGGAGGAATCACACAGGGACAGTTCAGAAGTGTACAAAATGTGTATGGATCGCAAGATACAAAACACAAGCGCCCGCAGCACTCAGCAGAGCATCAAGGTCACGGTGCGTACGACCATTGACTACAGGGAGCTATCCCGCCAGCTGCGTGTAAGGAACATTGCCTTCCACACGTACTCCCAGACGGAGAATCAAATTGCCACGGAGGACATCTAAGACGATCTCGAAAGTCAGGCCATCCCAGCCACAGTCGTCCACCGCCTTCACAAGGCGAGAGGTGGCGACCAGTACGACAAGGTACTGGTCGTCTGTGACCCGGTCTAAGGACACTATCAGATTTTTAAGATAAAATCGGTGTGCTCTCACAGGCTCAATCGAGAAGCCCTATCGCTCGAACATAGTCGGGCAATGTCACCGCTGCCAGCTGTACGGACACAGCCAGGCCCAGTCCAGGAGAAAGTCCCTCTGTGAAGATTCCCTCTTCACAGATGCCCGAGAGACTTAGCCCTCAGAGGCTCTTTCCTTGGACCACACTGAATCAGAGAGCCTTTCCACCGGTGCGGCGGATGCTCGTCTGAAAATGTGCGGGCAGGCAGCATCCGCATCAATGCTGGCGGGTTTTTCACCATCTGGGTGCGGTGTCCGGTGGCTGTGGCAAAACAGGTCGCCGACGTGGGACGTTTGTTGGTGGGCGGGCTGTCAGCGATGGTTAAACTCCTGGCGCCCACGGCACCGCGGAGCCAAACTGCAGTCTTTGTGCAGCTTCAGGAAAGTCCGCGGGGCACAGGATAGGCGTCAAAGTTTGCGGCGCGCCCAGAAAGCGCAGCAAGCGGTGGCCCAAGGCTGCGGAGGCCGTTCCCCCCTCACCCGCTGCCGACAAAAGCATTCCTAGAATGCCGGAGTCAGTAGCGACGGCTCCCTCTGTCAACGAGGCTCTTGACAGCTCGTTATCGCCCCCGACCGCTGACTACGGCATTCAGGTAATGCCGGCGTCATTAGCGGCGCCCATTAATCCCACCGTCCCAAAATCCATTGTTGCAATGGATCGCTCCGCTCCCGCGTCCGCTTCTCTCGAGAATATGGACACGTCCGTCCCAATTTCTGAGCCAGAGTTCTCAAAAACGTCCTCTACCTCTTCGTCTGAAGACGACTATTAGGTCGTCGGTAAGAGGAAGAGGAAGGGCAAAAGTGCCCAATCTAGCTCAGCCAAAAAGGCCGTAGCTAATGTCCCCACTCCCGTAAACTCGCGTCCCGCGTCTCCTAGGGTTAACCCGCTTGTCCCTTCCGACCAAGAAGCGAAGGCCTCCTCCCCCGCTTTTCATTCAGGACAAAGTGAAGTGGACAGCAGTGTCCAAAATGTGTATGGATAGGAACATTCAATACACAAGCGCCCGTAGCACGTAGCCCGTAGCATCAAGGTAACGGTCCCTATGACCAATGATTGCAGGGAGCTATCCCGCCAGTTGCGTGGAAGGAACATCGCCTTCCACACTTACTCTCTGCCGGAGGAGACGCCCACCCGCGTGTGATCCTGCGGACCCTCAAAGAAATCCCCACCGAGGACATATTAAATGACCTCCAAAGCCAGGTAATACCAGCCACAGCGGTCCACCGCCTTCACAAGGCGCGTGGTGGAGACCATACGACACGGCAGTGGTCGTCAGTGACCCGGTCGAATGTTACCACCCGATTTTCAAAGTTAAATCGGTATGCTCACTCACTGGCATCTTGATTGAGAAGCCCTACCGCTCTAATCAAGTCGGGCAATGTCACCGTTGCCAGCTGTACGGGCATAGCCAGAATCACTGCTCTGCGCCACTCAGGTGCGGCAAGTGTCTGGGTGACCACGGCACGACTGACTGCCCCCGTCCCAAGGACATCACTCTTTTCTTGCTTGCGGCAAAGAGCAAACTATCTCTTAGGTGTAAGTAGCGCCTCTATTCTATACTTAGCGTGTAGTCGCTAAGTTTGTAAGTTTTTTGCCCTGGCTGGAGACCTTACACTGAAGGCACCCACAGGATAATCCGGTTAAGCAGACGACAACCTCCTAGGTTGAACTGCGAGATGCCATTCACAAAAAAAAACAGGATCGGGATCCAAATTAGCTTGTGAATCGTTCACATGCACGCACGCTACCTGCCGTTCACTTTTTAAAACAGTGAAAATTAACCGCCGTCAACGACCGATAAAACAACAGTACTGTGATCGCATGGGTACTTGCTGGACGTGTTTACAGCGGGAGCCCTGCACCGCCCGATAGACTTCACCATCAGAACATCGTTGGGGCTGTGGTGATCCACCACCTACAAGAAGTTTTGAAGAAGATGGCAAGAAGATCGCCACCGCCATCGATGGACCAACAGATGGGGAACCGGGCGACGTCGCTCCCGATCATCGGGGGCTCGCCGCCCGGTGCTCGTCCTGCAAGTAGGAGGCGCCACGAGCACAGCATCGCCGCCAGCGCTCACCCAGCTGCCGCAAACATCTCCGGACAGCAAGAAAAACAGGATCGGGATATTTTTTTTCGAACACTCGCCGCCTGACCGCCGCCGCGTACGGACGTGCTGCTACCTGCCCGCACCCTCCCGCTCGCCACCTGCTGTCTCCGGTTCGTCGCGCCCACGTGACGTCATCAGTAGTCCCCGACTACGCCCACCGAATAATTGCTGTCTTTTTCAAGACAGCTCTTATTCATCTATTTCCATTTCGGAAATATCGTCAAAAACGTTCGTTGCCTGTGGTTCTTGGTGAAAACCTTACGGTGCCAACGAAACCAAGAGGGTGGTGATCCAATCTTACCCGCCAAACCCCTTCAGGACGAGGCAATCCATTGGAGTCGAGAGCTAGGATCTTGGCCTTGGGGATTTCCTAGCCATACCTAGTCTCTGATTTCGTCCACAGCTACTCACCTAGCGTCGGTTGGGTGTGTCTACCCCTTCGCCCTAGAGGCCCCTTGGGGCGTAGGGCCCTGACGCCCAATAAGATTGGCGTCAGGTTTACAAGCTTAGGGCACACCTTAGGTACACACCTCCCTGAATACACAAACCCGACAGGGAGGCCACTCACCCCCGGGCCCATCCACCCGAGGAGTTAGGTTGTTAGATTATAAAAGAGCTTCACTCTAATGTCAGTTAACTATTAGCTGACAAAGTTTTTCAACATGTCTGAGAAACTCCTTTTGGAGTTTGTCAAACATGTCCTACTCGACGTCCGACGCGCCTCGCCGCGTAATAAAAGTGGTCCAGTCTTTTCTTTCAGATGGTCAGGCACGATGATTGACCTTTTGAGTGTAAATTTTGCCAAAAGACGTTTCAGAGGAAGAAAACTTTGGATATTCATATACGGATACATACAAATGACAAGAGGTATGTTTGTAAAGAGTGCGGGAGGGCCTTCGTGTGTGTGGTGTGAGTGATGAGGTGGGAGTTGCAAATGAGGGTCCAGAAAATACACATCCTGCTGCGGGGCGTGTCCTAAGTTAATATAGGCACGTCGCGCAGCCAAACCACACATGCATCTCTTTACATTCAAGTAAACTCACGACGGCTCTGAACAAGAAGGAGCGAGCGGTTGCAGTATTCCTCGACATGGAAAAGGCATTTGACAGATAATGGCATGCCTGACTGCTGTACAAGTTGTCGCTGACAGACGCGCCTCGTCGCTTGATACAGGTGGTCTCCTCCTTCCTTTCTTCCAGGACCATTAGGGTGGTGGTTGACGGCACGCTGTCGAGCGCCCGCCCCATCGCTAACGGGTGCCACAGGCCAGCTGCATCGCCCCGCTCTGCTACTCCTGCTTCACTGACGACATCCCCACCACTGCTGCCTTACGGTGCCAACTAAACCAAGAAATTTTGAAGGCACATGGGCAGGCACGATGATTCAAAACCTTTTGAATGTAAATTTTGCCAAAAGACGTTTCAAAGGAAGAACACTTTGACTAGAGGTATGATTGTAAAGAGTGCGGGAGGGCCTTCGTTCAAGTGACGAGTTGGAAGTTACATTAGAGGGTTCACAAAATACACATCCTGCTGCGTGGCGTGTCCTAAATTAATATAGGCACGTCGCGCAGCCAAACAACACATGCATCACTTTACATTCATGTAAACTCACACGTGGGTTCGCCCCTCTGGCGGGTTATAAATATAAAATGGCTCATCCGGTGTACAGGGGACACTGCCCGGATGGACTTGTATATGCCCCATACTCTTGGGAACAAAATGGAGATCGAGGAGGGGCGCCACCGCCAACTGCGGGCGGAGGACTTCCGCCTGACGGCCGCCACGGAGCTTCTCCAAGAGGAGAATGTGAAGCTCCTAGCAGTCCTAGGCAAGCCAGCCCGTCTCGATGGCAAATCAGGTCCTGAACCTGGTTTGGCAGGAGCTGTATGCCGTCCAGGCGCGGTTCTCCGTCCTCGAGGACATTGTCCTACAACACGAAGCCCTGGAACACAAAGGGCAAAAAAGGGGAACAAAGAAACATGAATGGGTTTTAGTCAGTACAAGTCTGACACTTCCTTCCACTCCGCCCACAGCAGGAGGGCTCATTTTATGATATCCGATCCTAAAGAAAAAAGGTGACGTAATGAAGAAGACAGGTGGTCTTCAAGGCGAAGCTTATGAAAGAAACTGGAGCCGATGGGCAGCGAAGTAATTTGTTAGGAATCAAGAAGCGTCTGCGGACAGCAAAATAAGATAGCCAAGGGCGCTATGTCCGCAGCCGCCCCACGTTTCGGCCCGTAACAAGTGTTGGAAAAGCCATGGGAACGTTGGAGCCAGCAGAGCATCAAAGTCACGGTCCCTACGACCACGTTGGAGGAATCACACAGGGACAGTTCAGAAGTGTCCAAAATGTGTATGGATCGCAAGATACAATACACAGGCGCCCGCAGCACTCAGCAGAGCATCAAGGTCACGGTATGTACGACCATTGACTACAGGGAGCTATCCCGCCAGCTGCGTGTAAGGAACATTGCCTTCCACACGTACTCCCAGACGGAGAATCAAATTGCCACGGAGGACATCTAAGACGATCTCGAAAGTCAGGCCTTCCCAGCCACACTCGTCCACCGCCTTCACAAGGCGAGAGGTGGCGACCAGTACGACAAGGTACTGGTCGTCTGTGACCCGGTCTAAGGACACTATCAGATTTTTAAGATAAAATCGGTGTGCTCTCACAGGCTCAATCGAGAAGCCCTATCGCTCGAACATAGTCGGACAATGTCACCGCTGCCAGCTGTACGGACACAGCCAGGCCCAGTCCAGGAGAAAGTCCCTCTGTGAAGATTCCCTCTTCACAGATGCCCGAGAGACTTAGCCCTCAGAGGCTCTTTCCCTGGACCACACTGAACTATCAGAGAGCCTTTCCACCGGTGCGGCGGATGCTCGTCTGAAAATGTGCGGGCAGGCAGCATCCGCATCAATGCTGGCGGGTTTATCACCATCTGGGTGCGGTGTCCGGTGGCTGTGGCAAAACAGGTCGCCAACGTGGGACGTTTGTTGGTGGGCGGGCTGTCAGCGATGGTTAAACTCCTGGCGCCCAGGGCACCGCGGAGACAAACTGCAGTCTTTGTGCAGCTGCAGGAAACTCCGCGGGGCACAGAATAGGCGTCAAGGCTTGCGGCGCGCCCAGATAGCGCAGTAAGCGGTGGCCCAAGGCTGTGGAGGCCGTTCCCCCTCGCCCGCTGCCGATAAAAGCATTCCTAGAATGCCGGAGTCAGTAGCGGCGGCTCCCTCTGTCAACGAGGCTCTTGACAGCTCGTTATCGCCCCCGCCCGCTGACAACGGCATTCAGGTAATGCCGGCGTCATTAGCGGCGCCCATTAATCCCACCGTCCCAAAATCCATTGTTGCAATGGATCGCTCCGCTCTCGCGTCCGCTTCTCTCGAGAATATGGACACGTCCGTCCCAATTTCTGAGCCAGAGTTCTCAAAAACGTCCTCTACCTCTTCCTCTGAAGACGACTATTAGGTCGTCGGTAAGAGGAAGAGGAAAAAGGAAAAAGTGCCCAATCTAGCTCAGCCAAAAAGGCCTTAGCTAATGTCCCCACTCCCGTAAACTCGCGTCCCGCGTCTCCTAGGGTTAACCCGCTTGTCCCTTCGACCAAGAAGCGAAGGCCTCCTCCCCCGCTTTTCATTCAGGACAAAGTGAAGTGGACAGCAGTGTCCAAAATGTGTATGGATAGGAACATCCAATACACAAGCGCCCGTAGCACGTAGCCCGTAGCATCAAGGTAACGGTCCCTATGACCAATGATTGCAGGGAGCTATCCCGCCAGTTGCGTGGAAGGAACATCGCCTTCCACACTTACTCTCTGCCGGAGGAGACGCCCACCCGCGTGTGATCCTGCGGACCCTCAAAGAAATCCCCACCGAGGACGTATTAAATGACCTCCAAAGCCAGGCAATACCAGCCACAGCGGTCCACCGCCTTCACAAGGCGCGTGGTGGAGACCATACGACAGGTAGTGGTCGTCAGTGACCCGGTCGAATGTTACCACCCGATTCTCAAAGTCAAATCGGTATGCTCACTCACTGGCATCTCGATTGAGAAGCCCTACCGCTCTAATGCTTGCGGCAAAGAGCAAACTATCTCTTAGGTGTAAGTTGCGCCTCTATTCTATACTTAGCGTGTAGTCGCTAAGTTTGTAAGTTTTTTGCCCTGGCTGGAGACCTTACACTGAAGGCACCCACAGGATAATCCGGTTAAGCAGACGACAACCTCCTAGGTTGAACTGCGAGATGCCATTCACAAAAAAAAAAACAGGATCGGGATCCAAATTAGCTTGTGAATCGTTCACATGCACGCACGCTACCTGCCGTTCACTTTTTAAAACAGTGAAAATTAACCGCCGTCAACGACCGATAAAACAACAGTACTGTGATCGCATGGGTACTTGCTGGACGTGTTTACAGCGGGAGCCCTGCACCGCCCGATAGACTTCACCATCAGAACATCGTAGGGGCTGTGGTGATCCACCACCTACAAGAAGTTTTGAAGAAGATGGCAAGAAGATCGCCACCGCCATCGACGGACCAACAGATGGGGAACCGGGCGATGTCGCTCCCGATCATCGGGGGCTCGCCGCCCCATACTCGTCCTGCGAGCAGGAGGCGCCACGAGCACAGCATCGCCGCCAGCGCTCACCCAGCTGCCGCAAACATCTCCGGACAGCAAGAAAAACAGGATCGGGATATTTTTTTTTTGAAACACTCGCCGCCTGACCGCCGCCGCGTACGGACGTGCTGCTACCTGCCCGCACCCTCCCGCTCGCCACCTGCTGTCTCCGGTTCGTCGCGCCCACGTGACGTCATCAGTAGTCCCCGACTACGCCCATCGAATAATTGCTGTCTTTTTCAAGACAGCTTTTATTCATCTATTTCCATTTCGGAAATATCGTCAAAAACGAAGAGCTAGGATCTTGGCCTTGGGGGATTTCCTAGCCATACCTAGTTTCTGATTTCGTCCACAGCTACTCACCTAGCGTCGGTTGGGTGTGTCTATCCCTTCACCCTAGAGGCCCCTTGGGGCGTAGGGCCCTGACGCCCAATAAGATTGGCGTCAGGTTTACAAGCTTAGGGCACACAGGTACACACCACCCCCGGTCCCATCCACCCGGGGAGTTAGATTATAAAAGAGCTTCACTCTAATGTCAGTTAACTATTAGCTGACAAAGTTTTTCAACAAGTCTGAGAAACTCCTTTTGGAGTTTGTCAAACATGTCCTACTCGACGCGCAACGTCCGACGCGCCTCGCCGCGTAATAAAAGTGGTCCAGTCTTTTCTTTCAGATGGGCAGGCACGATGATTCAAGACCTTTGAGTGTAAATTTTGCCAAAGGGCACTATGTCTGCAGCCGCCCCACGTTTCAGCCCGTAACAAGTGTTGGAAAAGCCATGGAAACGTTGGAGCCAGCAGAACATCAAAGTCACGGTCCCTACGACCACGTTGGAGGAATCACACAGGGACAGTTCAGAAGTGTACAAAATGTGTATGGATCGCAAGATACAAAACACAAGCGCCCGCAGCACTCAGCAGAGCATCAAGGTCACGGTGCGTACGACCATTGACTACAGGGAGCTATCCCGCCAGCTGCGTGTAAGGAACATTGCCTTCCACACGTACTCCCAGACGGAGAATCAAATTGCCACGGAGGACATCTAAGACGATCTCGAAAGTCAGGCCATCCCAGCCACAGTCGTCCACCGCCTTCACAAGGCGAGAGGTGGCGACCAGTACGACAAGGTACTGGTCGTCTGTGACCCGGTCTAAGGACACTATCAGATTTTTAAGATAAAATCGGTGTGCTCTCACAGGCTCAATCGAGAAGCCCTATCGCTCGAACATAGTCGGGCAATGTCACCGCTGCCAGCTGTACGGACACAGCCAGGCCCAGTCCAGGAGAAATTCCCTCTGTGAAGATTCCCTCTTCACAGATGCCCGAGAGACTTAGCCCTCAGAGGCTCTTTCCCTGGACCACACTGAACTATCAGAGAGCCTTTCCACCGGTGCGGCGGATGCTCGTCTGAAAATGTGCGGGCAGGCAGCATCCGCATCAATGCTGGCGGGTTTATCACCATCTGGGTGCGGTGTCCGGTGGCTGTGGCAAAACAGGTCGCCGACGTGGGACGTTTGTTGGTGGGCGGGCTGTCAGCGATGGTTAAACTCCTGGCGCCCACGGCACCGCGGAGCCAAACTGCAGTCTTTGTGCAGCTTCAGGAAAGTCCGCGTGGCACAGGATAGGCGTCAAAGTTTGCGGCGCGCCCAGAAAGCGCAGCAAGCGGTGGCCCAAGGCTGCGGAGGCCGCTCGTTGTCGCCCCCGCCCGCTGACAACGGCATTCAGGTAATGCCGGCGTCATTAGCGGCGCCCATTAATCCCACCGTCCCAAAATCCATTGTTGCAATGGATCGCTCCACTCCCGCGTCCGCTTCTCTCGAGAATATGGACACGTCCGTCCCAATTTCTGAGCCAGAGTTCTCAAAAACGTCCTCTACCTCTTCCTCTGAAGACGACTATTAGGTCGTCGGTAAGAGGAAGAGGAAAAAGGAAAAAGTGCCCAATCTAGCTCAGCCAAAAAGGCCTTAGCTAATGTCCCCACTCCCGTAAACTCGCGTCCCGCGTCTCCTAGGGTTAACCCGCTTGTCCCTTCGACCAAGAAGCGAAGGCCTCCTCCCCCGCTTTTCATTCAGGACAAAGTGAAGTGGACAGCAGTGTCCAAAATGTGTATGGATAGGAACATCCAATACACAAGCGCCCGTAGCACGTAGCCCGTAGCATCAAGGTAACGGTCCCTATGACCAATGATTACAGGGAGCCCGCCAGTTGCGTGGAAGGAACATCGCCTTCCACACTTACTCTCTGCCGGAGGAGACGCCCACCCGCGTGTGATCCTGCGGACCCTCAAAGAAATCCCCACCGAGGACATATTAAATGACCTCCAAAGCCAGGCAATACCAGCCACAGCGGTCCACCGCCTTCACAAGGCGCGTGGTGGAGACCATACGACACGGTAGTGATCGTCAGTGACCCGGTCGAATGTTACCACCCGATTCTCAAAGTCAAATCGGTATGCTCACTCACTGGCATCTCGATTGAGAAGCCCTACCGCTCTAATCAAGTCGGGCAATGTCACTGTTGCTAGCTGTACGGGCATAGCCAGAATCACTGCTCTGCGCCACTCAGGTGCGGAAAGTGTCTGGGTGACCACGGCACGACTGACTGCCCCGGTTCCAAGGACATCACTCTTTTCTTGCTTGCGGCAAAGAGCAAACTATCTCTTAGGTGTAAGTTGCGCCTCTATTCTATACTTAGCGTGTAGTCGCTAAGTTTGTAAGTTTTTGCCCTGGCTGGAGACCTTACACTGAAGGCACCCACAGGATAATCCGGTTAAGCAGACGACAACCTCGTAGGTTGAACTGCGAGACGCCATTCACAAAAAAAACAGGCTCGGAATCCAGATTAGCTTGTGAATCGTTCACATGCATGCACGCTACCGTCAGCGACCATTGGCTACGAGACCCTAGGCCTCCGCTGGCCAGCCAACCGAGTCTCTGCGCCACCGCTGACGTGGATCACTTCGTTTGAGGGTAGGCGCCGAACTAGCGTCCGTCAAATACCACCCGAGTCATTCACTTCTTAAAACAGTGAAAATTAACCATCGTCAACGACCGATAAAACAACGGAATCTTCCGCTGCGATCGCATAGGTGCTTGCGCCGGTGTGTTCACAGCGGGAGCCCTGCACCGCCCGATAGACTGCATCATCAGAACGTCGTAGGGGCTGTGGTGATCCACCAACTACAAGAAGTTTTGAAGAAGATGCCAAGAAGGTCGCCACCGACGGACCAACAGATGGGGGACCGGGCGACGTCGCTCCCGATCATCGGGGACTCGCCGCCGGTACGGGATCCGCCACGAGCTCACAATCGCCGCCAGCGCCCATTCAGCTGTCGCAAACATCACCGACAGCAAGAAAAACAGGATCGGGATTTGATTTTTTTTTTCGAGCACTCCGCCTTACCGCCGCCGCGTACGGACGTTGCCCTGGCTGGAGACCTTACACTGAAGGCACCCACAGGATAATCTGGTTAAACAGACGACAACCTGCTAGGTTGAACTGCGAGATGCCATTCACAAAAAAAAAAAACAGCATCGGGATCCGGATTTGCTTGTCAATCGTTCACAAGCACGTACGCGGCCGTCAGCAACCATTGGCTACGAGAGGCTTCTGCTGGCCAGCCAACCGAGTCTCTGCGCCAGCGCTGGCGTGGATCGTGATTGGTCGCCCGCCGTGAAATTATCACTTCGGTTGCGGGTAGGCGCCGAACTAGCGTCTGTGAAATACCGCCCGAGCCGTTTACTTTTTAAAACAGTGAAAATTAACCGCCGTCAACGACCGATAAAACAACGGCGCTGTGATCGCATGGGTACTTGCTGGACGTGTTTACAGCGGGAGCCCTGCACTGCCCGATAGACTTCACCATCAGAACATCGTTGGGGCTGTGGTGATCCACCACCTGCAAGAAGTTTTGAAGAAGATGCCAAGAAGGTCGCCACCGCCACCGACGGATCAACAGATGGGGGACCGGGCGACGTCGCTCTCGATCATCGGGGACTCGCCGCCCGGTGCTCGTCCTGCGAGCCCCACACACATTTTGACATTTTTTCTTTCTACATTTTATTGTTCGTCCCGGGATTCTTCCTGGGATATCGTTGGACTACAGTACTCGCCCTTCATCCCTGTGTTCTGGTCAGCGATCAGTGAGCCGGAGTCCAGGTAGAGGGTTCAAACCAAGAAATCTTTTGACCAAAAACCAGTTTTTCGAACAAAAGTCTAGAATTTTCTTCGCAACTCACCCTCTTTTGTTGCGTGGACCGCTAGCCAGCGGGGGCGTGCAGGCCACGAATACCGGGGGGAGATGGCTCTTCGCGGACGCGGAAGCCAGAGGATACACGGTATCTGTGTAATCAACGACGATTTGCAGTCTGACCACCTTCCTGTAATAGTCACCTCACGATGCCAGAGGCGATGCTCGCGCTGTACGCTGACGACGCCGCATAAGTTACCACCTCGCTCAACGCGAAGTACGCGGCTGTCAAATGGCGGCTGTCGGTTAACGTGGTTAAGACGTAGGCGTTGGTCACCGGATCAGCGCCCCTTACACCACCCCTAATACTACAAGGTGCCGACGTCGAGTGGTCGCCCCGTATCTTTTGAAACGTCACATGGTCAGGCACGATGATTCAAGACCTTTTGAGTGTAAATTTTGCCAAAAGACGTTTCAGAAGAAGAAAACTTTGGATATTCATATACGGATACATACAAATGACAAGAGGTATGTTTGTAAAGAGTGCGGGAGGGCCTTCGTGTGTGTGGTGTGAGTGATGAGGTGGGAGTTGCAAATGAGGGTCCAGAAAATCGCCCGCCTGACGGCCGCCACGGAGCTTCTCCAAGAGGAGAATGTGAAGCTCCAAGCAGACCTGGCCGTTCTGCGTGAGTCCGGCTCCCTCGAGGCGCCCCAACAGTGACCAAGCCAGCCCATGCCGGTGGAGAATCAGGTCGTGAACCTGGTTCGGCAGGAGATGGCTGCCCTCCAGGTGCGGTTCTCCGTCCTAGAGGGCATTGTCCTGCGCCCCTCCCCTGGCGGCAAACAAGGCGGCTCAATATGCGGCTGCTGCGGTTGCCGCCTCCGGACCGGGGCCATCCAGCCAGCCCTCCGGCAGGGCTGAGCCGGCCCCCGAAACGCCGGCTCCGGCGCCGGCTAAGAAGACGGTGACCCAGAAGCAGGGCAAGGCGGTGGCCCAGAGGAAGGGCAAGGTGGCTGCACATGTGGTAAGATAGCCAAGGGCGATGTCCGCTGAAAGCTGTCCAGGAGAAAGTCCCTCTGTCTCTTCACAGATGCCCGAGAAACTTAGCCCACAGAGGCTCTCTCCCTGGACCACACTGAACTATCAGAGAGCCTTTCCACCGGTGCGGGCAGGCAGCATCCGCATCAATGCTGGCGGGTTTATCACCATCAGGGTGCGGTGTCCGGTGGCTGTGGCAAAACAGGTCGCCGACGTGGGACGTTTGTTGGTGAGCGGGCTGTCAGCGATGGTTAAACTCCTGGCGCCCAGGGCACCGCGGAGCCAAACTGCAGTCTTTGTGCAGCTGCAGGAAAGTCCGCGGGGCACAGAATAGGCGTCAAGGTTTGCGGCGCGCCCAGAAAGAGCAGCAAGCGTTGGCTCAAGGGTGCGGAGGCCGTTCCCCCCTCGCAACCTATATAGCTCCTCTTCAGCCGACTTCCAGCCTGAAAAACTGGGCAGCGAATCTAGATGGCCTGGTGGCCTAAGATCTCAAAATTTAAGACTGTGGCACTGTGTGGGCGATGAGGGCCCACGCAGCGCCACAGATACCTCACGACTGCTCAAGAAGAAAAGATCCCTTAGCTGTGAGTGTAGGAGACCGTGGCGGTGACACAGAGTGGACGAAAAAGGCGACAGATGCTTGACGACTACTCGAGGCGCTGGAAAAATAAGAGCCAAATCAGGCAGCATAACCAACCAGTGACAAAAGTGTCCTAGGCTGGGAAGATTTGAGACTGTCGTACTACGTGGGCGATGAGGGCCCACGCAGCACCACGGATCCCTGACGACTGCTCGTATCGCTGGGAAAATAATAGTGGTCTCAGCATATCCAACCAGAGGCAAAAGATCCCTAAGCTGAGAAGGATCGAGACTGTGACCCTGCGTGGGCGATAAGGGCCCACGCAGGACCACACGTGCATAAAGACTGCTCTAGTGACCCACGATATGAAATTACCGCCATCTACCAAAGTGAAAAGTGCAGCTTGCCAAAAATCGGCAAAAGAGTGCACCACTGCGATGTGTGCAGTTGTAGCATGTGCCTTACAAACCTATTTTCTTTCTCAAAAAGAACATACTACATAGTTCACTTAAATATGGGAAACTTAACAAAAAATATGTTAAGTAATAAACAAAGTTGTCATTCAATCTATCGAGTACGTAGTGTGTAGTAATTTACTACTGTTAGTTGTCTACATACAACATGAACCTTGTTTGTTATCATAACATAACACCGTCATTTATGAACCGATTTAAAAAATTCAAAAAAATAACGTCTTGAAAAACATTGACAAAAACATAAACTTCCAAAAAAACACTAAAGAGGTCTAAAATAACTTCATTATCGGAAGTCGGTGCCAAAAAAGTCAACGAAACAGTCAATTTTTCCTTTGGTAACCTTTTATAAAGGTTCCTCAAACCGAATCGTGTAGCAACCCAGATACCTACGAGTTGACCAATAAGAGCGTCCCACGGTTGCGCACCGCTACGGTACACAGAATAAGATATATCGCTATCTCTTTCCCGCGTGGCGGTTGCAAGCGTGTGGCAGATGCGCGCGGCGCGCGGCGTCCGTCGTCAGTCCGCTGCTTACGCGCCAGGCACTTGTACGTGCATTTCTAAACTCCCCGCGCAAGTCGGTCCGTGACGTCACGCGCCAATATTGTCCGCGAATACTGTTCCGTACTATTTTAATCGACTAATGTGTTATGTTCCAATAAACTGTTGAGCTATCTAAACTCAGAGACTTGTTTCCGTTCCCCTGAAACTGAATGAAACCTCCTCTCATAATGGTTATTTCTTCCTTTCGTTCACCGATCGACTGTTTTACACGAATAAATAAAATGCCTCTCCTATTTATCATCATTTTTTTATCGTTTTCCGCTCTCTCTAGTAAGGAAACATTAGTGTCTTTAAAAAGGGTGTAAATAGACCCTTAACATAAAATAAAGTCACTTGTTCACCCCGTCTTTGCGATCATTTTTTTGTTCTAGACCATACCTGGGAACCTTCTAGTTACGGAGATATTGGGGGTCAAAGTTCCAACTTTTTCACAAGTTTTTTTTTAATACATGTTTTGAATGTAAGATTTTTACTTTACACACCTCCACGACCCCCGTACTATTCAATCCATCCATCAGCACAATGCTTTTAGTGCTTTCTATCGAGTCCTATCGTATCACGTGATTTTTCACCCCGAAAAAAAAAATCGATTCCCAGCAATAATTTTTGAGTAAAGTTACTTAGTTTGATGTACAGAATGCTTGGTTGACGGATATGTGAAGGGTCTGTTTACACCCTGTATTATTCTAAGCTTATTAAAACCACAAAATAATAAAATAAGAAGGTAATTTTACACGGTGGTACGAAAGTACGAAACCCATAGTGCGCGAGCCCAACTCGCATTTGACAGGTTAATAGCACAAAAAAATATACGCACACACTGATTTACAACACTATAGTTCACAATAAACATATCATCATGCCTGTAGTACCTGACGGATCAGACAGAGGTGTATCTAATAGTACACCCACACACAAACTAGCAAGAAAAGATACTAAGTAAAGTGATAATTTCACCCTTAAAAGGCCTGTACGGTGTACCACTATATATACAGGGTGAAAGCGACACCGACGCGAAAACGGTTACCCCGCATTCAGTACATCATTCTGAGCCTCCCCAAATAGAAAATTTTCATCGATTATTAAAAAAAAAAACAGCTGTTCCATACATTTTGACCGTGTAGGTATTGCAGTTTTGTAAGAAACAGCTGATTAAAAAAAAAAAAACCGTTTTAAAATTTCTATGTGACGGCCATTGATACATTAAAAAACGTGACCGCTCAGAAGCTCGCGTCGGTGTCCCTTCCACCCCGTATAGCAGCGGGTGAAAGAGACGGAGCTATACAGGACGTGTAGCTCTCTTTCCCACATTAAAGAATGATTAATTACAATAATACTGCTTTATGACGTCATGGTAGATACCAGACTAGTTTATGGAACTATAATTAAGACTTCCCTTGATGTATGACGGACAGTGCTGCCATCTGTTGGCCGTTTTCTCGAAGCCAGCCTCCACGGAGACAGCTGATGATGTTAGATGAAGTTATGGAGGATGGTCGACAACAATCGATGCTGTCGTTTAATGACAGTTCCTGAAATTAACATAAAATATGACGTTAGTATTTTATACGGCGGTTTTGCTTGCGAGGAGGTCGGATATTATCCTACGGATACGTCCTATCCTATAAAAATACCTAGATACTGTCGTATACAATATGATAAAAAAAAACATGTCCGATCCGTGAGGTATGGGCTGCGGGACTGTTCGAAAGAAATACCGTGGCCCTGGAACACAAAGGGCAAAGAAGGAACATGAATGGGTTATAGTCAGTACAAGTCTGACACTCCCTTCCGCTCCGCCCAGAGTGGGGGGGGGGGTCATTTGATGATTTCCCATAAGAAAAAAAAAGAAAAAAAAAAGAAAGGGTATTAGTAAGTATCGGGCTTAGGTTCTATTTATGTAATCCTTTTCGGATAACAATAAAAAAAATACCGCGATTAAAATTAAATAAATTGAACTAAAATGAGGAAACTGACATGGCAACACAGGGACGCGGGCTGCGTCACTCCGGTCGTATTTTATTTTAATAAATATTTTATGTTTCTTATTTTATTTGCTAAGCTGTTGCCCGCGACCTTCGTTTGCGTGAAATTATTATTAAAAAAAAATATAACTTCCCCGTTTTAATCGGATTTTGTTACCAATTTCAAGGTTTTTAATTTTTTTCACGGAACCCTAACTATTTTTTTCTAAAATAAAAGCTGCCCTATGTTAGACCTTATAACATCAACTATCTGCCAGTAAAAGTCCCGTCAAAATCGGTTCAGCCGTTTCGGAGAGTAGCTGGCACAGACACAGACAGACAAAAATTAAAAAAAAAATAGTTTTTTTTTTAATTGTAGGTACCTTAGTAATACTTTCATACGCATTCAGCTAAAAGCTATTATTTCGGAACTACAAACAGCTGATATTTCAATTTTATTTATTTGAGGGTAAAATGAATTTAAATAAAAAACTCTCTGCGGAAAAAACCTTCCAAAAAAAAACACTAAAAGAGTCTAAAATAACTTAACAAAATTACTGAACCGAATTTTGATGAAATTTCTGTGGGACCAATCGGAAAGTATATATCCTTTCACTTAAAAAGAATTTTTCAAATCGATTTAGAAATGACGGAGTTATGAGGTAACAAACAAAAAAAAATACAACCAAATTGAGAACCTCCTCCTTTTTGAAGAAAGTCGGTTAAAAACTCACCTACTGATTCATCCGTTGTTAGCTGGAGTGACCATCATTCTTGACACAGACATTTGTACTGCTTACAAGTTCAGCGTTCGACCATCTTTGTACAAGACGAGGCCATTGAAGCACTAATCCGAAGCTGCGGCCCTCTAGGGTATCAGGGACCTGCAAAATTTAATCGAATTAATTTTCTTCTTTACAAAAGAAAATACTAAATTAGCCTATGTCCACGGAGACTTTTCACCGTTTCAAACGCAAAAGGACCGCGATACAGTGAACGTGCACGACTTGCTACATGCTTGATCGATGGACGAAGGTCGATTTGTCTGCTCATAAACGGGTGTTTATTGTTATTTGTTTTAATATATTTAGGGGGATTTAATTTAAGAATTATTTTTTATTTAAAATTAAGATTTATTTCTTTTTTATTTATTTGAGTTCGAGGAGCAGTTATTGTGGGTACCCGTATACCCACAATAACTTCAGCTAAATATTAAAAAAAAAAAACTCAAAACAAATAGAAAACTTGGTAAATATGAATTATTTCCGTTATGTCAATTCCCGTTACGTTGACTAGTCGGTTTTCTTGGTTTTAGGGTAGATTCTTCATGTCTGTTTGTCGGTCTGTATGTCACAGCCACTTCATTCCGAAACTATTAGGACTACACATTTGTAACTTGGTAGGTAGATGTATTCTGTGAACCGCTTTACGACAATTAACAAAAAGTCATTATCACATTACCCGAGTCATTTTTCAGCAGTTTTTTTGCTGGATTTCAACGACATGATGTGGTAGATCATCATCCTCGTCTTCCCAAGATACTGACATACTGGCAACCTGGACATAGCGGTAGCTTCTACTGGAGCGTGGTAGTTCATGGAGAAAAGCGTTCGTGTGGACTCGGCAACGTTCGGTAAACCTCGGGAATCTTCGTGAAACGTTACTATTTGAAAAACAAAAGATTTTTTTTGAAAATTGCTTTTGTAAATATGTCAGTGGTAACGGGGTACCTAACACCCCCAGTCGTAGTGTGGGTTCGAATTACAACCCATGCACCTATTTTGCTAAGCGATGTATTTCATAAGCTAATAAAGGGTGTAAATAGACCCTTATCATAAAAGAAAGGCACTTGTTCTCCCCGTCTTTGCGATTATTTTTTTGTTCTAGACCATACCTGGGAACCTTCTAGTTACGGAGATATTGGGGGTCAAAGATCCAACTTTTTCACAACTTTTTTTTTTAAATACATGTTTTTCATGTAAGATTTTTACTTTACACACCTCCACGACCCCCGTACTATTCAATCCATCCATCAGCACAATGCTTTGAGTGCTTTCCATCGAGTCCTACCGTAAAATGTGATTTTTCACCCCAAAATAAAAACTCGATTCCCAGCAATAATTTTTGCGTAAAGTTACTTATTTTGATGTACAGAATGCTTGGTTGACGGATATGTGAAGGGTCTGTTTACACCCTGAACGCCTGTAATCCCCGACAGAGGTGTAGGTACTTAATACAACACCAACATTTCATAAATTATGTTTAAGTCCCATGTAATTGGGGGCGAGCCTATTGCCATCAACCGGGCCCATTCCAGACTCCGTGGCTGCTACTGAGAAATTCCTGATGAAAAAACCCAAAAACACTTTGCCTGACCCGGGAACCGAGCCCATAACCTCATGCTCAGCAGTCGCGCTTGCGACTACTAGACCAACGAGGCAGTGGATTTATTTCATTACTAGCTTATGCCTACGGCTTCGCCCGCGTGGAGTTCGGTAACTGTCCCACGGGATCGTACTACCGGGATAACAAATATCCTATCAGTTAATCCAGGTTATAAACTATCTATGTGCTAAATTTCATCCAAATCCGTTCAGTAGTTTTTGCGTGAAAGAGTAACAAACATCTATACATCCTCATTTATAAACTTGAGCATTTTCATAACGGCCCATGCGCCCGTCTACGTGACTTTCGAAGCCGTATTTGCCTCTGTTGAGGGATGATTTTGCTAAAACTGTGATACACGTGTCTCATAATTACATGTTAGTTTAAATCAAGTCAGTCAGGAGTTTGATTTTTGTCTCCGACTAACCGTTTGTCGTAAAAACGATGTGGAAGGGTTAGGTTAGGTTAGTGTGACCAACTACGCGCGAGCCGTGCCGCGGCAGCGGCCGGCGAGCGCTACCCCAAAATTGGTCGCGAAATTTTTCTAAGTATTTTTTTCATAGTGCCCCCAAGACGACACTCTGACCGGCGAAAGTATTAAATACACCACTGCCTTTATGTTATGTTCAACACGGTGATTGAAATCATCGTGAGAAAACTGGTTATTACTGGCTACATCCCGTTTTCTAAAGGCGGAAACATACTTACGTGACGTGGCATGTCGTGACGCGCCAGAAGCATTTATTGGTTTCATACATTTAGTACGTTTGGTTGGAGTGTAGCCTTAGGGGCGCTATGGAGCCAGGACTTAGAAAAAAATTCGGACTTATAAAATTTTTAGTTTTTTTTTTCTGAAATTTCCCAATTGCTTTGCAGTATCGAGTTGACCTAAACCATAGAAACCATTTAGGTTCTGAGAAGCATAGTCCTCCGACGCACCGTTTCCGAATTATGGGGCACACGAAATGAAATCAAAAATTTTTTGTCCGAAATTTTTACTAAGTCCCAATTTTTTTTTTTGTTTTCTTTGTTGCTCATAGTGCCCCTAAGCGTATACTCCAACTCCTACAAATCCGCCCCTAAGACGACCCACTGACCGTATGTTTAGAGACATATTTGTACGTAGTGACGTGGCGACACGACACCACGAAAAATCCGCTCCTAAGATGCCACTGACCGACGAAATGTATGAAACCGATATGCCTCTGGCGCGTCAACACGCCATGACACGTAAGTATGTTCCCGGCATAACTTTCTGGATTCGCCAACTGAACAAAATACGATCACAAAATGGCCGTTTCGCTAACTTTTGAGTATGCGTGTATTCATTCCCGTTTGGTAAACTTTTTGTTTGGAAAGTACAGTTAGGAGACAGGAGAACTACTAAGAAATACCAGAATTAATATTGTGTGAGCACATTCTAGATTAAAAAATTAAAAAATCGAAGTCATCTAGATTCCAAAATTTTAAAAATCGAATGCGCCTTCGATTTTTACACCCGCACTGGGTCCGCGTGGTGTCTCGCATAGTCTATTACTTCACAGAGAGGTGGCCTGAGGCCCAGCTGTGGGAACGGGGAATATTAAACACTGGTTAGGCGTTTTCACTATTAAATATCGAAACACTTTGATTTTCGTCCAACTGTACCAACCACATTTGGATAGCCTTCACAAAAACCAAGTTTCATGGCAGGGAAATTTAATTATTGTCACAAAAACTATTCGTTTCCTAGTTATTTATATCTAAAGCACAAACAGAAAGACAGTCCAGTTGCATTTTACGTTATAAAGCGCCATGTGGTCAAGTTTGAACAAAGAACATTGTTAGAAAATGGCGTCACCTTGTGGCACGTTTCTAAATATTCTAGAAAAATCTTAATTTAAAAATTACTGACTTACCCATAACAACTTCAATTTAAAACTTCAAGCACAAAGTACAGAGGCGGACTTGATGCCATAGGCATAAATAGGCATTTTCTACCAGTCAATTAGTTCAGTTCAGTTTTCAGTTGCTGGTTGGTGGTTGGTGTGTTCAATTTTTTAGTTTTTTAGTCAATTTTAATACGTTTTACCACCAATCACGAGTAATTAAGCAAAAATCAACTATTTTAATGAAATAAAGTTTTACTAGCAACGTCCGCTGCGCTGGCCGTCTGGATTGAAAAGAACGGCAACATGGTGCGGTGTTGGAAAAACGACAATTTTTACGAGTTACGACCACCTTCAAAAATAGAATTATTGTATGTTGATCTACCCAGGATTGTGTGAAAAAAAATGTAATGCCGGTACCAGACGTTTGCATTATTGGTTTTTGTTTTGTTCTTAGTACTTACATGTAAGTAGTTGATGAGAATGGAAGAAACACCATAATTTAGAACTAAATTTACATAAAGGCTACGGAAACGAAAGCATTATCCAGCAAGCAATAACATCAGGATTGAAACATCATAAGAGACATGGTACTTATAATGATTAAAATATTTTTTGTTACTTGCTAACTCATCATCATCTGCCTAGCCTTTTCCCAACTATGTTGGCGTCGGCTTCCACTGTAACAGCTGAATACCTGTATTTTACATGGAGCTAGGCAGTAGCCTATCTGATCTGCACAATCCAGTTAGTACCTACTAGTAATACGATACCCCTTGGTAAGATTGGTTGTCAGGCAATTGACTTATACCTGTAACGACTGTCAAAGATCTACAAATGACAGCCGGGACCAACGCCGTAACGTGCTTTCCGAGGCACGGAGGAAACTCGGTATGTTATGGGTGGTCACCCATTCATGGGTGGACCAACTCAGGGAAGTGCGGCTTTACCTGAAGAACGACCCGAGTGGCTGTTATTATTTTACGTGCGTACTAACGTGCGCAACTGCAGGCAAGTAAATAAAGAAAACTAACTTTGGAGCTCTTGGGTATTAAAGATGAAGCGCTTTATTACACTTGTCCTTAAAATCCTTTAATTCTATAATCCATTGCAGCATGTCCACAGCTTCGCTCAGGGCCTACGACACGGTATATTCCCGCTGTCCACCCCCTGCTTGTCCACCCCGGGTGGACAGTGTCACAACTTTTAAAAATAATTCCCGCTGGCCACCCCCGGCCAGTGAGAATCATTATATAAATAATTCACTGTGGCCACCCCTGGTGGACACGGTTACAACTGGTTTTTTTCATGGTTTTCGAGGTCGCTGATAACGCAACTGAGGTCAACAAGCTGTTGTGATCAAAATGAAAATCCAAGATGGCGCCGACGAAAATTTTCGGTTTTATCGTCATGGGTGTCATTTTCGTGGTTTTTGGGGTCGCTGGTAACGAAAATTAGGTCAAAATGAAAATCCAAGATGGCGCCGACGAAAATTTTCGGTTTTATCGTCATGGGTGTCATTTTCGTGGTTTTTGGGGTCGCTGATAACTAAAATTAGGTCAAAATGAAAATCCAAGATGGCGCCGACGAAAATTAAAAAATTAATTGTGCCCCGTGTTATTGCGTTAAGTTGTAATCTCAAGTAATTCGTTAGTTTTGCTAGAAACAGTGTATCGCACCCAGTGTGTTTTGAAAAAAAAAATTTTTGTCAGCGCCGTCTTGGATTTTCATTTTGACCTCAGTTTCGTTACCAGCGACTCCAAAAACAACGAAAATGACACCCATGACGATAAAACCGAAAATTTTCGTCGGCGCCATCTTGGATTTTCATTTTGACCTAATTTTAGTTATCAGCGACCACAAAAACCACGAAAATGAGACCCATGACGATAAAACCGAAAATTTTCGTCGGCGCCATCTTGGATTTTCATTTTGATCACAACAGCTGGTTGACCTCAGTTGCGTTATCAGCGACCTCGAAAACCATAAAAAAAACCAGTTGTAACCGTGTCCACCAGGGGTGGCCACAGTGAATTATTTTGATAATGATTCTCACTGGCCGGGGGTGGCCAGCGGGAATTATTTTTAAAAGTTGTGACACTGTCCACCCGGGGTGGACAAGCAGGGGGTGGACAGCGGGAATATACCCTTATCAATTATTTCTAACCGTGAAGTTTATTTAATGCATAACCTCATTCTTTTTTCTGTAGTTGGGTAAAAAATACCTATGTCTGGGACCAGCATTATAACATAAACGAAGGTTTCCGGAAATGGATGCGACGTGGCCAGATTTATAAGAATGTTCTAGAATTCGATCGAATGATTTAGCTAGAACAATTAACAGGAAGCTACGTTACGATTGAAAAGAAAAGGACGACATTATAGGTGTGAGCGAGGGAGTAGCAACTTAAGTTGCAACGTCGAAAAATTTTTTTGTTAGGCAAAGGTATTCAACCTAGTTACAGTACTTTAAAGTGTTTCTTTTTTTTGAAAAATATAGTGTGCCCAGGATTCTTTAGTAGTTCATTGTGATGTTGATTCTAAAGGTAAGGTTTATAATTTGTTTTTGTTTAATGTATATTTTATCAAAGATTTATTATTAACTGTAATAATAATATTTTTAATATTAACTTAAGTTTCAGTAAATATTTTTAGACTTATTAAAACTACAACCTGCACTAATTGATGTGTAAACATTATTTGTACGCCTTACAAGGCAGCATATTGAGACATAACTTTTTTATAACACATTTATGTACTTACTTTTACCTATGTGTCACAAATAAACATAATATTTGACTTTGAATAATTCATGGGTCATTTTGGGATCCGTTCGTACTGGATGCGTATTAAAGTTTTCATTTGAATTTGAAACTCTGGAAATTCAACAATCCAGCGAATCCACAAACCAACCACTAGATGGCGCTGTCCCTCAATTTTTTATTTAACTAAAATGTTTCCATTTTTTATATCATTTTAATTAAAAGAACAATTAGGTAAATTAATAGTAGTTGTTTTAATAAATTATACAAAGATCTCTTGAAAAAAACTAATATTATTTCAACTCTTACCTTCTAATTTTTATATTTGTTGTGAAGGTATGATTACAATTTTCACATTTGGTTCATTTCGCTAGCATATTTTCTCAAAGTTCTGGTTTTCAGTGTATTATCATAAAATATCACTCTTAATTTTATTATAACTCCAGCAGAACTGAAAAAAAACATCGCAGAATTGTAAGTAGCTACCTGTATTTTATACTTAAAAATTAACATCAATTTACACATGTATGAAGCCATCATCACTTGAGAACGGCTCGGCGGATTAGGCTGTTTTTTTATCCGACCACGTCAAAGACCGAATAATAATTTTAAAAAAAAATCGGTTGTCTGTAAAGTCGGATTACTGACGATAGTTGAACGTGACAACGACGTCATAAGAAAATACTGATGGAATGGTTGCATTTTTCAAAAGAAAATTTTAATTTTATTTGTTTGATAGATATTTTGTATGGATATAGAGAAGGAGGTAATGGAAATCACAATTGAATTGATCAAGTTACATTTATTTGTACGCATAAATACAATTATGTAATTTTTTTTTTTTTTTACCATGTACATAGTTTTTACAAGTATGAATGTGCGTTGAGCAATTGTTTTATGGAACGCCTCAGAGCGAGGCAACGCCCGTTTTTTCGTGCGTGCAGCCGGCTCCATCGAATTATAAGACATTGTCACGTCAAAAAAACTTTATTTATCTCCACAAATTACATAGTTATTTGAGATATAGTCGACAGGTAGTAGGCAAAAATTTGTAATTTGTGGGAGATCTGGAGTCTACACTAAGCCTAGGCCTGTATTTTAGAACCCCAGGCCCCCCATTACATCATAGAGTTATTGTCAACGTGGAAAGCATTGCGAATTTGGGGACGGTGTGTATATGGATGGGTGTGTGTGTGTATATAAGTATGTATATCTTTATTATACAATAAGTATTTTTATGATTTTATATATATGTATGTATATAGAAGGAACCTCCAGGGACCTCCTTGCGGGATAGCCCTTCGTTAGAGGTGTCAAAGAGAGGAATAAGGGAACATTTCCTGTCAACATGATCAATATGTATGTATGTATATTATATAGGATTTTATAGATATGTATATATATATGTGTACAATATGTATTACGTATATTATATTGTATGTATTTAGTTTAGTTTGTAACATTAATTAATTTAAGTAACACAATGTGTTAATGCACTTAAGTCCTTTTCTGCAAATCTCACAGTAAAAATTTGGTTTGCTGTAAGAAAACCCAATTCTGGGTTAAGCTCGCCATTGTACATAAGCTATATTATTGCAATTTGTATGTATTTTTTTTTTTTTTTTTGTGCAATAAAGAATAAAAAAAAAAAAAAAAAAAAGGAAGGCTCGGGTCGATCTTCAGGTTAAGCCGCGTTTGCCTAAGTTGGTCCGTGGATGGGTGACCAACATTATACACACCGAGTTTCCTCCGTGCCTCGAAAAGCACGTTAAGCCGTTGGTCGCGGCTGTCATTTGTAGATCCTTGACAGTCGTTAGGTAGTCAGTGGCCCGAAAGTCTGACAACCAGTCTTACCAAGGGCTATCGTATTACCTACCCAGTAGTAACTGGGTTGTGGAGGTCAGATAGGCAGTCGCTCCGTTAAAAATAAGGATATTTAGCTGCATCCGATTAGACTGGAAGCCGACCCCAACATAGTTGGGAAAAGGCTAGGCAGATGATGATGTATGTGTTTTTGTAACATTTTTATGTTCCACCAACATAGCGCCTAACGTCCTGAGCTGATTTTGAGAAAAAACTTAAAAAGAAAAACTTAAAACTAAACAAAAAATGAAGGTAGCACTGTGTGCCTCATAGCTGCGCCGGGTTCAGAACGATGCACTGAATACGCGGTAACCGTTTTCACGTCGGTGTGCCTTCCACCCCGTATACGCTGAATCGTACTATCTGCAAAAGCTACATCTCATTTTCAAAACCAAATCCTTTGCACACGCTGACCGCATCTGTTCACCTCCCTTTTTGCGTCGACCAATAGTGGTGCACACGGCGGCACATCAAACTCTACATAACCAGTATAACCTGACTTCGCTTTGTGTGAGCTTCCCGTACGATGAGAGATCAACTTAATTTGGTTTTGCATAGCTTGATTGGCCGCCGTGCGTAGAAAAGAACCAAAAACTAATTTATTAAATTTTTTTTTTTTAATTTTTCAGCAACTGTGTAACATGTCTTCGTACCGTTTGATCACACAAAAGAGGCTTCAGAGCTTGTTTCTGCGGAAGGAAGGACTAAAGATTAGCAGGCCAGGCGCATTTCGCATTTTTGGTATGGAGCTACAAGTACATGGAGGGACGGAGTAATTGAGCTGGGTTGCCGCGCGACGGCCGCGTCGCACGCGCTCCACGTACTAATTGGTGGGTGTTTACTGTTTAAGTGATTAATTTTTTACTTTTACCTCGACTTTCGGTATTATTGATAATAATGATGAATAAAGATGAATAATTTTAAATTAATCACACTTACCGTAACATATACAAGAATCACAACCGAGTTAATTTTGCACAAAAACGAAGGAATTATATTTTTTTTACGAAAAATTTGTGTGAAGTTAGTATGAAAAATCTAATTTTCTCTTAAACGAAAAGGAAAACAGGTGGTTATAATACTAATTATTTATGATTTTTTGCCATACTCCACATACAAGTTATCGAAGCCGTTTTATTTATAATTTTTTTTAAATCAACAATTTTTATTTTTACACATGAGACGGTCCCATTTAGTGTTTAAGTTGAGGAACACTGACCTTTAACAACACGTAACATAAAATAGTATCACCCCTATATCCCCGAAGTAGTAGGCAGAGGTTTATAGTACACCCACACTTGGACAACTATGTTTGTTTGTTTGTTTGTACTATGTTTGTATCTTCATTTTATATGTAGATATTTATCAACACAAAATGAGTTTTATAACTTGGCATACAACCAAAATACCAAATAACAAATTTTAAACTATCATGGTCACTAACAAACAAACAAACAAAACACTACAAACCAGTAAAACAAACAAACCAAAAAACAACAACAAACACCCAAACACAAAACACACACACACACACACTCACACTCACAATCACACACGCACACACTCATTTTTTTTGTTTACAAATCAGTAAACATGGTAAATATCCCGTTTCTAGTGTTCATGATAAATAACAAATTGTTTATGTCTATGCAGGTAACAACTGCACCAAAAAATAGTGGTCAGTATGTGGGCCTGGATGAGTGCGGCAGGTCCTAGGGAACTAGCTTCAGATGCTGAGCTGAGCGATTTTGGAACCGAGAAGATATACTTGCACTAAAGGAAATAGTAGAGGATGACATCTTCGAAGCAGTGTTCGACGCTGCAGCCGACATACCCCGAAGGTACGTACTTAGAATACGATAGTAACAACACGCCAGCTGTCCTCGAAGTGGTAGACAGACAGAGGTGTCTACAGTAGGCACATATCAGGTTTTAGTCAATACAAGTCTGACACTCCCTTCCGCCCCGCCCAGAGTGGGAGGGGACGGTCATTTGATGATTAACCACCTAAAAAAAAAAAACAATTCAAAAGTGTATATAACTGGTCAATATATCTTGTAAGTTTGTAATTTCGGATGTAGGGGGCAAACTTCGGAGCTTCTGACCAGATTCCGAAAATGCTTTCACTGATGGGAAGCTGCATTATTCCCGAGTTAGGCTATATTTAAACCGTTCCCATGGAATAATTTCTGACCGTAATGCAACCGAAGTCACAGGAAAAACCTAGTTTGAAACAATGCTTTGAGTTTTGATTCATATTTTGTGCATTCCAGATGGCGACTTCTCGAACATTGTTCGTCGAATGGCGACGTGATGGTATCTTATCTTAGTATCAACAGCAGTAACAGTGGTATTGCAAGAGCCGAGCAGATCCGATGGCAGCCGAGCTAACCTGAATAGAGCCGAGCACACTCGACGGCAGCCGAAGATACTCGAAATCGAAAAATTCTTGAAGAGTTGTGTGCTGTAAACGGCGATGTCCAGTAGGTACTCACCCCCGGGCCCATCCACCCGGAGAGTTAGGTTGTTAGGCGAGAGCTTCACTCTCAAATGTCCGCTAACTTGTAGCTGACAGTACTTTTCCGTCAACATGTCTGGCAAACTCCTTTTGTAGTTTCTCAAGCATGTCCTGCTAGAGGAGCCATTCTTTCAGAAGAAGTATTGCGCCGAATTCGCTGCTTTGGAGCACGCCGCTGTCGCTGACTTCAGCGATGCGCTCGACAGCCCGCTGTCACCCCACCCGCTGACAAAGGCATTCGTAGAATGCCAGCGTCATTAGCAGCGCCCACTAACCCGAAACCTAGTGTTTCCAAATCCAGTCCCTAAGCCTATTGCTTCCCAAACAATGGATCGCCAGGCACCTGCGTCTGCTTCTTCCGAGCCTTAGGGCTACCCGCTCGTCGCTTCGACCAAGAAGCTTAGACCTGAATGAAAAGCGGGGGAGGGCCCCCGCAGGACAAAGCGAAGTGAACAAGAGTGTCCAAAATGTGTATGGATCGCAAAATCCAATACACAAGCGCCTGCAGAACCTAGCAGGGCATCAAAGTAACAGTCCCTACGACCAATGATTACAAGGAGCTATCCCGCCAGTTGCATGGAAATCGCCTTCCACACCTACTTTCTGCCGGACTGCCCACCCGCGTGTTGATCAGGCGGATCCCCAGAAATCCCCACCGAGGAAATCGTAAATGACAGTAGTGAACAGTTCGACATGGTACTAGTCGTCTGTGACCCGGTCGAAGGTCACCACCCGATTTTTAAAAGTCAGTTGCTTCCTCACAGGCATCTCAATTGAGAAGCCTTTCGGTTCAAACTCAGTCGGGCAATGTCGCGGTTGCCAGCTGCCCGTACGGGCACAGCCAGAAACACTGCTATGCCCCGCACAGGTGCGTAAAGTGTCTGGGTGACCACAGCACGGCTGACTGTCCCCGTCCCAAGGACATCTCTAAATGTACAGAGCCACCTAGCTGTGTTCTCTGTGGCCAGTCGGGACACTCTATCTACCGCGGCTGCCTTAAAAGCCCCTAAGGCCTCATCCGCAAAGCTGGCGAAGAGTGCATATGCTCGCCAACAGAGAGAGAGTCCCTCTGTGAGGATTCCCTTTACTCATCTGAGTCGCCTCCTGCCCCCGCGGTCGCTGCTCGGGCGCTGCGTCACAGAAGGTGGGAGCAGTGGCTCCAACAAAACCGCATGTGGTTCTGGAGAGGGTGTGTATTTCGGAGTCTGAAGGCTAACTGGTAATAATTGTAAGTTTGTATATTTAAACAATATTTTATTGTGCTAACAATTTGTTGAATGTTAAAAATACTTTATTATTTTAATAAGTCGTTTGTAGTATTTACGAGGGCTGCACTAAAAGTATCGGGAATGGAATATTTCCACTGTTCCTGTCATATTAAAATCTTTTTAATTGAAAACTCCTTGGTTTTAAAAATCGAATACCATTTATTTATTTAAAAAAAGATTCTCGGTCTTGTCACAAGGTTTTGTCAAACTTGTTTAGTCGTTGAGAAAATGGAATTGACTCGAGAAAATTCAAGAGCGATGATTTATTATGACTTTCGAAGTGGTTTAACACAAAAACAGTGTGTTGACCGGATGATTTCTGCATTTGGTGATGAAGCCCCATCCAAAACCACAATTTATCGCTGGTTTGCTGAATTTCAACGTGGACGTGTCAAGCTCAGTGATGATCCCCGTCAAGGTCGTCCAAAAACTGCAGTCACCCAAGAAAACGTTGATGCTGTGCGTAAGCTGATTGAGGAAGATCGACATGTGACATACCGCGAAATTCAGGCAACTTTAGACATTGGCATGAGTCAAATACAAATAATCTTGCATGAACAATTAGGTGTAAAAAAGTTGTTTTCCCGATGGATACCGCATTCGCTCTGTGAAGAGCAAAAAGCGGCTCGCGTTACTTGGTGCGTCAGAACTCTCGAAAGATTCCACGCAGGATCCTCAAATGCTGTATACAACATCGTATCAGGTGACGAATCCTGGATATACGCGTACGAACCCGAAACAAAAAACCAGTCACGAGTTTGGGTCGCTCCGTCTCTGTATATCATATTCTCAAAATATCATAATCTGAAAACACCATAATCGCAAATCATCACATTATCAATATACCATATTCTCAAAACATCATATTCTCAAAATATCATGACCTCAAAATACCACATTCGCAAAACACAACATTCTTAATACATCATATTCGTATTTTATAACATTTTCTTACCTGTGTGTACTGTTATTAACAAAAATTTTTGTGTAACCTCTTTTTAAAAAATCATACAGGCCGGATTATTTATTCTTATGACTGATAATATCAATGTCACCTGTTATGACTAATAATGACAATGTCAATTCATGTTTTATTGCAATATTAATTAAGGGTGCTAATTAAACAGGCTTCTTTTTAATGGCATTATTCGCCTCCAAAAAATTATTTTGACTTCTAAATTACTAAGTCAGCCACAATTAACGAGCATCTAAATAATACTATCCTAGCCACTAGTTATCGTCTATGTAAACCACTCTAAATACAACTCAGCATGATGGTTATTTTTTAGCATCTAAATTTGTAACATGCATTCTAACAGTAAACTTCTAAAATACTATTAAATGACATCAACAAATATATTTATTTAGCTTCTAATTTTTTAACTCAGTACGTTTAAAATGTAACTCATCCCATATTAATTGATCGTCAAAATTTTGCTAAAAATGTCATCAAATAGTATATTGGCCGGTTCACTAATGTTTTACCGAAACTCCTTTCACAAATTTTTAGTTTACAACCAACGTTTCATTTACTATTTATTTCACAAACAACGTATTCCGCAGATGTTTCATTTTACAAACAATCACTTTACACGCATCCCTTTGGCAAACGCTTTGCTTTACAAATGTTGATATTTAATCATTTATAAATTTTTCGTTTAATACATATCTTGATTCTTTTCGGCAAAATCACGTCCAAAGTATTAAGCTATTTTTTTGGGTAGTCTCGTAAGTTTTTAGTGCAAAAATTCACCTAAAGTCCAAGGTAAATAATATCAATATTTTGTAATAGGCATAGTCGACGTAGCCCCGCTGCGCGGGGCTCCTATTTCTGTTTGCAGGGTTTAAAGTAACCTAACCTAACCTAAAGTCGGGGTGTCCCAAGTCCCGAACTCGCTTCGCTCGCTCTTGATTCCTAAGTATTTGTTGTTCCGTTAATTAAAATTACCGTTGTGCCTATTTAATGAGTTGAATTTTTATGAGATAAACGTTTTTATTTCAAACGTTGTTTTACGAGATGACATGTTGGCTGTCGTTTCGCGTACTCGCGCCAAATCATGCAGTGGCTATTTTCACGATAAAAGAATATGATGTATTATTTTACATGCTAACTTATAATAAATGATGCTTTCTGTAGAAGCTTGAATTATATTTTTTTGAGGACATTGTGTTGAAGCTGTAAAACGTAAAATGGTGACGAGATGTAAAATCCGTGGCCGAGTTAGTAAATTAGGTGGCAATGTATAATAAGAAGGACAAGTCACAATAATTGATGATCTTTACTTGACGCTTTCTATAGAATATTTAGATGGCGTTGTAAAAAAGACGAATTAGTTTATTAGAGGCTATGTCATTGTCCCGTTGCTTAGTTATAAAATAAGAAGTTTAATCACGTGGCCAATAAATAATTTTGTGGCGAGACTTCATGTGACACCGATTCTGAAAATGAATCAACCTAGTTGTAGTAAAACTGAAATGAAATTCATAACAAGTCAGAAAAATAAACTAGTCTTACTACTTGGAGGATACAGATATAATTTATATTTAAAAAATAAGTCCGGAACGACGAATTGACAATTTAACAACAAATGTGTTGAGGGTTGGCATCGCCGGATCAACTTGAGAATTCCAGCAAAACCTAGTATGTACCAGTTTATATCACTGCTTAAGAAAGAAGCTAAAATACAAAATATAAAATTAAAAATAAATGCTTTACATTGCACTGATATAAAAAGAAATAGAAAAGTAATAGAAAAAAATAGAAAAATTAGAAGTATAGTCAACGATTGTGTAAAAAAAACAATCTGCATACAAGTGTGTTTGAAACGGTTAAGTGCAATTAGTACATAATAAATTAATTTGAACTAAATACAAATTTAATTTTTTGTTTATAAATAATTTTATTGTTTCATTGTTTGTTTTGTTATTTCATTTAAAAACATCATAAAATAATACTGAAACCTCCAAAATTTTATTTTGAGAAATTAACAGTATGCTATAAATGTTGAGGACTGTACTTTGAATGTGGTATCATAAGAAGGTTGTGTTTTGCGAATGTGGTATTTTGAGGTCATGATATTTTGAGAATATGATGTTTTGAGAATATGGTATATTGATAATGTGATGATTTGCGATTATGGTGTTTTCAGATTATGATATTTTGAGAATATGATATACAGAGACGGAGCGGTTTGGGTGTTCGAAAATGAGTTAAAACCAACAAAAATTGCTCGTTCACGGAGTGTTGCAAAAAAAATGGTGGCCACGTTTGTCTCCAAAACCGGCCATGTTACGACTACTCCTCTTGAGGGACAAAGAACGGTTAATGCAGAATGGTATGCTAGCATTTGTTTGCCACAGGTTGTTTCTAAACTCCGTAAAGAGAACTGCAACCGCCGCATCATCCTCCATCACGACAATGCGAGTTCTCACACCGCGCACAGAACAAAAGAGTTTTTAGAGCAAGAAAACATAGAATTATTAGACCATCCGCCGTACAGCCCCGACCTAAGCCCTAATGATTTCTATACCTTCCCTAAAATAAAGAATAAATTGCGTGGACAGAGATTTTCATCACCTGAAGAAGCTGTGGACGCCTACAAAACGGCCATTTTGGAGACCCCAACTTCCGAATGGAATGGTTGCTTCAATGATTGGTTCCATCGTATGGAAAAATGTGTCAAATTTCGCGGAGAATACTTCGAAAAGCAATAAATACATTTTTAAATAGTAATGTTGTGTCACTTTCTTGATTCCCGAAATTTTCAGTGCCGCCCTCGTAAAAGCATTTGTTTCGTATTGAGTTAATTAAATTTAGAAAAATCCTTCTCTATTTAGTTACCTACCTAATTTAATGTTTAATGGCACTCCACATCGCTGTCAATGTGATGAAGCAGTCGACTGCCTCGGACACCATGGCCTTTCTTGCAGTAAGAGTGCAGGTTGGATTGCGCGGCACGCTAGCATTAATGATCTCATCCGTTGTGCTCTTGCCACCGCCGGGATGCCAGATGACTTTGAAGCCAATGGCTTGGACCATAATGCCATGGAAGTTGGGTAGGCGTTTCATGTGGGATGCAACTTGCGTCGACACCCTTGCTCCATCCCATCTTCCTAGCACAGTGAGCTGCGATGGAGCGGCTGCTGCAGGTGCTGAAAACTTCAGGCGCAAATACAATAATTTAATTGGTAGTTATGTGTTTGAGCCGTTTGGGGTTGAAACACTAGGGCCATGGGGTCCGAGTACCCACCTAGTGTTTCGGGAAATCGCCAAGCGGTTGGTCGACTCTTTACGTGACCAGAGGGCGAGCCTATTTTTTGGCCAAAGAATCAGCATTGCCATTCAACGTGGCAATGCTGCCAGCCTTCTGGGCACTTTTCCTGTTGACAGCGATGTGGATGAATTTTTGGACGCACTTTTGATACTTGTAAATATGTTTATACTTGAAGATTGTACAACTATCTTTGCATTGTATAAATTTAATCTTTTTAGTATTATATAGCCGCATAGCCCATATTTTGTGAGTACTATATACTAGAAAGTCTCTGTCATTCGCTGGAAACCTACGTCTTTTCTTGACTTGAATGTGCCCTGGCGGTTAGGAGTGTGTCATGCTCACTCAAATGTCTCGCTGATGGTGGCGCGTGTGTCGGATCATTTAGTTCCCTTCAAAATGGTTGAGTTGAATGGTGCTAATACATTGGTGAATATCAAATCAGCAAATTTTACGTGTCCACGTTGAGAATCGAGGTGTAAAATGATAGGATGTTTCTGATTTTTTTTTGTACTGAACTACGTAACTTGGTTCAATTAGGGCCACATTTATTTTTTTATAAGTGTGTATAAATCATCAGGGAAAAAAAAATCGCCTTCAAATTCAAGTTTGGTGGCTTGTTCCAGTTCCATTTTTTGATGTAATTGCGTTCACCAAAGTAACAATTTGAGGTACAATAAAAAATAAACAATTTTGTTAGTATATGCATTAGTCAAATTATATAAAAATAATTAAACCATATTATAAAATCTTATTTAAAAGCACAGGACACTCGATCAAAGTTTGTCCAAGCAAAAATCAAATTTTTTCTGGCACTTTTTCAACTTAGTATAACATGAAGTTTCGTGCGTGTGCGATCAATTGCGTTATTTATTTCGCATCTATCAGTCGTGCCATTAGTGCGATTAGTGTCAGGTGTGTAATTAGTGCGGTGATTACCCTCCAAAAACATAAGTACTCGCCTTGGGCGGAACGGGGGACAAGAATTGTTCAATTTTTGGTGGATCGATTTACTGTTGATTTTAAAGTGTTATAATAGTAAGCTACATGCTATAGCTAACGATTTGGGTGACACATAAATCAATGACATTAATTTAATTTTAACTTAGAACCCTTATTTTTTAAGATTTTTTTTATGCCTGGTTCCAATTTTGGTGGCTCAATTTTGGTGGTTTTGGTGGCGTTTTCACGCCACCAAAATTGAAAATGACCCACCAGCTTTTAATTATGTACTGTATATGTATTGTTATTACCTATATAGCTAGTTTTTACGTTGGAAGACAGTTGGATTAGCAAACAAATACATGTTATGTACTTGGCAGTTAGTAAGACCTATTATTATAAGGGTTGCATACTAATGACCAAGTTTCTTATTCATATATATTTATTTTGTTGCTTTTTAGAATGCCAAAACAGACCAGCGAAGGGAGGCTGCTTAAAGGCACTTCACCGTTGTCATTGAGGACTTCAACGCGAAACTAGGCAATTTGGGGTTGGACGTTGGAACGACCGTGGTCACCAAATGGCTAGTTTTATGGAGAAGGAGGGCCTCTATAGGATGAACTCCTTCTTCAGAAAGCGTGAGCACAGGAAGTGGACCTGCCAGAGCCCCAATGGTGCAACTTCAAATGAGATTGACTTCATCATGTCAACCAAGAAGCGTATTATGTTCAATGTTGTCTCTACGATCAATTCGTTGAAAACCGGAAGCGATCAAGGCATAGTAAGAGGCACATTGAACATCAATATCAAGCTTGAAAAGTCTCGACTGATGAAGTCTACGCTCTGTCCAGCACAGATCCAAATTCAAAACCCCGAGAGCTGCTGCAATCTGAAAAGCTTGAACTCCAGACTCGTTTCGAGTGCCTAAGAAGCTCATTGGACTAATACAATGATAAGTTCGTGGAAACTGTCCATACGGGTCTAAGTTCTTCAAGACACGTCGTGCACATAAGAACAAATAACTCTCTGATCATACTCTCAAGCTCATGCAGGAGCGGCGTGAGATGATCCTGCAGTCTTCAGACGAGGCGTGGAAATACCGGCAGCTCAATAGACGGATCTTTAAATCCAGCATATTAAAGATGCAATTGAGCGGCTCCAAGGCATTTGCAAGAGATCTGGCTATTGGGCAGAGCCAGCTCGCGGAACTGAAGACCGACCATGGCAGGATCGTATCCGCCAAACCGGAGCTACTGAGGGAGATTGAGAGATTCTATGGGCAGTTATACACTTCAACCAGTAAACCCGTTGTAAATCTAGCAAATGACCCAAGAGCTAGACTGACCCGACACTATACCGAAAACAACCCGGACGAGATCTGGATGCACGAGATTAGGATGGCTCTGGAACAGCTTAAAAACAACAAAGTACCGGGTGATGACGGAATTACGGCCGAAATCCTAAAGGCGGGTGGAAAACCGGTACTTAAGGCCCTTCAGAAGCTGTTTGATTCCGTCATACCCGAGGGGAAAACCCCACAGGCATGGTGCGGGGGTGTGATGGTACTCTTCTTCAAAAAAGGCTACAATGCCCGGCTGAGGAATTATAGGCCCATCTCACTTCTAAGCTATGTCTACAAGTTGTTTTCAAGAATCATCCCGAACCAGCCGGATTCCATAATGGCTTTGGCACATACATACGCTGCGGCAGGTTATACAGGAGACCGAAGAGCTGCCTCTCCGTTTAGTGTTTGTGGACTACGAGAAAGCCTTCGATTCGATCGAGACTTGGGTTGTACTGCAGTCTCCCCAACAAAAACGTTACCATGTCAGTCCGACTTTAGGACCAGACCTCGGAATCTATCCTATTTTTAACAAAAGAGAGTTTTATAAACCGATAAAAGTTATTGATACTTCCCGAGAATTTGTAAGATTAATGACATTGAGCTTTATTAGTGAGATTGAGGTTTCTGACGGAGAAATCCAATTTTGGTGCCACTGATTTTCAATTTTGGTGGGCACTTTCGATTTTGGTGGGTGATTTTCAATTTCGGTGGCCACACTAGACTTTGAACTAAAATATCTCAAAAAGTTATGGAGATATTCTGAGCCCTCATGATGATCCTTTAAGCTTGGACATTCTATTCTTATACCAGATCGTTATTTTTCACGAAAACTAAAGAAAAAATTGAGCCACCAAAATTGACAAAAAATTAACTTTGTTGATATTCACCCACATGCGTCATGTTCGGGAACGGGCGCTGTCAGTTGTGACTGGTCATCTCTTGGTTGCCACGGCTTATTCGAATTGATTATTTTATTTTTGAATTGTTTTCTATGGACACTTTTAACGTCCACATCTTGCTACATCGTTCTCACATAATGTACCATTTCAACATGAATGATGTAAGGAACCAAGGTTCTGTAAAAGTATTCTGATTTAAAAGAGTGTCCATGGAGTTTCTTGCCCGTTCTTCTCCATAGAGATCTACGTTAGGGAATGGGCAACTACAGTACTTTCACAGTTCTTATGCCTTGTGACTGGGACTGTAGCTATTGTTGTCTTTGTTTCGACAATTCAAAAGTACCTGTAACTGGCCCAATACAAATAAATGCCTGCCTGGCCTGGTAATAAATGCTTTGATTTTTTTTTTTTCGTTTATTACTATTATAGATTTGTAGTTTGTAAATAATGTAAATAATTTTTGAAATAAATATAATGTAATGTATGTGTGTTAATCTTCTACTCCTATTCCTTCACTGTACACGCCGTGCGGCTGTGGAATTCACTTCCGCCTGACATAAGGGACTGCCAAACTGTTGCAGTCAAAAGAATAGTGAAAGAACATTATCCATTTCGTCGTAGTTGCATAAATATTTATTATTAGTTATTTTATTGTATTCTATTTACAGTATTGTTATGTTTTGTCTTTGTGTTTATAAGTATGTTAGTATATTTAAATAGTTCTGCTTTACGTTTTATGTATTCCATTTTATCTTCTTCTTTTACACACTATGTCTATGTCTCTTTTTTTGTATCTCCTTTCGCAGGTATGCTGGAAGAGATTTCTTTATAAACAAGCATCACCTTTGTACTATTTTCTGTTCCTTTCTTCTTTTCTGTATTTTTGTGTGTACATAAATTGTTAAATAAATAAATAAATATAATGTGATACGAATCCTGAATTTTAAGTGTAATTATTATTACCTAGACATTTTAAAATATTAATTTACACTAATTGATGTTGTATTCAAATTTGCACGCTCTGCACAGGGGACTGTCAGTGATACCTAGTGGTGCGTCCACATCTGGCGAATGTGCCGCAAATGTACGATTTCTACGCGCCGTACTCGAGCGGCGCAGGAGGTGCACGCGTGCCGGCCGCGATGCACCTCACAAATTCAAGCAAATTCACTACTGAGGCCAAGTTCACGCGTATGTGCGCACGAGTAGCGCGCGCGATGCACGCGCGCCCCAATCGAGCCTTGCTAGGGTTGCATAACCGCACGCGCGCCGCTCCCGGGCAGCTCGCAAACGGCTCGCGAGCTGCACATTTGTGGCACATTCGCCAGATGTGGACGCACCCTAGGGTGTGGAAGTGTTTGTTCAGTGAGCAGTGTCCAGTGATTGTCCCCGCCACCAGTCTCAGGCTATCTATGTCCGTGACTACCGCAGGGCCACCAATGCCAATGGCTTCCATATGTTCTCAATTGGTGATAATTAGTGCTCGAACAACAAAATTGGTGCCTTAGCAGTTTCCGAGAATATCGATTTTGAAGACGGACCATGAGCGCCGAAAAAGAGGGGCATGCTATTGTTATTCCAAGTATACAAATAATTAGTGCCCTTACATGTGATTCATTTCGTAAAAAAAACAGAACTGAAATATTTGTATTTACCGAGAAATAAACGATTATAATTTTCGCGCGCTCGTTCAGCAGGACCACGACTTTGAATGTTGATTCCAAGTTTTAGGAGCTTGTCGCTTTCCTCGAACCTGCATAGAAAATTACTGCCCTGCAAGATAAAATTGGTGCCCAAAATTCAAAAGTATTACTCCGGTAGTTTACGAGATATAATTGAAATGTAGACAATGTAAACATGCAGGACTAAAAATAAAAGGGTAACTTAAAATTATACAAACAGCTCTGCAAATAAATGAGCGTCGTGCAGAAAAAGGCCTCGCGCGTGTACGTGTGGTATGTGTGTCACGAGTGAGTGTGTGAGTGCGTGAGTGTATGAGTGAGTATTGGTGTGAGTGTGAATCAGGTTGTGTGGTGTATGAGTTATAATAAGCAATGCTTAGTTCACTTATCCTAATTAATATCCTGTCCAGCAATAAATACGAAAGTGTGTCTGTTTATTTGTTTGATTGTTTATTAGTAACGCTTTCACGCCTAGACGGCTGTACAGAAAACATGTCAGCTTACCCCTTTAAGGATTATAGTCGTGACGGTTACCACCCCTTCAATGGATAACCTAAAAGGCCGCTGAATGCAAACGCTTGGAAACAACACAGTGTAAACCAAGACCAAATGATTCATAACTAACAAACCAAATTGCAATGCTACTTTGTATTTAATAGAATATTAACAATAAATAATTCCAATAAGGAAAAATAGAGCAAAAAGCATTTTGATAAAGACCTCAGTCGCATAGCACGCATCCTACGAGTATCCTTTCAAACACATGCAGTGTAGTATGTAGTATTCTGTAAAGTTCACTCTGAACCTCACGTAAAAAATTCGAAAGCGAACTCATTTGTTTTAAAAAGTATAATTATCGTCGCGAGTCCACGAGACACCGTTCGAATTGCAAAGTGGCGTTTTAAGAAAAAGTTTTTTTTTTTTTTTTGCGGGAAATTGTTTTTATAAATTATTATTTTATTTCCCGTTGTGCTTCTTGTGAGAAAGATGTATTTTAGTCGGAATGGTATTCAAATACAGCTTGTGTTATTTTTATTGTATGGTAAGATTATTTTTGAATTATGTTAAAAAAATATTTTAGTTTATTATGTTATTTTATAAATTAGTTTCGTTAAGGGGGAATACCCTGGCGCTTTCACCTTAAGATAAACACGAAGCAATTCGAAAACCCAAATGTTTGCATTATCACATTATTATCACCAAGTATCCCATAATACTTGGTGATCTGGATTACCCACAAAACGGCTCGGAAGTGACAAACATCAAGGAGCTCGGAGCTCGGGTCTTGGGCTCGGGGCTCGGGGCTCGGGGCTAGTGTTCGGCTCGCCTAGCATAGACGCAGCTTTACAATAAGTATTGTTCAACATTCAAAAGCATAGCTACCCGGATGCTTGAAGTTGTTTAATGTTTGGTGAACCTTTGTATTAAAGGGTGTAAATGGACCCTTAACATAAAAGAAAGGCACTTGTTCTCCCCGTCTTTGCGATCATTTTTTTGTTCTAGACCATACCTGGGAACCTTCTAGTTACGGAGATATTGGGGGTCAAAGTTCCAACGTTTTCACAAGTTTTTTTTAAAATAAGTACCTTTTTTTAATGTAAGATTTTTACTTTACACACCTCCACGACGCCCGTACTATTCAATTCATCCATCAGCACAATGCTGTGAGTGCTTTCCATCGAGTCCTACCTTAAAACGTGATTTTTCACCCCAAAAAAAAAAGTCGATTCCCAGCAATAATTATTGCGTAAAGTTACTTAGTTTGATGTACAGAATGCTTGGTTGACGGATATGTGAAGGGTCTGTTTACAGCCTGTATTGTTGGTCATAGATACATCTGTTTAGGGAAATAAATAATATTAATTCGCTTTTTCAGTGACACACTTAACCTCAGCCTGCCAATCACAAGGTATTGACAAAAGGTAAGCTCTTATTAATGACTAACTTTTTTGTTTCATTACATAAAATCTGACCTAATACCCATATGTTTTATTCACCATTGCACTGGTTAACCCTTATACTGTATGAGTTAACCGCTTAAATATTGCTGACCAGAATGATAGAGACAAAGCACCGAGCACGTATTAACTCCGTCCTTTTCTTGTATATTTTTATGTACAAAAATGAACTCTGTGCGTGAAGCGGCTTTTATAGGCTAATTCATTCTGTAATACGGGGTAACCTTTACTCAAGGGTTATACACGTAACCCTAAAACATAACCCGATTAAAGTTCCGATACAGGTAACCTTTTCAGTCCCTGCGTCAAATAGGTATTAGGTCTCCACACTATGATTCCCTTTGTCGAACAAAACCTATGAGGATTTAAACATGGTTGGGTTTGCTCTGTGCAACCTGGTTTTTAATTGTGCAGTCTGGCTATTGTTTGTGCAGTCTGGCTATTGTTTGTGCAGTCTAGCTATTGTTTGTGCAGTCTAGCTATTGTTTGTGCAGTATGGCTATTCACTGTACACTCTGGTTATTTACTGTGTAGCCTGGCAAAATATAACTTCGTCACCCATGTCATCTTTTGTAAAATTTCTATGCACTAGATTCCGATTTCGTGTTTATAATATTAATAAAATAAACCGCATCCAAATCGGTTCACCCGTTTAAGAGCTACGGTGCCACAGACAACAGCGGTTAAACTTAAAACACCCCTCTTTTTAAAAAGGAATCTTTATGACATTTGACGGTAAGGCTAATTTACTTGCCGCGGAATGTTTTGCAATGCAGTGATTGTGTTCTCCTGAGATGCAGGCGTAATTTTATATTTAGGTCTACAACGGCTCTTAGCTCTAAGCCTTTGGTTAACACAATGTTTTTACCTTGTGGAAAGCAAATAAATGAATATGAAAATATTTGTTCTACATCTTTCAGGTCTACGAAGTGCATCCTCCCAACATATCCCAAACATGGGTCCTACGAAGTCGCCGGCGACCCCGCAGCGAAGCCTGGAGACGAGCTAGAGTACGTGTACCTCAATGTGAGCTGCGAGCACGGCTACGGCGTAATGGGCAACAACGTAGTGCTTTGTATTCTGGGCGAGTGGTCCACCACAATGCCGGAATGTGTCCGTGAGTATGGGTGCGCCAAAGTTCACCTAAATTTTCAACTCCGATAATTGGAAATCCGAAAATGTTCTTCCTAACATTTTTCATTCTAACAATCACAATTCCTAACTACTCTGTCTCTAATGTTCATAATTCCGAAGCATTCAACTTCATAATATCAATAGCAATAAACATCTATTATACTATTATTTGTTTTCCTATATTTTCTCAACATAACCATCTTTTACACTATTATTATTCTTCTTGTCTTGGTGTTTTTTGTCTGCGACTAACCGTTTGTCGTAAAAACGATGTGGAAGGGATCCATAGGTTAGGTTACGTTAGAACTGTGACCAACTACGCGACCTCGAAATTGGTCGCGAAATTTTTATAATTATTTTTTATTCCTGCTATAGGAGCGCAGGTCGGATTGTACGGCACGCCAGCATTAACGACATTATTTCGTCGAGCCCTTGCCAGCGCCGGCGTACCAGCGGTTTTAGAACCAAACGGCTTGGTACGTGACGATGGCAAGAGACCAGACGGCATGACGTTGGTGCCTTGGAAGGTGGGTAGGCCTTTGGTGTGGGATGCAACTTGTGTCGACACCCTTGCGCCATCTCACCTTGCAAGCACGGCGGGCTGTGCAGGCGCTGCCGCTGTGGCTGCTGAGATCGTCAAGCGGCGCAAATACTTTAACCTTATTGGTAATTACAGTTTTGAACCGTTTGGGGTCGAAACGCTCGGGTCATGGGGCCCGAGTGCGCGTCTCCTTTTTAAGGAAATCTCTCGCTGACTGGTCGACACTTCGCGTGACCAGAGGGCTGGCTCTTTCTTTGGTCAAAGAATTAGCATTGCCATTCAGCGTGGCAATGCTGCCAGTCTTCTGGGCACGTTTCCAGTTGACAGCGATGCGGAGGAGTACTTTGACGCACTCTGAACCACAGAGTGCGTCAAAAACGACGACGTTTTTTATTTGTTTATGTTTTCTTACTTTAATTCTTTTTTTTCATTAGGTTAGTTCTATTTGTAGTCTGTATATAATGTAAATATTATTTAGTTATAATGCATTTACAATATTATTATTATTTTTTTAAATTATGTTTAGGGATACAAGCGTTATGATAAAAAAACAGTAGGAGTTTAAATATATTTACATTAATGATATTATTAATTACAATTTTCGGAAACATGAGTGTTATGAACATCGCCGGTAGCACTACAAATAGTATGAATGAAAACTTTAGGATGAAAAATTTTAGGAAGAGTGATCATTCGGATTACAAATCATTAGGAATAACAATTTCTTGTAAAGAACTTTAGGTGAGCCAATATGGACCCCGTGAGTATTGACTATTATTTTTGGTATGCAGAAGTCCTCATGAGAATACCCTCAGTCTGGAGAGAAAGAAAGGTCATATGTTGGACTCTCGTCGACTAAAACCCCACAGTTCATACTACTACCATGACTCGGGTAGACATTCTTATATTCGCGCGTACCCCCCACTGGTATCAGCCCACTATGACCAGCGGGCCTTACCACCAGGTGAGTCGAATCCACGATCGCACGTTCTCTTATAAAAGTGTGCAAAGAACACTGCGTGCTATCTCCTTGAGCCTGACCGTTAAGCGCCCGGCTGTTCTTCTGGTACGGGTGTAGTGAGAAGTATGCCATCTCTCTCTCTCCACCGCCTCTTTTGCATGCATCACCTCGTAAAAAGAAGCGACTGTCGTGCCCGTGAGCACGTGAGCATGTGAGTTCTGATCGCACACAATTCGACAGCGAGTCATTCACATGTCGAGAATGTTCCTGCCGTTATCCCAATTTATTCGGATTGGATGTCGTCCTCTTCCATTCAAATAAGTTAGTGGTCATCACAGCACCTTTCATAATATATTCCATTCTTCGTATCTTTGATCTTCCACTACTTTTACAGCCATCTGCATTCATGTTCAGTCTCAAATGTTTCCTCACGACATAATCCTGGTGGAGTCTTGTCATTTAGTTATTTTGCATTTCAGCCGTCTGCTACCTTCAGCAACATCCAAGTGTGACGTATTCCTGTAACAGTCTCGGTGCTGAAGAGTTTGGAGCATGCGGCGAGTACGAGCCTCCAGGGGCCTTGGTCCACGCCGAGTGCCGGCCTGGCTACTACAGCCCAGAGGCCCTGCCTCGGATGCGATGTGTCAATCAGGGCGTCATAAAAGGGACGTGGACGTATGTAGCTCAGTGCACGCCAGGTACAACATCAATATGACTTTTACTTGACTCCTAGTAAATTATTTATGCTGTCTAGGATCCTGCAAAGAAATTAATCAGTAAAGAATAGCGGAGGAGTAAGTATATATAATTATTGGTCATTTTCATCTTAGTTGTAGACGTCAACGTGTGTCTTTTGGCCTAGCCTTTTGTCTCCGGGACTCGTCGAGCCTCACTGCCATGGCGCTAACTTGAATATTAAATGACTTTAGATTTCCATTTCAACATAGTTGCGAAAAGGCTAGGCAATTGATGATCTATATTTATTTAAAACTTCAAGCACAAAAGTACTGAGGCGGACTTAATGTCAATAAGCGTTTTCTACCAGTCAACCTTTGGGTGGTTATAGTCAAAGATCGGTTATGTAGCCTCTTCGCGGAATGACTGGTTTATCCTAGGTTTGAAGAACGCCTTTTGGCAAAACCAAAAATATATTCCAATTTCTTCATTTGACTGATGTATTTTTAGGCAAACCTAGAAGTACCTTACTTTTTACTAGCTGCAAAGCGCCGTTAGTTGATATTGCCGCCGGCGCTGATTTTGGAAAAAAAAGCGGAAAACGGTGTTGACAATTTGGCATATAGAGTAGATAATTAATAAAACAGGAAAACCTTAGGTTGCAAGAGCGAGCGAAGCGAGCTCAGGACTTGGGTCACCCCGACTCGGACAGGTTAGGTTCGTATGGGATGGCGGGGTTTAGTGAGCGAGCGAAGTGAGCCAACTAAGACCCCACCACACCATTCGTGTTCGGTTACTTTAAACCCTGCAAACAGGAATCGGACCCCCGCGCAGCGGGGTTTCATCGACTACGCCTTATCGCAAAATTTTGATATTTACCTTGAGCTTTAGGTCAAGATACACTGGCCAAGTCCGATATAATCCAAAGTTGATCTCTCCTAGGAGTCCTAGGATTAGACATCAATTCGTAAGCCAAAGGCCAAAACACGCTATTGGTTTGGACTTTGACTTAGACTTCTTCATAAACCTGAGGTTTGGCTAGCCAAATCTAGAAGCGCCGGAGCTTCGAAGTGTGACTATAACATAATATGCTTTTTTTATACTAAATGGGCTTACTCTTGACTTCAATCTAGTCCAGAGGACAGACATTGTATGTATATTTTGTGTTTTCTAATATTATAAGTTTCGACGCCTCTACATCCAAAGCGGGAACAAGCAAGTATTTCATAAATAAACCTATTTTTATTTCCTCACAGAATGTGGCTTAATGTCGAATTATGCTACGTTGCCGTGGTACGCCTACATATACAGGAAAAACGAAATATCAATTGGCAAGTACCGATCGCTGTGTGGAGGGACTATTATAAGCCCCAACATAGTAGTATCAGGTAATGTTATTATTTCATTTTATGCTAATGACTGTAAGTAAATGTTGAAACTTCTACCGTTAGAAAATGATATAAAGCTGATATTTCGATGCTTTAAGCACATGTGACTAAAAGAGTGATGGACATGAATATGGATGGATGGAGAGGGAGAGGAAGGCCAAAGAAAAGTTGGATGGATTGTGTGAAGACCGATATGAAAGAGAAAGGACTAAATGATGCCGTGACGTCTGACAGGGGAGAATGGAAGAAGAAAGCGTGTTGCGCCGACTCCAATTAGAATGGGACAACAGCAGGGAGAAAATGACTGTATGTCGAATCGGAGTGGAGTCATTGCGATCCCCGGCCACACTACGCACAAGTTCGAGTAAGCTGGCTCGCCAACAGATGGAAAGGAAATCGAATAAATGATAGCATGAAGGCTGACAGAAGAGACATCATCTGCCTAGCCTTTTCCCAACTATGTTAGGGTCGGCTTCCAGTCTAACCGGATGCAGCTGAATACCAGTATTTTACATGTAGCGATGCCTGTCAGACCTCCACAATCCAGTTAGTACTAGGTAATACGATACCCCTTGGCAAGACTGGTTGTCAGACTTTTTGGGCTGACAGAAGAGTATGGAAGAAAAAAACGTGTTGAGCCGATCCCAAGCAACGTGGGACAGGGCCAGGAAGATGATGATGATGTACAGTTATGTTTAAGAGGGAGCAGGGTTTGCGATTCTCTATACAAATTTTGACGAAATCGTCGTTTCGTATTCTCCTTTTTGGCTTCCTGATTAATGTTTCTAGCTAGAGTAATCATTTTATTTCATAAAATTAGTGGACCTTAATTTTATGAAAAAAAAATGATTAGTGTAGAAATGTCATTTCCTATTTCGCAAATAAAATATGACCCTCCGAAATTGACAAAGAATGCCCCCTTTTTACGTCCGTGAGTAGAGGACTACCAGACAAATACTAAAAGTTTTTATCATAAAAGAAATTGTTAGAAAACTAGACATTTACTAGACTCTTTCTTAAAATTTTCATGTCCAAAATAATTGAATCGGCTCAGTGTTCGAGGGGAAAAAAGGGGAATACGAAACGTCGATCTCTTCAAAAAGTTTGTGATATAATCGGTCTGAGCTGCAGCTGTCCCTATCGCACTCTACGGGGGCAGGCTTGACACAGCACGACGGCAATACTTTCTTAAATACCTATTCATAAAATTCCTCACAGGTCCTGTACCCTCTTAAAATTCACTCGACCGCATTTTTCATTGCAGCTGGACATTGCTTTTGGAACCAAATCGAAGGGGTGGTCAAGACTTCAGGAGATGTTGTGGTCGCTGGAAAGAAATATTGGGGCGATATGAGTAACGATGAAAAGTTTCCTGTGAGTCAATTCATCAAGATTAGGATATTTTACTGAAATATCTTAGATTTACATTCTTATCTATTATATTTGTCGCGTCCTGGTATATAGGGGTCATAGGGCCCTGGCCAGGACATACTAAGTGACGTACATAGTGTCAAACAGTTGTGGGCGCAGAATGGGATACGGGTTAGCTAGAGAAATAGCTCCTTTAACTTGTACACGGTTCATTATTAAACTGTCAATTACTAACACTACTGTACTAACTAAATACTCTGAATTTAAAAGGAAACACAGAGCAGCTTCTAGACCAGTATGTTTCGCGACCACGCCCGAACGATTACTGTCGTTCCATGGGACCATGGTCCGTATCGGACACCATACCACTAGAGTCAGCACAACGCCTAACAAAGGCGTTTGTGTTTCATTTTAAGTACATACTCATCAGGATCCGACATATTTATCTTCTTCTTATTTAGAATTTTGTCGTCGGATTTTTTATTGATCACTAGCTGTACCCGTTATGCGTTGCAATGCACCTTTTCCTACTACCTACCTACCTACTACCTACCTACTACCTACCTACTACCTACCTACTACCTACCTACTACCTACCTACTACCTACCTACTACCTACCTACTACCTACCTACTACCTACCTACTACCTACCTACTACCTACCTACTACCTACCTACTACCTACCTACTACCTACCTACTACCTACCTACTACCTACCTACTACCTACCTACTACCTACCTACTACCTACCTACTACCTACCTACTACCTACCTACTACCTACCTACTACCTACCTACTACCTACCTACTACCTACCTACTACCTACCTACTACCTACCTACTACCTACCTACTACCTACCTACTACCTACCTACTACCTACCTACTACCTACCTACTACCTACCTACTACCTACCTACTACCTACCTACTACCTACCTACTACCTACCTACTACCTACCTACTACCTACCTACTACCTACCTACTACCTACCTACTACCTACCTACTACCTACCTACTACCTACCTACTACCTACCTACTACCTACCTACTACCTACCTACTACCTACCTACTACCTACCTACTACCTACCTACTACCTACCTACTACCTACCTACTACCTACCTACTACCTACCTACTACCTACCTACTACCTACCTACTACCTACCTACTACCTACCTACTACCTACCTACTAAGAACACTGTCGAACGGAATAAATAGTATCCTATGTCCGTCTCCTGGCTCTAAGCTACCTCCTCACCAATTTTCAGCCATATCGGTAAAGCCGTTCTTGAGTTATAAATAGTGTAACTAACACGACTTTCTTTTATTTAAATAGATTTGTGGTAAAAATATTATCAGCCTCTGCAGGGCAAAAACCTCCCCTTGCATCCTTCAACTACTATGACTTCTAATACTTCTGCTTTCGTGTCGATGGCGATGGTACGACTTGTTTAAATTACTTGCGCCCGGTATGTGGTCACGTAAACGTGACTGCAGCGTTTTTAAAGTAGCTCTAAAGTGTTGGGACACTTCGGACACTGCAGCATGTGACACGTCGTCGGGTCGGGAGCACCGCATTCACACTGTCTTCATCGTCGTGTCGATGATTTCCCTTTTTTTTAAATTATATTTGGCGTTGGTGGTGGCCTCAGAGAGGTGCCTCAAAGTGCAGTGGAACCACACATAGTGCAGGACAGGAGGTGAGCCATAGTTTGCGTTGAGGCACCGCAGTCACTCGCAATCGGTTTAGGGTCGTCCAGGTGGGCCATGGCAGCAGGTGTACCGGTGGTCCCAAATTGTGTTTACACCGGCCTACTTGGGTGCGCAATCGGTTAATTGCTTTCCATACAGGCCACTGGAGATCATGTCCCGGAAGCAATGTGTTCCTGGGGTTTAATGAAATCAGGAGAAGCACCGACCGCTTCTCTTCCCCCAGTTTCGTTCTCACCTTTACTACTGGATATTTATATTTATTTGGACCTCAACAACGTTATTAGCGTGCCAGGTAATCCCGAAAACGACGCCGATGATGAAAATTTTAAAATTAGACTCTATGAGAAGAGTTATCCAGGGGAACGAAACTGGTTTTTCAACAGTTTATTGCCATAATACACTGAATTAATAACAAAAAAAATAGTTCGAGACAGTACTTAATCGTAGACAATATATTATTATGTGCGAGGCGTCACGTACTGACTACCGCGGGAAGTTCAGTCAAAAGAACATACGTGTCAGAGCCTAGCGCGTTAGCAACGGACTGCCAACTAGTCTTGTGTAGTTCGTGAACGATTAGGAGCCGTTTCTTCGCACTGTACTAAAAGAAACGTTTCCGAACGCTGACTTGTAATCGGTCTATTAGGTCAAATAGCTCTTTTCGTACTCGTACAGACACTGATTGTTTGACAGATACGTCATATGAAATGCGAATCATTCTATGTCTGTGAATGAATGAGAACGAACGAAGCAATAAACGATTTGAATTTGAATTTGAAAACCAGAGACAATAGCCGACGAATGACGATGATACCCGAACCCGACCGACCGAAATCGCATGAATGAAATGAGTTACGCATTATTTCAATGCCATAATGTCTATTTTAGCTTATCGTCCGAACACGCGAAATTGTAAGTTTATATAATATACCACCTAGTGCATTAAGTACTTAGACGTAGTGATTTATTACAATGTCTTTGTTAGTACCTAGAGAGCGTATTAATTAGCTCTGTAGTCCATGGACCGCGCTGTGCTCTATGGAAATACTGACCGACAGCGAAGACCGAATAGAGCTATTAGAACTAATAGAATGAACTAGTTCACTGTCCGAAATGAACTAGTACGGAGCGATCTTAAAAATGACCGAGCAGGCACAAGACTACTGCCAACCCGCGCGCAACGGTCACCCGTTGTTAACCGCCACGCGGGAAAGAGAGAGAGCGCTATTTGACATATCGTAGCGGCACTCGACCGCGGGACGTTCTTGTTGGTCTATGGGTTGCTACAACTCATTAATATACGGGGTGGAAGGGACACCGACGCGAAAACTGTTACTGTTATTCAGTACATCATTCTGAGACCCCCCACATATAGAAATTTCTCATTGCTTATAAAAAAAAATCAGCTATTTCCTAAAAAAGATTTTTTTTTCATATAAACGCTTTATTATCATTAAGCTTTATTGAACCATACATTTTACAGTTTTTGGAGATGATTGTCCGCAGGTGGCAGAAGTCAAGACGACCGAACTGTTTCAAGGAGCCCTGGGTAACTACCAGCATGACATAGCCCTGGTTATATTGAGCAAGGCTTTCACATACTCCAGGAAGCTGCATCCCGTCTGCCTGAATTTCGACTATGAGTTCAAGAAGCAGCAGATGCAGGAGGGAAACTTGGGAACGGTAGGATCCACCATCATCTTCCTGCCCTTGTTTCATGTTACTTTGGAGTTGACGCACCGGTTATTTTTCTCCCATTTTCCCCTGTCAAACGCTACTCTATTCCTCAAACAATCCATCCATTTTCACTTTGGTTTTCCTCCCGCTCTCCAACCAACACCATTTAAAAAAAAAAAAAAAGAAAATTGGTAAAATTTTCAAATAAAAACAGAATTCATTTAATTTATATCCTTACAAAGGCATGAAAAACAATTGGATCACATTTACTATTATTTATGGACAACTCACACTTGACCAAAAAATTAAGTATGACCAAATTGTTTTTGATAAAAAAGAGCTTAAGTTTCCTGAAATAGATTCCCCGTGTCTCTTAAGGCTTTGGATTTTCCAATGTTATCCCTCTAAAAAGAATCACTCTGTATAATTTAAACTTTAACTTTTTGTTGCCAGTTCTTTGACTTTGTCTTTTTGGGTTTTATTTTGACTTTCAGTAACTGCCACAGCTGTCACATAAAGCAGCTGCTTTTAGTTTACTAGTACATAAACATAGTTATGTTTTTGTACTAGTAAACTATCTTGTCCCCGTAAAGATTGTTTAATAGTACATTTTGGCAAAAGATATATATTGCTACTGCTACTTCGTCGGTCCGTATCTACACATTTTGTGGGACTATCTCCTGTACATTTTGACATTCAAAAAGTTCTGATTAACAGCCTAATTTGAACAAATGTCTTTTGATTTTGATTTTCTTAATATGAAAATAGTGTTTCTGATCGTCAGCTAGGAGTGTTCGCTTTCCCCATGCTCGACCAGTCTCTACTGCAAGTTTTGAAGATCCCGTACATACCAGGTCGGAAGTGCATCGACCAGGCTCCTCCTGGCTTTAGACAGATGATCACCGGAGACAAGTTCTGCGCTGGTCAGGACAATGGTAAGAGCATATCTGTGTCATCAAATGCTTAGTATTTTCCCTACCGTTTTGAAGACAGCTTCCCGTCTCCAGGAGCAGTGGTAACCCAGTGGTAAGGACTAACGAATTATAATTCGTTAGTCAGGTCGTGGCTTCAAGGCCAGGATGACGCGTTGTATTGTATAACGGGCTGGTGTCCGCAACTCCACGTCAAAGCGCGTATTTTGCGTGCGGAGCAGGATGACGCGTTACTCTGCGTTATTTATTTCATCACTACTGCTCTCAAAACGGTGCGTCTATGTGAACTGGAAGTTCATTGTGATACAGGTTGGTGATTTAATAACCTGTATCCGTCAAGAAAATGGCTTTTTCGTACATGCATAATTAAAACCTACTGTTGTACAGGACTCTATAAAATTGGGAAAAGGCTAGGCAGATAACGATAATTGAAAAACAATGAGACTCTGAAGTAATCCTTCCATCTTTACACAGGTACTTTGATCTGTCGCGGCAACAGCGGCACCGGTCTCGCCTTCCCTGGCAATCAACGAAACATTACCCGTTACTACTTACGAGGCATCGTCTCTGTAGCACCGAGTACAGAGCAACTATGTGCCCCAACAAATTTCATAGCTTTGACTGAAGTGTATTACCTTAAGGATTTCATTAAAGAACACCTCGTGACCTCGTTACGACCTCGCATGATGGGATGGCTGGAACCTGAAGATGTTGATGGTTGCTACCTTCAGGAACATCCAAGTGTGACATACTCCTGTAAGAAGGTCGATGCTGACGTGTTTAGAGCATGCGGCGAGTATGTGCCTCTGGGGGCCTCGGTCAAGGCTCAGTGCCGGCCTGGCTACTACAGCCCAGAGGCCCTGCCTCGGATGCGATGTGTCAATGGGACCTGGACGTATGTGGCTCAGTGCACTCCAGGTATAAGATCAATATGATTTTTAAATGGATCCCAGTAAATTATTTATGCTGTGTGTATATTTTACTATGAAAAAGGAAATAAAACTAAATTTCAAAAACAAAATAACAAAAAAATAACAAACTAAATAACAAAAAAATAATGTTAAACTAAAATATAACTTGTTAAACTAAGTAGACGTCTCCTTGCGTGTTTTGGTCTATCTATGTTCTGTCTCCAAAAGATCTGCGGCACTCGTCGAGCTCATTGCCATGGTGCGCTTTTCTTGTGGTTGCCCACTGTTAATTCTGACTTCCAGAAGTGGTTAGGAACAGTTAGGCGTGTGAGGGGTTTGAAGTTATTTGCTTTCTAATAAAATTCAATAAGTATCCTTGGACTATCGTTTCTAGCTTTTCTTTTAATCTAGGCTTTTTCGTTAATCGTACCGTGGTTGATGTAACAGCTCCATTTCATTACAAACCGAACCGTGTGTTACCCAAGAACTGGATTGTGTTTTGGTGGTAAGATAGACAGTCGTTCCATGTTAAATAATGGTATTCAGTATATTCAGTATTTGGAGTTGGACTAGAAGCCGACCGGTGTTTTGCTGAGGCGTTTGTTTAGCTCTAAAAATAAATGAAGTGCAGCAGATGAAAGGTGATCATGTAGCAGAACTGTCTTTTGTTATTTTTCTTTTCAAAAAGTTCTGATACTCAGTCGAATTATTTGTATGAGTGACATTAGATTTTGATTTTAACATAGTTGCGAAAAGGCTAGGATTTTTAAAGCTTCGACGCTTCATCCAAAGCGGGAAGAAGCAACTTGTATTTTATAAAAAACTAATTTTATTTTCCCACAGAATGTGGCTTAATGACGGATAATGCTACGTTGCCGTGGTACGCCTACATATACCGGAGAAAGGGAAAATCTATTGGCATGTACCAACCGATGTGTGGAGGAACTATTATAAGCCCCAACATAGTAGTATCAGGTAATGTTATTATTTCATTTTTATTGTTTTAAGTAAATGTTCAAACTGTCATCGTAAGAAAAACATATAAAGCTGTAGGAGCGCTGACACAGCATTTTGTATTCGTCGAACGCGCAGCGCTGCGATGGTACCAGTTCAGTACTAAATAAGTACTCCATTGTAATACGTTTTGTAAGTAAAGAAATATGCAAGTTCCAGCGCATCTTATTTCTCTCCGTACACACACACCAGAGACAACACATGCACGCGCACAAAAAAGCTAACATTTCGATGCTTTACTGTAAGTCGCATCAGAGTGGAGTCATTGCGATCCCCGGCCACACTACGCACACATGTCATGTATGCTGGCTGGCCAACAGATGAACCACGGAGCTAACATGACAAACCCCTCCAAGCATATCCTGCGTAGCAGTTGACCGTGGATTGATTGACTTATTTTCTCAAAACGCTAGATGTTGATGATGCAGAGTTATGCTTAATATTCACTCGACCGCATTTCTTGTTGCAGCTGGACATTGCTTTTGGCACCAAATCGAAGGGATGGTGAAGACTTCAGGAGATGTTGTGGTCGCCGGAAAGACATATTGGGGCGACATTAGTGACGACGAAAAGTTTCCTGTAAGTCAATTCATCAAGATTAGGATATTTTACTGAAAAATCTTAGATTTACATTTTTCATAATTTTCTCGTTTGATTTTTACTGACCGTTTGTAGTAAACATATTTATCAGTTACTGCAAGACAAACCCCTCGGCCGGCCGCCGGAAACCGGCATTTCTTAGAACCGAACATTCGAAGAAATGTGACGTCCACCAACCTTTTCTGCAGGTGGCAGGAGTAAAGATGACCGAACTGTTTCAAGGAGCCCTGGGCAACTTCCAGCATGACATAGCCCTGGTTATATTGAGCAAGGCTTTCATATACTCCAGGAAGCTGCATCCCGTCTGCCTGAACTTCGACTATGAGTTCAAGAAGAAGCAAATGCAGGAGGGAAACTTGGGAACGGTAGGACCCATCATCATCTTCCTGCCCTTGTTTTATGTTACTTTGGGGTTGACGCACCGGGTATTTTTCTTCCATTCTCCTGCTCTTATCCCAATTTATTTGGGGTTCGTGCAGCATGTCTTCTTCTTCCAAACTTCTCTATTACTCGTCATCTTAGCAGTCACCTCCTTTCTAGCCACAGTCCATTCATCGTTTGTTTGGTCTTCCTCTACTCTTATAGCGATCAACATTCATACTCAACATTTTCCTCACTACATTTTCCTTATTCCTCCGCATCACATATGTCCATACCACGATAACCGGCACCACTTTCAGACTTCCTCTTATATTCCTCTTATACTCATTCCTTATTTTATACATTCGGGTTACATCAAACATCCCCCTTAGCATTCTCAAAAAAACGCAAAAGAAGCGAAAAAAGAACAATCACAACAGAACAGTTTTTGGGGAAACGAAGTAGTCAATGAACATAATGAAAAAAAAAAAAACGATACTGGTAGAATACATAACCTCCTCCTTGTTTAGAAGTCGGTTAAAAAAGGCTACTGTTTATTGAAACAGTTTTTCCTTATCTCTTAAGGCTTTGGATTTCCCCATGTTATTTATCCCTCTAAAAAGAATCACTCTGTATAATTTAGACTTTTTGACTTAATCTTTTCGTCGCCAGCTTTTTTACTTTGAGTTTGACTTTACCTTTTTGAAAAAAGGTAAAGTCAAAGTAAAAAAGCTGGCGACAATGTTTGTGCCCGTTAAGATTTGTCAGATAAATAAATAGGTAACGAAATTCTGTCAGAAGATTTTGCTACTGCTGCTTCGTCTGTCCGTATCCAGACATATCGCACTATCTAGGGAGTTTGTTCCACCACTTCTTAAACACTAGGAAATGGCGAAGAGCGGGCATTTTGAGGAACTGTCTCTTGTACATTTTGACGTTCAAAAAGTGCTGATATCAGCTTAATTTGAATAAATGTCTTTTGATTTTGATTATCGTCATATGAAAATAATGTTTCTGATCCTCAGCTGGGAGTGTTCCCTTTCCCCATGGTCGACCAGTCTCTACTGCAAGTTTCGAAGGTCCCGTACATACCAGTCCGGAAGTGCTTCGACCAGGCTCCTCCTAGCTTTAGGGAGATGATCACCGGAGACAAGTTCTGCGCTGGTCAGGACAATGGTAAGAGCATATCTGTGCCATGAAATGCCTAGTATAGTATTTTCCCTAACTTCTTCTTAGCGTGTCGATGGCAAATTTTTATTAGATATTATATTTGGCCCAAAAATCAGCTACGCAAATTCCGCTCGCTGATGCAGTAACTAACTGCTTACTGTTTTGAAGACAGCTTCTGGTATCTAGGAGCGGCGGTAACCCAGTGGTAACGGCCCCGACTAACAAATTGTAGGTAGTGACTTCGAGGCCAGGATTGCGCGTTAGTTTGCGTAATTTATTTCATCACTACAGCTCTCAAAACGCTGAACATTGTGAGAAAACCGGCATTTATTTATTTATTAACACTTCAAGCACAAAGTGCACGGGCGGACTTAATGCCATAGGCATTTTCTACCAGTCAACCTTTGGGTGATGCAGAGACAGACAGTGGTAGGTGCATAAATTTACTACAAGGATATATAAAATACTATAACTATATATCAAAATACTATACATATATATCAATATAAATATAAGTGAATAGAAATTTACACGGATTTAATGAAATAAAAATACAAACAATGAAGAAAACATTAACGTTGTGACGAAACTGCCAGCTTTTTCTGTATGTACTCGCGAACTTTAAATTTAAATGATAAACGATTGGTTGCCATCCTGATTTCCTGGGAAAGCGCATTCCACAGAGAAATAGATTGAACGAAGAATGATCGATGAATGAAGTCGGTGCGGTGAGAGGGACATTGAAGAATTCGGTTTTGCGATGAGCGCAGACTCCTATCATGATTGGCACCGATGTATTGAAAGTGGGGAGCAAGGTAACTAGGGGAAGAGGGAGAAACAAGGAAAGAAAACAAAGTGGTTAGCGCCCTTTGCTCCCTACGCTGACGTATCGGCAACCACTTAAGAAGAGACCGGTGCTCTGAGACATGATCATATTTACGTAGATTGAACACGAATCGAATGCAGTAATTTAGAAGACGGTCAAGTTTGTCGAGGAGATCCGCATTCAGGTCAAAGTAGCACACATCACCATAATCGATAATAGGAAAAATTAAGGACTGTACAAGCATTGTTTTTGTATTAGAGGGTAAAAAGTTTTTCAAACGGTATAGAGCCCGCAACGTACCAGTAACCTTCTGGCTGACACGAGCGACTTGAGTGTGCCATTTCATAGATCTATCAATATGCAAGCCTAGATCCTTTACATCAGCGCTAAAAGGAACGACTGCACCGTCAAAAAGAACTGGTGGCAAGGTTGTACCATCCAACTTACTGAGACTGCGAGAACTCCCAATGACGATCGCCTGACATTTATTAGGGTTAACTGCCACACCAAAGTTATCGGACCAGGTTTTTATTGCCATCAAGTCCCTATTCAAACTGGCGATCAGATCAGCTATTTCGTCAACCCTTCCCTGACAGTACAACTGCAAGTCATCGGCATACAGATGATACGCACACTGAAGTTCAGAAGTTAGGAGATTAATAAAGATAGAAAATAGGAGAGGAGAAAGAATACCGCCTTGAGGAACGCCAGTTTCCAAATCACACCAACATGATGAGGAATCCTCGACATGAACTGACTGCTGACGTTCCTGAAGGTAAGAGGAGAACCATTCCAGTGCTCCGGGAGAGACCATAACGTGGGATAAAATGGCTAACAGGATGTCGTGACTAACGGTATTAAAGGCATTCGAGAAATCGACCAGCACAAGTACAGTTACCTTGGTGTCTTCCAGTCCTGCCCTTATATCACCAGTCACTTTAAGAAGGGCGGAAACAGTGCTGTGCCCGGGCCTGAACCCAGATTGAAGAGGGCTGATAAGCGAGTTACGATGGACAAAATTAGAGAATTGTTTGTGCACACAGGCCTCAAGCACTTTGGATAGAAAGGGAAGGATCGAAATGGGACGAAAATGGGTAGGAAGAGAGGGATTAGGGACCTTGGGTAGTGGACAAACATAGGCTTTGCGCCACAGGGAAGGAAATACTCCGGAAAACAGGGAAAAATTCACAATATGGGTAATCGCAGGTAGGAGATCATCCAGAAGAGTAGTGATCATACCACGGGTAATATTATCACAACCCACTGCTTTGGATTTGATTGAGAGAATGATCTTTTTGATCTCTCCCGGCTCAACTGGAACGAAGCAAAAGTGGGTTATATGTGGACGCATTAGACCAGAAATTAAGGTTAAAGTTTGTTGCTTGGCTAAGCGATCCATGGTGGTAGCAGAAGAAAAATGACGGTTAAGCTCGTCCAGGTCGATAGAGTTTGGAAGGTCTAAAGGTCGCGGTTTGCCGATACCCAAAGTTTTAAGAAACTTCCAGGTATCGGCAGAAGAGGAAGAAATTATATTATCCAGAATGTGGCGGCGTTTACCGTTGCGTATCATCAGATTGCACCTATTCCTTGCAGTTTTGTATAGTGACCAGTTCTCGTCACTGCGATCCCTCTTAAATTTACGAAATGCTCGGTCCCTACGTCGCATAGCCATCCGTATCCCTCCTGTCATCCATGGAGCAGGAGGACGTTTGAGTTTAACTTTTTTGATAGGAGCATGGGTATTGTAGAGGTTGACCACAACATCATTAAATATCGCAACCTTATCGTCAACCAAAGGGGCTTCCAACATAGGCTCCCAATCAATCAAGGATGCATCCTCCTTGAGCTCCTCAACATTCATCCGCGCGAAACAACGCCTGTACAGAACCTTGGGTTTGGGTTTGGGAGGTTTCAGGATATATGAAAGGAAAATCATGTCGTGATGAGAAAAACCAGGGGCGTCATGTTGACCATGGGAGGGTACGAGGGAAGGATTTGAGGTGAGGATCAGATCGAGCCAGGTGTCATCACCAGCAGTGTTATGGTGGGTAAGTTGGAGCGGTAAAACGTGCAGACTAACTGACTCGATAAGGTGGAGGAGTTTACGGGATCGAGGGGCGTTACGGGCAAGTAGATTAGTGTTGAAGTCACCCATGATGATGTGGTGTGCATACTCTGAACCCAGAGATTCAAGTACTGATTCGAATTCAGTGAAGTAATCAATAGTGGGAGGACAGTAAACGACACCAATAACAGATTTGGCACCTTTGACACAGACTTCAAGGAAAATAAACTCTGCAGAAGCAGAATAGTGTGATGAGGAAAAAGCAAGTATTTTATATGGAAAGTCACTACGGAGGTATATCGCCACACCACCCCCTCCCTTACCAATCCTGTCATTCCGTATAAGAGTGAAACCAGTAAGAGGGTAGGTAGTGGACAGGAGATGTGGTTTGAGCCAAGTTTCGGAGATCAGGATGGCATGAACGTTGCTGTTGTTAAAGGCGTCGTACAGCTCACCATAGTGGCTCGGAACGCTTTGAGCATTAATATGACACACATTCACCAACCGATTAGACGTATCATTAAATTTTTGTTGCAAAAAATCACCAAGAGTATCATTGAAAGAACAAAAGCTTCCATCGCTTGAAAAAGCAGCAGATTCATCCGCAGATAAAAAGTTTTCATAGTCTGACATAAATATACGTAATAAATGTCAATAAATATATAATATATATGGAAAATTACAATTAAGCTATTACTAAAAACAAAATGCATGGCAGGCATGTGCTACCAACCCGCACTAAGCTGGTGTGGTGGGTGACCATCCCCGACCGACTTATGGCCCCCACTCCTGATTTTTGATGCGTTTTATCTTCGTCAATTTTTATTGATTTGATAAAACAAAAAATACGTATCCAATATTTTTCGATAATCTAACTGACGGACTAAATAGAATCATATTTTTTTTACACAGGAAACATCCCAATTGACACAGATGAAGATTGATTAACAATGAGACTCTGAACAAATCCTTCCATCTTTACGCAGGTACTTTGATCTGTCGCGGCAACAGCGGCACCGGTCTCGCCTTCCCTAGCAATCAACAAAACATTACCCGTTACTACTTACGAGGCATCGTCTCTACAGCACCTGCTACAGAAGAGGATTGTGCCCCAACGAATGTCATAGCCTTGACTGAAGTTTATTACCATAAGGATTTCATTAAAGAACACCTCGCGACGTCATTACCACCTCGTTTGATGGGATGGCTGTAGCCTGAAGATTATGCTGATTAGGACTAGCGACTCAGCAACACGGCTTTCGCTACGAAACAAACGTGACGGACACACTAACGTCATCATCATCATCATCATCAGCCTATAGCAGTCCACTGCTGGACATAGGCCTCCTCAATCGCACGCCATTCAACTCGATTTTCAGCAACTCTCATCCAGTTGCTACCAGCCACCCTGCGAAGATCGTCACTCCACCGAGCCTGAGGGCGTCCCACCTTACGTTTGCCGATTCGCGGTCTCCACTCAAAAACACGTAACACACTAACGTAACCTAATCCTATGTATGTTGATGAGAAATGAGTCGCGTAAATAACACGTATGTAGTTACAGAATTATTATCATTAAAATCATTAATACAACGCTCTAAGTTCATGTAACCCCATTCAATAATTATTTCATTAGAGGGTTGTATTGATGATTTTAATGATAATAATTCTGTAAGATAAGCAAATCAAGTATCTTGACTTGGCTCGCGAGGTTATCGACATGTGGGATGTGGACTCAGCAATCATTGTGCCGATAGTTGTATCAGCCCATGGCTTAATTGCCAAGAGCCTCGACCAATACCTGAGGAGGCTCTCGTTAGGCAGCTGGATGAAGTGCTTGATTCAGAAAGCGGTACTCCTGGACACGGCTCGTATTGTTAGGAGGTTCCTCTCTCTGGAGCCCTGACCGTAGCTTGGATCCTGTTCCCAATACCGGAGGGCTACAATTTTTTATATTTAAATGTTTTTATATTGTTTTTTTTAAAGAATATTTAAAAATGTAAATTATTTGTAAAAATATAAATAATGGAAATAATTCTGTAACTACATACGTGTTACTTGCGCGACTCATTTTTCATCAACATACAACCTGACCTTCAAATTGCAAAAACCGTAAGAAAATTTGAATTTCGCTGGCGCTTCCACCTTAAGGCTGTAATAGAGGTGGTGGTTCGCCCCTGGCACCAAACATTATTTTGTAACAACTCTGTTACCCTACTTAATATGCAAATAAACTTTTATTTTCTATTCTCTTCTATATTCGTCATAGTCATTTATTCATTAGGTAATTCGTTTCTGAATTGTGAAATTTTTGAAAATTACACAATTGTAATTTTTGTACACTGTACTGTAATCGTGTTGTACCACAATTACAGTACATACACTAAAATAAATTACATTTGAATGTCACAACAATTTCAAAATAATAACTTCACATTTTATCAATATGTTTTGACATACATTATGGCCACCTTAAAATTTAAAATAATAATAATGAAATAATTAACCACAGATAAATTTTCATAAATTGAGATAATTAATTTAAAAAATATAATATTTTCCGCTCCTTTAATATTTATTGACATTTGTAATTTTATTTCTTTGGTTGTTATTTGAAAGTTCAAATTTAGAAAATTTGTAATTTAATTATTTTTATTTGACATTTGTAATTTGATATGTAGACAATTCTTGATTTAGTACCTACTTTTTTTGACATTGGAATTTGATTATTTGGTTTAAATTGATTAAATATTGTCATAAAATTTGCATGCCGAATTTAGTATTTATGAAGAACAAGAAGTATTTATGTGTATTGTTAGCTATTTAAATACGAAATACTATAGTTATAATTAGTTTTAAGATATTTACAGTATTTTTTGAATTACACAAATGTATATGGTAAAATAAGTAAGTTATTTGATTTGTGTAAAATGCCAAAATGACGCTAACGGATAGTGCGATGTCAATTATTGACTATTTTAGTCTGGTAAAGAGGGATATTAAAAGTTACAACGCAGCGCCATTTGCTAAAATGTGTTTTAAATGGAGTTTTTTTTAAATAAATGTTTTTAATGTAAGATTTTTATTCTCCCCGATATTGTGATATTTTCTTTTGTTGTAGACCATACCTGGGAATCCTCTAGTTGCGGAGATGTAGGGGGTCAAAGTTACAACTTATTCACAAGTTTTTTAACAAAAAACATGCTTTTAAAGTATGATTTTTACTTTACACACCTCCACGACCCCCGTACTATTCAATCCATCCATCAGCACAATGCTTTGAGTGCTTTCCATCGAGTCCAACCGTAAAACGTGATTTTTCACCCCAAAAAAAAAGTCGATTCCCAGCAATAATTTTTGCTTAAAGTTACTTAGTTTGATGTCCAGAATGCTTGGTTGACGGCTATCTGAAGGGTCTGTTTACACGCTGTATATTATAACGTTATTTCCCTGTGTTGTCTACTGTGTGTACATAAATAGTAAAATAAATAAAAATAGGTAAACCAATTAACATAACCGTACAGTAGCGAAGGGTCAATTTTTGTAAGAGATAAGCCGGAGTATATATCTTTAATATAATTATATTATTTGTCTATAAAATACTGACTGCTAATTTTCAAAGGGAATCCGGTAGAAGTCGAGTTGTATGGAACCTTCGCCACTGTTAACGTATATAATTATATGACGTCTTGTGACGTAGTTTCCATTCCGATGACTAACAACCTTGTTATAATCACTATTGCAAACAGGTCAGCCGTGGCGGGTGGACCGCACAGAGGTCGCCAAAAGATCTTCATTGCTTGTGATAATATGAGTGCCAAATAGTGAGATAAGTGTGTGTTCAAAATGTTTGTGTTTAATATAGTTTTAATTAGTTTTGGTGAGTATTTTCTTTATTACGAAGTCAAACTCAAAGCTTTTATTAGAAATAGTGAGGTTACAGTCAATTTTGAATTATCAATATTTATTTGAGTTACAAGTCAGTTCAGTTATAAGACATCAATCCCATCCATATTTGAAAAAAATTTGATCGAAAAGCACGAATATCCAATTTAAAAAAATCTTAAACTTTGTCATTCCGACCAAAATGGACATATTTCTGTGTACACGTTATATTTCGATCAAAAGGTCTTAATTTGTGGTCTTTTTTCTCATACAAATTAATTTAGAAAGTAGATACAGTAGCTGCTCATTCTAAAGCATAGATCTCTTTGGAGAAGAATGGATGAGAAACTCCACGGACAATATTTTTATAATCTGTGTGCCCGAGTGGTTTTCCCATGCGCAAAAATGGCGGACTTAATCCTTAACTTCCCTATTCAATGTAATTAGGGGTCGATTTTTCCAAAAAATCTTTCTCAAGTTTCACTTTCGTAAAGGAATTATTTTTCAAAATGTGATGGTCCAAGGCCCAAATAGGCTGTGCTTTATCGGACAGCGAATTTAAGAAAACAAAAACAAATAGGTACTTAAATCTAAAATCCGTGCTTTACATACTTATCACTATATAGTCACTACATAGTATAAAACAAAGTCGCTTCCCGCTGTCTGTCTGTCCCTATGTATGCTTAGATCTTTAAAACTACGCAACGGATTTTGATGCGGTTTTTTTTAATAGATAGAGTGATGTAAGAGGAAGGTTTATGTATATATATTGCACCCGAGCGAAGCCGGGGCGAGTCGCTAGTACTTAATATTACTTTATACGCCTGTTTAGTAATAGTACCTACAGTCGCCAGTGCAACAACTTACTACAATCTGTCAAATTTTCTCACTCGATTTTAATCTTAACCATCAACATTTTATCGGTTATTTAAAAAAAATCAGCTGTTCCATACATTTTGACCGTGTAGGTATTGCACTTTTGTAGGAAACAGCTGTTTTTTTTTGTTATAACCTATGAAAAATTGTGGTTACCTACCGTTTTCGCGTCGGTGTCACTTCCACCCCGTATATCTGTGCTCAAGACACACACGATAGTACGGTTTAACAGCCCACAACAGCACGCATACGGGTTTTGTCGACAGAAGAATCGAGAAAATGACAGTACAAACAAAAGAAAGGTCATTTTGTCGATTCTTCCGTCGACAAAACCCGTATTTACGGTGGTCGTGCTACGCGTGCAGGTTCACTTGCGAGATGTCATCATGCCATACACAAATAAAAATAAAAAGAAGTGTTTCGGTGTTGCTTCTCGGAGTAGTCAAACAGGACACACTGACCTCATCTAATTTTTAAAACACGCTATTGACGCGTTTGGCTAAACCAGCAATAAATATCGATAAATGTTCATTCGGAATTCCTCACGACGTTTTCCTTATTGTGGTTCAGACATGACTTAAAATAATATACACTTATAACTTAAAGATTATCTAAAACGTATATAGGGTGACTGGTAATTACCAGCTTTTATAATTAATTATCTAAACATTGTGGGACTGGGCTGGCCATGTCTGCCGCATGCCCGACGAGCTGTGGGCCAAAATAACCACGATGTGGAGCCCTGACACAGCCAGAAGGCGACGCGGTAGACCTCGCAGGAGATGGCGGGACGAGCTGGACAAAACTAACGACCAGTGGTCCACATTGGCCCTGGATCGAAGAACTTGGAAGTCATGGAGAGAGGCCTTTGCCCAGCAGTGGGATGACACAGGCTAACAGTATCAGTATCAGTATCTAAACATTCATAAAAAAATGGTATTTATGACATTTTAAAAATTAAAAAATAAAAATATTATTCAGTATTATGACGCATGACGTAGTTAAAACACCCTGTTGCGAGCGATGATCTACTCGATTCGTACGCTGGGTAGGTATGTTCTCCCGTTTGACGTTTGACACGTAAACATCATTAACGGGAAGTTTCATAATTTTATTCTAATGTATTATTTACTGTTCTTTGTACCTATGGTTCAGTTTTAAGTTTCTTTTTTTTTGTATTATTTTTGTTTTATATTGTGTGCACTTGTGGCATGTGCCATATAAATGTATTTTCTTTTTTTCTTCTTCTTTCTTTCTATTACGGGAGGTAAAAAAAAAATCGTGCCAAGAGCTATTTTATGTCAGGTGAGACTGTTCAGACACCCTAACGTCATGAAAAGTAGTAGATTATAAGGGCAAGCCAAGCTTTTGGGCTTTTATGAAAGTACCGCCACTAATTGAGTGAACCACCTTTGTAAGATGACTAAAAAGTCACGGTGTATATATAAACCTTTCTCTTGAATCACTATCTATTACTGAAAACCGCATCAAAATCCGTTGCGTAGTTTTAAAGATCTAAGCATACATAGGGACAGACAGCGGGAAGCGGAATACGGGTGTGCTTGTTACGTACACCTCTGCCTTACCCTCCGGGGATAATAAGGCGTCATGTTATCTTATTAATTTTTGGCATCAAAGTATTTAATCTACAGACCAAAAACAAAAAAAAAAAAAAAGTAGTTTTGTTATGATCTCGAAAACGGCTAAACCGGTTATTATGACACAGCTTTGTGTTGAGCAGGTTCTCAGCTGTCTTTCTGGTGGTTTAGTTATGAATTTTCCTTGTATTTTACACTATTAACAAGACAATTTATCTTGAATTAATTCAGTTGCAGGTAAACACGCTTGCTATTTTACAGGAAAAACATGTCATAAAGGGTGTAAATAGACCCTTAACGAAGCCGAAAGGCACTTGTACTCCCCGATATTGCGATAATTGTTTGTTCTAGACCATACCTGGGAATCCTCTCGGAGATATTGGGGGTCAAAGTTACAACATTTTCACAAGTTTCTTTTTAAAACATGCGTTCTTTTTTTTTTTTTTTTTAAATACATTGCCCCACACTAGGAATTTCTCCTGTATCGTGGGTGCGTTTACAAACATTTAAACTCACATATACAAACAGCCAGACCCGGAACAACTACCTGTAGATCATACAAATATTTGTTCCGTGAGGGGATCGAACCCGCGACACGCAGCGCAGCAGCCGATCGTTCAGCCACTGCGCCAACCGTGCCGTCAAGCCATCTTTTGAAACTAGTATGATTTTTACTTTAAACACCTCCACGAACCCCGTACTATTCAATCCATTCATTCATATTCACGTCACGAACAAGGCCCTGATATGTGTGGATGGACCTTAACCGGTCGCTTATTTCTGTCGTGATGTTTTATGATGTTATTTTATTTCAGCCATATCTCCAGCTGTGGGTGCAGTTGTCACAAATCTTGCTTCAAATACGTCTTGCAGGTAAAAAAATATGTTTTATTTTATCGGGGAACTCAAAATCACAGCATTTCTTTGTAAATGTTCCTTACATATCTACCTTATAATAAAAATGAATTATATGTACAACATTAGTTTTAGTATATGCGACACCTGAAACACGTGTCTAGTATTTTTATGTAAAGATTCCATATACAAAATTTCAAAACTGTATCATGAGAAATCACAAAGTTATAATCTTATTCTGTTACCTGGTTGTCCGCACAAAAACGTGGTCACAACGCGGCGCAGCCGCGCGCCCGCCTCCGGCGTCCTCTTAAGCTCATTGATAATAATAATTTGGCATTAGGTACCTAAATGATTGCGATAGGTACTTAGTGTCGCTCGGTCTCACACTTGTAACCTTTTTAAATATTTTTGGGACAAAATATAACATGGTTTAAAAATTATTGGAATCGATTCAGTTACTTATTCTGAGCAAACTAAATGCAGGTTTCGCATATACTTTGTTCACTTGACGATACTTTAGCATCGATGACGACTCGGTACTAAGAAAACAAAAATTTTTTAAACAGTTGTGCATCGCGATCTTTTGTTTTTCGCTGCCGAGTTGGAACAGTGACGAGTCGGGCATAAGCCTTATTTCCCATCCAAGCCATTGCAGGCACTTTTGAATGTCAGAAAAAGAAAGCGAAGCTAGCCGTGCTGTCCGAGGCACGAAGGAAACTCGGTAGACAATGGATGGTCACCCATCACCGGATCAAAACCGATCCATGTTTTTTTTTTTTTTTCTTATGGGACCACTCTGGGCGGAGCGGAAGGGAGTGTCAGACTTGTACTGACTAAAACCCATCCATGTCCCTTCTTTGCCCATTGTGTTCCAGGGCCACGGTATCTCTTTCGAACACTCCCGCAGCCCTGGCAGGCATCGGCCCTTGCAGACCCCTACATCGTTGCTGACATCTCTTTGAGGCGCGCGTGGATCACGAACGTGCCGACGACACGGCCTGTCGTCATAAGACGGCCGGAAACACCGACCCATGTGGCTGTTATTATTAAGCCGCCACCTCTTCCTTATACCACTACTATACATGAAGATAAAATGAATAATACGAATGCCTTATCTACTTCCCAGGGCTAGTGAATTCACATGTCAGGATGGCGCATGCATCAGTGCTGTATCTGTGTGCGACGGTACCTGGGACTGTGCTGATGGCTCCGATGAAGTCTCCTGCTATTCTAGTACGAACTTGTAAGTATACTTCTTATTTATGATTAGACTAGCTTTTTCCCACGGCTTCGCTCCTGTTATGGTCGGAAATGACAGTATTTTCTACAAATAAACCTAACGGATTAATTGCTCTAATTGATGGTGTCACATGAAAACTAGTATAGTAGTTTACTAGATCAAAGCGGTGACACAGACAAACACGAAGAGTAACTTAGTTTCATCCTGTGCACAGATAATACTGGGTCTGGGAGGTCCAAATAGTGACGTCACACCTCATCATCATCATTTCAGCCGAAAGACGTCCACTGCTGGACATAGGCCTCCCCCAAGTGTCGCCACATTGACCGGTCCCGTGCGTCTCGCATCCAGCGGATCCCTGCAACCTTTACGAGGTCATCGGTCCACCTAGTGGGGGGCCTTCCAACGCAGCGTCTTCCGGTTCGCGGTCGCCACTCCAGAACTTTTCGGCCCCATCGGCCATCCGTTCTGCGAGCAATGTGCCCTGCCCACTGCCACTTAAGTTTGGCTATTCTTCGGGCTACGTCGGTAACTCTGGTTCTCTTGCGGATCTCCTCATTTCTGATTTGATCACGCAAGGAAACTCCGAGCATAGCCCTCTCCATTGCCCTTTGGGTGACTTTCAGCCTTCTGATGAGGCCCATTGTGAGCGACCACGTTTCGGTCCCGTATGTAATCACTGGCAACACACACTGGTCATAGACTTTCGTCTTGAGACACTGCGGTAAGTTGGACGAGAAGATACCACGCAACTTCCCGAACGCTGCCCAGCCGAGTCGGATTCGACGATTGACCTCTTTCTCGAAGTTAGACCTACCTAACTGGACCGTTTGTCCCAGGTAGACATAATCGTCTACAACTTCGAGTGTAGAGTCTCCGATCTTGATAGGAGTGGGTGTTACATGGGCATTCAACATGACTTTGGTTTTGTCCATGTTCATTTTAAGACCCACTCTTTCGGAAGCTCTACTGAGGTCATCGAGCATTGTACTGAGGTCCTCCATGGTCTCAGCCATGACCACTATATCGTCGGCAAACCGAAGGTGAGAGATGTACTCGCCATTGACGTTGATGCCTAGCCCTCTCCAGTCCAGAACCTTGAAGACATCCTCCAGTGCAGCGGTGAACAGTTTCGGAGATATGACGTCTCCCTGTCTTACACCTCGCTGCAGAAGGATAGGTTCCGAGGTCTGGTCCTGAAGTCGGACTGACATGGTGGCGTTTTTGTACAAACGCCACCATGTCACACCTCATACCCACGTACATAATATAGCTGCTAGTTGATGTAATTAAAGCGATTTAACCCATTTAAACGATTTTTTTACAGAAACCTGACGGAAGCTGCAGTCTCTCATTTGAGGTCTAAAAGACAGGCGCGATGTGGGTAGGTGCATACTTTAGTTTTGTAGGTACGTTAAGTCTAAGTAGTTTAAGTTTTGGCTCCGTACCTTGAGCTGATAATCAACGTCGGTGGTCCGTGGTTAAAACTAAGCGACTACAAGCTAAGGGCGCCCCCTGTGGGGTACGGGCCTCGGTTTAGGGCGTCGCTGGGGGAAGACAGCAAAGGGACAGTGTCGCCTTACATATGCGTGGAAAACCGCGAGGAGGGCGCGGGGCTCGGGGTACCGAACCCGGCTGCGCGAGCTCACAGACGTCGGCCACTCCGGGCATTTCTTTGTGCCGTCTTCAGACTTTATGTTAATTGTGGTATTACACCAATAAATATACAGTCCACTAGTTTGATTATAAAGTCCCAACCGAGTCTATTCAGACAGGGTGAATCGGAACGAGATCATTATTTAGGGATATGTTTTAAACTGGCCTCGAGCAAGGGTCGGGCCATTGCTCGAGGCCAGTTTAAAACAGTCGGGGGAAGAAGAAGGGGGGAAGTCGGGGGGGCAAGGAACAAGACGTAGCGAAGGACGTTAGACAACAGTGTCATGACAATTTCCTCTAAAACGTATTCCTACACGTTTTCCAGGTCATATCAGTGGCGATGCGCAGACGGGACGTGTATACCCGTGGATGGGAAGTGTGACGGCAAGTTCGACTGCCCTGACAAAAGCGACGAGACTCACGCCCTCTGCAGGACCAACAAGTAAGACTAAATACAACATAACATCACATTTTAATGTAATGTGGGTTTTATTTTTACTAAATATTAAATATTTTATATTCATATTCAATTACGCACACTAACTAAATAAATTATTAATTAAAAACTATTAAATAACCTAAAATAAATAAACTAACAACAAACTATAAAAGGGCATCAAAAAACTCCTCCTCAACGCTGTCAGCTGGTAATGTGCCCAAGAGACTGGCACATTATTGTGGGTTACTACATTTTTGCAAAACCATTCCAAAGTTTCAGTTCATACCACCAATCAATTGACATAGCAATATCTCCTAAGATTGACTTAACTGTATTATATCTAAGATCATAATCCTATATGTCAAATTAAAAAAAAACTCCAAGTTGTCACCTTTATTCGAATTGTTTTTTTTTTCATTCAGACAATTGTCGTAATTTAAGTACTTCAAGCGCAATAGCTCTCTCTTTCTGTATCATACGTTCCGTATTATCTATCGTAGTTGTAACAACGCAACGATGTTTTTGCGGCCCGCTCCGCCTCGCTGCGGCCCGCTCCGACCCGCTGCGGCCCGACATAATGTGTGCGAACCTTTAAAGTGGTCATACTGTACCTTATTTTCGATACATTTGTCCGTCAGATGTCAACGCAACTGGTTCAGGTGTACATACGGCGCCTGCGTGGATGGAACAGCTCCATGCAACGGTGTCTACGAATGCGTTGACCAGTCCGACGAACTGCTGCCCAGGTGTCGGAATCAGAGCAGAGTCATTAAGTAAGTAGTCTTCCTGAGCCCCTGCCATGGTGGTTATCTTCACAAAAGTCGTCCACGACCGAAGATTAGGTCTGGTGTTAGCTCCGGTTAGCAGCTGGTTGCTTGCAAAGTTGTTGACGGTTTGACGAACCAGCCAACTTTAACAACGAAGAGTCCTCATGACCAGCCGAAACGGGGACAAGTTCAGAAACACCGGCGCGTGCGCTTCCGTCACTCCCATAGATCAGCAATCCCAGAAATCCGACACGACCGGAGAGAGAGGTCATGTGCTGCACCAATTCGGAGCATATCATACTGTTAATATCCAAAATTCCGGCTGCTACTGAGAAATCAAAGGAATCGAACTAAGGACCGAACAGTGAACAGTCTCGCTTGCGACCACAACACTAACTGGAAAAAGGATTCATTCAAATAAAAAAAAAACCGGTCAAGTGCGAGTTGAACGCGCGAGGTTCCGGACAAACTTGTCTAGGTGTATTTTGTTATTAAACTACATATTTAAGGTTTTCAGATTTTTTCCTTTACATGCTGTGTAAGACATAGCTTCTTGCCAAATTTTATGATTCTAGGTCAACGGGAAGTACCCTATAAATTTTGATTCCCTTGAGGGTGTCGAAATATACGTTTTTTGCGGCACTCTCAAGGAAGTTTTTTTCTTTTTTAAAAATAAAAAACTTTGCCCCACACTAGGAATTTCTCCTGTATCGTGGGTGCGTTTACAAACATCTAAACTCACATACACAAACAGCCAGACCCGGAACAACTACCTGTAGATCATACAAATATTTGTTCCGTGCGGAGATCGAACCCGCGACATGCAGCGCAGCAGCGAATCGCTCAGCCACTGCGCCAACCGTGCCGTTAAGTTTGATTTCTCGCAGCTTCAAGGGACCAGACTTTATGGTTTTAATCTCAACTCGATACCTCCACGCGTTCCCGAGATAAAGGGTCTTGATAGACAGACGGGCAGACAACAAAGTGATCCTATAGGGTTCGGTTTTATTCTTTTGGGAAAAAAACAAACGTGATGTATTCTGTACTTAAAAAGTTTCTACATATAGGTGTTTCAGTATTATTGTTTTTTTTTTTTTAATTATGGTTTGCTTAGTATCTTTAAATTATTCTTAGATTATTATAGAGGAGATTTATGTAAAGATATATTCTATGTTAGATACGTACCTATGTTGTTAATTTTTTTATGTACCTATCTTAAATGATTTTGCATGCTATTTTATGGCGGAATGTGTCCTGCTCTATACCATTTTTATAACATCCTGTATATACCACATTTTATGCAAATAAATATACTACTAAATATACTACTACCATTTTTGTCCTAGTGGCAAGTTCCGTTGTCTCGACGGCAATGCGATCTCCGTGTCGGACGCCTGCGACGGTACCCCGAACTGCCCCGATGGTTCCGACGAGACGGTCGCCGCGTGCGCAGGGCAGACGTGCCCCGTGCATCTGTTCCAGTGCGCGTACGGCGCTTGCGTCGATCAGGGCTCGGACTGTAATGGGGTATGTGGAGTGAATTATTTAAGGTATACTAAGTACCTATTTAGTTGGGCCACCTGGCCCAGGTAGAGGAGCATCTCATCAATTGAGAACAGCCTCCACAAAGTCTAATTGGGATACCTCTGTAAGGACGCGCCCCCCCCTCGCCACCACGCTTCCCGCACCCGCCTCACCTGGGCCTCGCACTAAGGTTTTATTCACACGGCATTGCATAAGCTTAATCAGCCTATAATGTTCGCACTGCTGGGGCACAGGCCTCCTCTCTATGAGAGGGAATAGGCTATAATCCACCAAGCGGGCCCAGTGCGGGTTGGTAGATGTCACGTCTTCGAATTTTGGTTCTAGGACATGCCGGTTTCCTCACGATATTTTCCTTCACCGTTTTGAGAGCAGTGGTGATGAAATAAATTACACAAAGTAACGCGCCTGTCTGTCACACGCTCCGAAGGGAACCCGACCACATACCCAAACAAGCTTTGGACTGGAATCCCCAAGGGACAAGAAAGCGTGGTCGTCCCAGTCAAACCTGGCGTCACACCATGCTGGCAGAAGCGGCGAGCATCGAAATGACGTGAAGCGAGGTGAAGCGTGAAGCTCAAGAACGATTGCGATGGAGAACATCTGTAGACGCCCTCTGCCCCCTCTAGGGGACATAGGACATTAAGTCAAATCAAGTCAACGCGCCTGTCTGGGTTCGATCCACGACTTACTCCTCGTAAGTCGGAGCCGCCACCACTTTGCCACCGCTGCTCTCCACGGCGTTGATCGGTCGTAATTTTGAGATCACATGGCAGTACCATACTGCGTTCTCTGCGTATGGACATTAGGAAGTTGAAGAGTTATCTCAACTTTGTACTGCAATGTTGCAGGATAGCGCAGTGTGAACGGACGGTAACTGACCCGATAAGCGTTGACCTGGGCAATAGTATGAAAGCGACGGCAAGATCGATTGCCCTGACAGAAGCGATGAAAATCCCCCAAAATTTAGACAGAGGAGTCCCTAATAGTACACCTACCTTACGCTAGTAATGGTTAAGTAGTATATAATAGGGGGCGAGCCTATTGCCATGAACCGGGCACAAATCCAGACTACGCTTCCGATTAATTCCTCATGGAATATCCCCAAATAATATTGCCCAACCCGGGTATTAACCCCACGACGCCGTGCTCGGTATTTGCGTTTGAGACCACAATACGAACGAGGCCAGATTTAAGATGATAAATATATAAGAGTACCGGTCTGTTCTGTCGCACTGCTGGGCAAAGCTCATTCACCTCGCTTGCTCAAGACGACTCGGGACATAAGGAGACCAGCCCCCGTAGCATGACCACCGTAGACAAGGATTTCTTTGACGGAAGAATCGACAAAATGACAGATAGTGCAAAGAAATCTGTCATTGTGTCGACACAATCTGTCATCTGTCTTTTGTCGATTCTTCCGTCATTTTGTCGATTCTTCCGTCAAAGAAATCCTTGTCTACGGTGGTCATACTACGGAGGATGGACCTATAATCAATATAGGTAAGTCTGAAATCGCGATCCAATCTTGAAATTAAATAGCTGACAATATTTTTTTTCTGTTTTCAGAAAAACGACTGCGCAGACGGTTCTGACGAGTCGGGGGAACTATGCAACAGAATGCTACCAGCCAATACGCCAGTAGGCAATACGCCAGCCGTTATAAATACGTAAGTTATCAACAATAGGGATGTTTCCTGTGTAAAAAAACAATGATTCTATTTAGTCCATCAGATTATCGAAAAATATTGGATACGTTTTTTTGTTCTATCAAATCAATTAAAATTGACAAAGATACAACGCATCAAAGATCATGAGTGGGGGCTCTAAGGAAGACTATTGACAGTGCCTCCGTAGCCTAAGAGGTAGGCCCCCTGGACCATCAATATCTTTCTTCACAGGCCAGCTGCGTCAGGGTGTCTGCTACCTGAGTACCCAGCCCACGGCAGTTACGTGGTTACCAACTCTCCTCACTCGCGACCTAGTCAAAGCTTGCCGTTCGCGTTACTCAACGTTACCTGTGACGAGGGGTATGGTGTGCTCGGAGATACTCTGGTCTACTGCGACGGGAACGCGCCGGCCTTACCGAAATGTGTTCGTGAGTATTGAAGGCTACATTTTATAGATAAAAACTGTAATCGCACTCTCGATACAGGAAAAATTCTTCCGGATTTTTTTTAAGTACGTTTGGAAAATTATAATGAATACTAGCTTTTGCCCGCGGCTTCACCCGCGTGGATCGTGGTCTTAAAATATCCGACGGGAATGTACTGAACAAACAGTTATCAATCTTACCTTCATCCCCCTTTTTAACCCTTCGGGGGTAGAATTATCAAAAACGCTAAGACACGTATAAATTAATTTTCAATCGTCAGCCTAAACACAAAATTTGAAGATCCTAACTTCAAACCTGACGAATTTCCATATAAACTTCCATTCCCTATTGTACCCCTTTAGGGGTGGCATTCTCAAAAATCCTTTCTTAGTGGATATAGCAAATAAATTTATTATTATTATACTACTCAAAGCTATATAAAAAAATTATTCACTTGACACAAAGATCACAAAATAATTTTAACATTAAAGCATCAAAAAATAAATCCAAAACTACATGGCAGATCATAAACCGTCCAAAGTACAACATACCTAAACATAGCATCAATACAATTAAAGTAGACAATAAAATTGAAACAAATCCTCAAAAAATTGCTGAAGCCTTCAACAATTACTTCATAGATAAAATTCAAGCTAAACTTCTAGCTCATACCAAATCTAAATCTTACGTGACAAATTGCGTTAGCAACTCAATGTTCATGTTTCCTTGCCTTCCACATGATATACATAAACATATACTTTCTTTAAAAAACACAAATAGCGTGGGTAACGACGGTATTAATACAAAAATACTAAAACTCGTATCATTGGAAATCTGCGTACACCTCAGTCACTTAATCAATCTTAGTATCAGCGCGGGAATCTATCCAGATGCTCTAAAAACATCTATTATAAAGCCACTGTTTAAGAAAGACGATAGAGATCTGATGCAATCATATCGTCCCATCGCATTAATTCCAATAATCTCAAAAATATTTGAAAAGTACATATACCAGGAAATATATACATATGTTGAAAAAAATCACATATTAAGTGAAGAACAGAAGGGTTTTAGACAACACAAAACAATCAATATGGCTATATACGATTTTTTATACAATATTATTAAAACCGTAGATAAACGGACGCCTGTCTGCGGCATATTTTGCGATATGACGCAGGCTTTCGATCATGTACATTTTCCTACCCTCTTGAACAAACTCGAGGCATACGGCATTAGAGGAAATATATTAAAACTTATTCATTCTTATTTAACTAAAAGAAAACAGATAACAGAAATTAGGAAAATTAACTTGACAAATAAACGAGAAGAAATTTATCGGTCATCAGAACGTGAAGTCACCTTTGGTGTACCGCAGGGCAGCGTACTGGGTCCTCTTCTATTTATTTTATATATAAACGACCTACCTAAATACATACAACATCCACTAACATTATTCGCTGATGATAGCACCGTGACTATACCCTGTAAAAACTTAGAAACATAATATGAAAATGATATTAATAAAACTTTAGCTTCAGTCGTAAAATGGTTAGATGATAATAATTTAAATATTAACTTAAACAAAACTAATGTAATTTATTTTAATCAACGAAACCCCTTAAAAAGCCCATTTAAAATACAACATAATAACAATATTATACAAGAAGTTGAAAACACTAAATTCTTAGGCCTCCAAATAGACAAAAAGTTAAACTGGAAATCGCATATAGATATTTTAAATAAGAAAATTTATAAATCAGCGTATGCTTTAAGCTCTCTATCACCGATAATATCTACAGACGCACTCCTTACTGCCTATTATGGTATTGCAGAATCCCATTTACGATATGGTTTAATATTTTGGGGCAATTCAACTGAGAAAGAAACAGTGTTTAAATCACAAAAAAGATGCATACGGTCAATGTTTAAATTAAAGTCTACCGACAGTTGTGTGCCATATTTTAAACAGTATAAAATATTAACCTTGCCTTGCCTTTACATTATGGAAGTAGCTGTATTTGTGAAAACCAACCCAAATCGTTTTACACGTCTCGCAGACATAGCTCCTCGAAATAGGCGCGATGATAGCAGATTATGTATGCCAACCGCAAATACAGCACTCATGCGCAAAAGTGTTTTCTGCATGGCTCCATTCATTTACAATAAGCTACCTAAATCTTGGAAGGCATTAAATCTACCTTCATTCAAAAAAAAGCTACGCACTTTTCTAGTGGGTAAAGCCTATTACAACATTTCAGAGTTTTTTGCAGAAAAAGAAAATGCATTTGTTTAACTATTAAACACGGCTATCTCTAAATGTTGAATGTTATTATGTAATAATTATTTTTGTCCCTGGTCTTGTATCTTTCGCATGCCTAATGGTAAAATGTGGCTGAACTCTGCTAATTGTTTTTTACACCATGTACTGTACCCATATTTGCGAAATAAATGATCTTATCTTATCTTACTATTAATTTTAAAAAAAATCTTGCCAGGATACTGTAGGCTGGAGCCTCACATCTCGGTCCAGTATAACTGCATCTTCTCAAGTGGTAAAGGTATCCGGCCCTGCGAGCTGTACGAGCCTCCAGGCACAAGCATTACGCCCGAGTGCAAGCCCAACTACTTCTCGTACGATAATATCCGTTACATGACATGTAATGAAAATGGCGACTGGAACCGTATTGTTACGTGCGAACCAGGTATGTAAACCGAAGATAAAAAAAATAAAAAAATAATTTAAGTGTTCCAAGATCGCGGATCCCGGCTACGTCGCAATGCACTTTTCCTACCTAACTCACTTGAATAAACAACACCTTGAATTTATGTTAACCTAGTACTTTTAGTAGCCAAATAGTCGATTTAGTCACAATTCGGGAAAACCATATTTGAGTTATTTGATCATCCCACGAGAACACCGCATTTTTCCGGGATCAAAAGTAGCCTATGTGTTAATCCAGAATATAAGCTACCTTGATACCAAATTGCATCCAAATCCGTTAAGCCGTTTGAGCGTGAAGGAGTAACAAACTTTATAATTTTAGTAATTACTGGGTTGTAGAGATAAGATAGTCGCTCCATGTACTACAGGTATTCAACTGCATCCGGTTTTCTATCAGGAATATCTCTCTAGCAGCCATCAGTTGATTGCAGTAGGGTCACCTCCTACACATAATTATGGTGTTTAAACATAACCGACGAAGTTTTTTTTTAAATGGCATCTCGCAGTTCAACCTGGGATGTTGTTGACTGCTCAACGGACTGTCCTGTGGCTCCCTTGAGTGTAAGGCCTCCAGCCAGAGCAAAAAAACTTACAAACGACTACACTCTGTGGGGTACGAGCCTCGGCTTACGGGCGTCGCTGGGGGAGGACAGCAAGGGGACAGGCTGGATCTGAGTGGTGTACGTTACCCTAGCAGGAAAGTGTCTCCTAGAGTGATATGAGTGGAACGTATAGTTAGTGTATAATCTGCTGTGAATGTGCACCACATAAAAAATTGGTGCGCTTTGTCGTTTTGGAAAAAAACGGAAAAAACGATTCCTGCTAGGGTAACGTTCTTCCAGCAAGAAAATTCTAAACGAATGATCAGAGAGAGAAAAATTGTGCATGGCCAGAGAGCTTATATTTGTGTAAAAAAGTGCACCGAAAATGGAGGTTGTGCGTCTTCAGGTTTTCGAGATATTGCATTTCCTGCTAGGGTAACGTTTTGCAGAATCGTGTACCTCTAAAACCATTGCATGTGCGCGTGTAGAATAAACATACACGTGTAGCTCTTAATTTGTGTAAATTTGTGACAGAATAAGTTTTAAGAAAATATTTATAATTTTCAAGTAATCGCGGTTTTTTGAAAACTCCAATAAAAATCGCAGCGCCTAAATGAGAAAACGTAGAAGCTCGCTGAAAACTGTATTCGGACCTTCTTGACGCTTATAATAACCATAAAAAGTTTCAAAAGTGTAGATGCATGTGTTATTGAATAATATTGCTAAAAGTCAAAACGACGGTGTCATAAGTTTGACGGCAAAATACAAGAAACCGGTTCAACCCAAGATGTGTAGGTGTAAACCAAAAATTAGTTTTTTTAGTCAAAAATATATAGTGAAAATATTCAGCTTGGAATGTTTCGGATTAAGTAAATATAAACAAAACACAAAATATGTAAACAATGGCTGGTTATCCGACCAAATTCGAAAGACTACAAAAAAGCGACGGATTCATAAATATCTATGACCTTCTTTATCGGACGTATTAAACCTAAGCTGTTGTCCGTACAGTCGCGTTCAAACGGTTGTTGGCAATTATATGACCTAATTTTGGGGGATTATAAAAAATTATATTAAATGCACCTTGAGACCATATCAAATGAAAAAGATTATTTTTATTCCCTTAATTTTGATTCTTAAAGTAATTATAGCAACAAATCACAGATCAAATTACCTACCTATAAATATTAGAACACAAATAGTGCTATCAAATTATTTGTACCTTGTGTAGCCATTATTATTTAAAATCACGGATCAGTTTTTCAAATTAAATTTTAAATCACTGATAAAACGCCACCAAATCAAAATTATTTGACAAGACTTAACTAGCTTTAATATTAAAATCGTAGGTTATAATATCCCACATACGTAATACGATAATAGAAACACGTTGTTGCAACACATATCTTTGTGCGGTTGACAACGTATACACTAAATACATCTCTCAAAATTGTACCAAAATTTCTTTGCTTAATTAACCCTATACAATTTTGTCTATTCTACCATGTAGACTATTACATGTGGCATTATATTATATTTCCCGCGTCGTTGGATTTTACCATATAGGTCATCATAACATTCAAATAAATTACTATTTTTCTGTATCAGTGAGCCCTGTAATGTCCAATGCTTTCGGGTTTTCAAGCGGGTTTATATTCTATTACAGACAGAATTGAGTACTCCTTATTATTTATTTCAATGTTAAAAAGCAGATCATCCAACAAGGCGACACGTCACGAAGTTCAAAAATGATAATGTCTTTAACATCGTATAATGAATGACACATTTCCACTGCGACAAATATAACACTCTGGAGTAAATTCTCTTCTCAAACATGATTCGCAAGCTTCTTGAAGGTGGTTGATACCTTTAGTATTTATTATATCCAAGTTCAACGGCAAATACTTGCAATTGTACAATTTGTTTTACGTTTTATTTAAACATATAATAATAGTCACAGAAACAGTTAGAAGAATATAATCCAATAACAACTTTATTTTATTACTACTTTTCTACTTCAGTGTACTCAGGCAAAACACGTTTCAACCGACTCGTGAGTAAGTAAAGAAGGTCATAGATATGTATGAATCCGTCGCATTTTTGTAGTCTTTCTAATTTGGTCGGATAACCAGCCGTTGTTTACATGTTTTGTGTTTTGTTTATATTTACTTAATGCGAAACATTCCAAGCTGAATATTTTCACTATATATTTTTAACTAAATAAACTAATTTTTGGTTTTGCACCTACACGTCTTGGGTTGAGCCGGTTTCTTGTATTTTCCGTCAAACTTATGACACCGTCGTTTTGACTTTTAGCAATATTATTCAATAACACATGCATCTACACTTTTGAAACTTTTTATGGTTATTATAAGCGTCAAGAAGGTCCGAATACAGTTTTCAGCGAGCTTCTACGTTTTCTCATTTAGGCGCTGCGATTTTTATTGGAGTTTTCAAAAAACCGCGATTACTTGAAAATTATAAATATTTTCTTAAAACTTATTCTGTCACAAATTTACACAAATTAAGAGCTACACGTGTATGTTTATTCTACACGCGCACATGCAATGGTTTTAGAGGTACACGATTCTGCAAAACGTTACCCTAGCAGGAAATGCAATATCTCGAAAACCTGAAGACGCACAACCTCCATTTTCGGTGCACTTTTTTACACAAATATAAGCTCTCTGGCCATGCACAATTTTTCTCTCTCTGATCATTCGTTTAGAATTTTCTTGCTGGAAGAACGTTACCCTAGCAGGAATCGTTTTTTCCGTTTTTTTTCAAAACGACAAAGCGCACCAATTTTTTATGTGGTGCACATTCACAGCAGATTATACACTAATTATACGTTCCACTCATATCACTCTAGGAGACACTTTCCTGCTGGGGTAACGTACACATCTGAGTGGTGTCATTATTTTTAGGGACTGATTTTGGACTACAGGCTCAGCCACGCGGACTGGCTCGAACAAGAGTCGGAGAGTACTGACGAAGTTTGGCTGGCACCTACTTTTAAGTACGCCTCTGTCAAACCCTTCGGCGATTACAGGTGTGGTATTATGTTATCTCAAAGCTGTATGTTTCCTCAGAGTGTGGGCGCGTGACTCCGAGCGGAGATGGCCTCATTGCCGGTGGCAAACCGGCGAAGCGAGGCGAATTGCCGTGGTACGTCGCAATCTACCGGAAACCTACCAAAATCAAACCGTCTTACGAACTGATCTGCGGAGGATCTATTGTTTCAAATAGAGTTGTTATATCGGGTAAGTTAAAAACCAGCCGTGTGCGAGATACAGCCCCCTGACACCCTGACAGACAGACGGACAGCGGTGGCTTAGTAATAGGGTCTCGTTGGTTACCCTTCGGCTACGGGACCCTAAAAACCAGTCATGTGTGAGTCGGACTCGCGCATGGATGGAACCCGTTTCGTCCCATCTTATAGTAGCCCCCTTAATTTTTTTTTGTTTTTTTTTTATTTTTGTCCCACTACTGGGCAAAGGCCTCCCATATCCTGTATTTCTTTTACCGCTATTTGTTGTAATAGCAGTAAAAGAAATACACATTCTGTGAAAATTTCAACTGTCTACCTATTAAGGATCATGAGGTACAGCCTGCTGGCAAACAGGCGGACGGAAGGACAGCGCAGGCTTAGAAGTTATAGGGTCCCGTTGGTTACCCTTCGAGTACGGAACCCTGAAAATGGTCAAACTTAGATGTTCCCACTGCTGGGACAGGGGTCACACAGACCTCTTTGTGAGACAGTGGGTCTTAACCCAGTGGATGTCTCCTCCCCCCATACTTAAGTACAAATGCTGTCTGTATCCATAATAATATTGTAACACCAAATGATTTGAAAAGAGTAACCATGGAGTTTCTTGCCGGTTCTTCTCCATAGGAAACGACCAACCCGAACCGTGCACCTTTTTGTCGACGTTTTATAAGTGCCCATCCAGGCCTATGTGAAATAAAATATTTAGATTTTTCCTGTCTAGTAATTTTTAGCTCTCGATAGTTTTGGCGATTTCATTACGATATTCACTTGTGCATTATTATATCCTCCGTCGATGGCCCTGGCCGCTTTAGCTTTTTAAACAAAAACCAACCTTATTATAATAAACCATAGACACCTTATATTTCTAGCTGGCCATTGCTTTTGGAACGCGTTTGGCGCAGAAGATGTCTCTCGCTTCGCGGTGGCCACCGCCAAGCTGTTCAGGGAATGGGACGATGAAGGAGACAAAGACGTACAGAAATCTAACGTAAGTTTTTTTTTTTTTTTTTTTTTCGATGCAAATACGATACCCCAAGTGAAGTTCGCAAAGGCTGGGGTTGCCATCTCATCTTCTGCCAGGGCTGCGGGACTGTTCGAAAGAGATACCGTAGCCCTGGAACACAAAGGGCAAAGAAGGAACATGGATGGGTTTTAGTCAGTACAAGTCCGACACTCCCTTCCGCTCCGCCCAGAGTGGGGGGGTCATTTGATGATTTCCCATCCGACAAAAAAATAAGAAGGTTGCCATCTCCTATTTTGACATTACCGGACAGAAACTTCAAAGCTTCGGACATTTGGGTAAAATTCAGATATATCCGGGGCGCCGCCGCGCCGCGCCGCGCCGCGCGCCCTTTTAGTGATGTGCTTGTCTGTTGTCTTGCGTGTTCAATTCTGAGGCGTCTATAATTTTCGTTTCAGCGTATTTTCCGAAAAGTGTTTCCATTTAGACTTCGTTAACTTAATTTGTAAAAATATATATTTTTATTTGTTAAACTTTGCATTTTAGTGGAAACAACAACAAATAACTAAAATACATTTTCTATATCTTGTGGTTATATTGAAATTAGAAGTAAACATTCGATATCTACATAATATGAAAATGAATCCCTATTCACCCCTATTTCCCTATTTCCCTTGGTCACGCCATCACGCGTGTACGGCTGGACCGATTTCACTAATATTTTTTTGTTATGTTTGTTATTGTCAGAAGGTTCTTAGGTGGGTAGTAGGTAGGTAGTGGGTATGTAGGTAGTAGGAAAAGGTGCATTTCAATGCATGCCGGGTACAGCTAGTAACAAATAAAAACGATTAAATAAACTAAAAACTAACTACAATAGTGCATCAAAAAACTCCTTAAAGGAGTTTTTTGATGCACTATTGTAGTCAAAAAACTCCTTAAAGGAGTTTTTTGATGCACTATTGTACATTGTACAGTACATTTTTTTCCCGGCAAAAGGCACAAAAGTGTGGAAGCGGCTTCTTTTAATACAGAGGAAGGGACACCGACGCTAAAATGGTTACCACGTATTCATGAGATTTCGTAGCATTCGGTAGTAAAACTGATTTTTTACATACGCACATAAGCTCACGCCTTTTTGCCGTGGGAGTAGGTAGAAACCACAGAACGCCACCTGCCACGATCCTTACATACTCCTCTTGCGTCGTCCACGTTCATACATCTGCCCCCGTAGCATGACCACCGTAGACAAGGATTTATTTGACGGAAGAATCGACAAAATGACATATTGTGTCGACACAATGACAGATTTATTTGCACTATGTCATTTTGTCGATTCTTCCGTCAAAGAAATCCTTGTCTACGGTGGTCATGCTACGGGGGCTGGTCATACACGCACGCCCGTTGCGAGTAACTACACCTACCTTTCTGAAGAACCTCACCAATAAGGTCAGTGTGTCCTTCCCAGTGCTGCTACTCACAAATACCTTTTGTCTTCTCATGACGAAACCATCTAATCACACCATGTTTTTTTTGCAGTTAATATCAATTAATTTCACGGACCACTACTTTGGCGCTAATGCGAACCAACAACACGACATTGCGATCCTAATCCTGGAGACTCCGTTCAGGTATTACAACTACGTCAGACGGGTGTGCCTGGACTTCACACAAACGTTTAATGACGCACAGCTGCAAGAGGGGAAGCTGGGGAAGGTAATTGTGTAAAAAGTGCCTTGAGAAAAAAAAGGCATCGTGAAGAAGCAGACATGTCCTAAACTTGTACTGTCATTTACGGGATATCTTCCGTGATTGTTCGTTATTTTGAGCTTCCGATATTTCGGCGCTGCAGCTGTTGCAAGCGCCATGATCGCGGGTTGACAACCCTAAATAATAAACAATCACGGAAGATATCCCGCAAGTGACAGTATAAGTTTAGTTGTAAACCGTAAAAGCTTAAAACAGTGTTAGACATGTCCTAGAACAAAAAATTGAAAGACACGTCACGCACACGCGTCACACAGGTCACGTGGTGGAATACGGCCCACTTCCTCTGATACAGAGGTGTCTCGACTATGCGCAATATTAATTTAATCAACAATCAACTCGGCCTCTCCCAAAATGCGCCATAACATCCTGTCCCCCCACCTTTTTTGCTTACTTTATTTTCTGAATGGTATCTCGTAGGATGTGGTCTTCTGCTTAACCGAACAATCCTGTGACTGCTTTGATAGTGAGCCCTCCAGGATCTATACGACTACAGGCTGAGGAAACCCCCAGTGCTTTACAGACCTCTGCCTAGGATGCCACTATGAGAGTAGCACACACAAGCACATGTTGGATAGGATCAAAAAGTCCACCGTTCTGTCTGTCCCAGCCATGTTAAGGTTCCCAGATCTCTAGCTGAGGCGTCCCGCACTTCGGTTACCGATACGCGGTCTCCACTCCAGGAGGCCAACCACGATCTTTTAAAGTCGTGATATTTTAATGTTACTTCAATGTGCGAAAGAGACACTGCTAATCATCGTTTACAAATCCATCTCTTTTCCACACTCCTGTAAGATTTGCTGCTATAAGAGATGGTGGCTCAGTCACAGGACTCGTTCATCCGATATTAGTTGACACAACATATTTGTTACACTTGCAGGTAGCTGGGTTTGGTTTGACAGCAGCACAGGACCGCATGGGCTCACCGGTTTTGAAGGCTGTGAGCCTGCCGTATGTGCCGATTAGGCAATGCCAAAAACTCACGCCGGAGAGCTTCACGGAGAACCTCACGGGAGACAAGATATGCGCCGGTTACAATAATGGTAAGTGCAGCGCTTATATGTAATACCGATATCCAGCTGCCACCGATTACATGCCCTCAAAACTGAATCGATCGACCTGAATTCGACGTTATATCTAAAGCTTAGGGGGTTTGTGTGGGCGGCAAGTCGTCACCCAACCAGCCAGGCTAAAGAGGTGGCGCGAAGTCACCCCTGCCCGTCTTCATGGAAGAACATGCGGTCGTGGAATCACGGATGGGCTAAAACCAATCGGGGATGCGCGCGAATGTACCTGAATGTCCCAGGCCCCCGTTCTATGGTAGTCGTAGGAACAGTAGGGTTTCAGTTGGTCAGATTCCAAGATAACAAATCGATCTCTCCAGACGGAGCGTATTCATGAGGATAACTCCACACTAACAAAAAAAATCAAAGTACAAAACAGTGAAAATATAGAATGCCTTCGTTTCCCAGGTACGGCGGCTCTATGCAAGGGCGACAGCGGGGGAGGACTGGCCTTCCCTGCGCTAGACCGCGCCTACATTCGCTACTTTCTCAGAGGCATCGTCTCCACAGCACCGCAGAGCCAGTACGAATGCAACACCTACACAGTCATCACCTTCACATCCATTATCGAACATAAAGATTTTATCAACCAGTTTCTGTAAACCAAACAAACAAAAGGGCCCAAAACCTTTGCCGGGTACAGATTATTTGCAACACAACATGCAACGCAACTCGATTAGAAATTTATGACAAACAAAAATAAAATGTGATAAAATATAATTTCAGAAATGAGACAAAAATCTCAATAATGTAATACTAAAACATAAATTATACTTATTAATAGGTCATGTACGAGACCGAAAGCCGTCCGGCCGTCTTATAACAACAGGTCGTGTCGACGGCGCGTTAGTGTTCCACGCGCGCCTCAAAGAGATTTCAGCAACTATGTAGGGGTCTGCAAGGTCAGGGCCGATGCCTGCCAGGGCTGCGGGACTGTTCGAAAGAGATACCGCGGCCCTGGAACACAAAGGGCAAAGAAGGGACATGGATGTGTTTTAGTCAGTAGAAGTCTGACACTCCCTTCCGCTCCTTAGTAGGGCCCTATCTCAGCATGGTGCTATGACATTTAAACAAATAGATGCTGCAGCGCTGATATTCTGATGGGCCCTCTAGTGCTGCCACGGTCAGCTACGGAAAATATGACTAGTTTTCACGTTTATAAAACGTGCGCGCAGTTGTTTAGTGTGTTCACGAACACATAATGTATGGGAAATGTTGCATTTTATGTTGTATTGCTAATATCTGTACCCGGCTTTATAGCAGTGCTATAATTTAATGTCACTCCAACGTGCGAAAGAGAGAGCTATACAGAACGTTTAGCTCCATCTCTTTCCCCCACTGAAGTAACTAACCGTGGCAGCACTACTGCCACGGTCAGTTACGGAAAATATGACTTGTTTTCATTTTTATAAAACGTGCGCGTTGTTTAGTGTGTTCACGAACACATCATAATGTATGGAAAATGTTGCATTTTATGTTGTATTGCTAATATCTGTACCCGGCTTTATAGCAGTGCTATAATTTAATGTCACTTCAACGTGCGAAAGAGAGAGAGCTATACAGAACGTTTAGCTCCATCTCTTTCCCCCACTGAAGTAGGATTGAAACAATACTGCTTTTAAAAGGTCTGGTAGGCCACAAGGTATTACAAGGCACATGTGAGTGGGAACAGCGAGAAGGACCTTATTGGTGAAGGTGATGTTCCTCAGAAACGTCGTACTCGTAACCAACGTGTGTATGGCAATGTATGAACGAGTGGACGAGGCGAAAGGAGTATCTACGGACAATAGCAGATGGCGTTTCGTAGTTTCTGCCTTGGAAAAAGACGTTGGTTTTTACTGGGTGATTTTTTAGACTTTTACATTACTAACCTTTTGAACGCCATTGTCACATATACGTGACAAGAAGCGCGTGCCCTGTACGCCAAACAATTAGACACAGATATGTGACAAAATGGTAGGTGAAATTGTGGCTTGGCATGGAGGGCACGCGCATGCCTTTATGCTCTGCTGTTCAAAAGGTTAAAGTATTGCCCACGTTTAATCAGTCACCCTGTATAACGTAGTCACGAGCGCTAATATAATGTTACAGTCAAAACTGTTAATCGGTCAAAAGGAGTTAGTCTGTAAAGTCACAAAGTATGGAGACCACTTCGCTGCTGCTAGACACGGCTTTGTATTTTCCATGCAATTCAAACAGCCCCCGTAGCATGACCACCGTAGACAAGGATTTCTTTGACGGAAGAATAGACAAAATGACAGATTTCTTTACACTATCTGTCATTTTGTCGATTCTTCCGTCAAAGAAATCCTTGTCTACGGTGGTCATGCTACCGGGGGCTGGTGGCCACTGATCGAAGATTTCAGTCGACGCACTTTTTAGGCCGCTTTCACATTAGGACGTTAGCTGCGCGACAGTAGCGCGGCAGAAGCACATTTGCAAACAAAAAGTACGTTTTTTACCGTTTGGACGTTAGGCGCACGACTGTCGCGCTGCTAAAGTCGCCTAAATGTGAAAGCGGTCTAATACCTGCTGTTGTTTATTTTTTTATTATTATGAAAAATGTCACGATGCAGAAAATAAGACTTAATAAAATAAATAAAAACATTAATTGATTGCCTGATTTTATTGAACACACAATTACAAATGCAAAAGCATTATTGCACGATGTAGACACATTGCTTATTTAAAAAGACAATTCAAGAACACATAAATTACAGGGTGTAAACAGACCCTTCACATAGCCGTCAACCAAGCATTCTGTACATCAAACTAAGTAACTTTACGCAAAAATTATTGCTGGGAATCGACTTTTTTTTTTGGGGGTGAAAAATCATGTTTTACGGTTGGACTCGATTGAATAGTACGGGGGACGTGGAGGTGTGTAAAGTAAAAATTTTACATTAAAAACATGTTTAAAAAAAAAACTTGCGAAAAAGTTGGAACTTTGACCCCCAATATCTCCGTAACTAGAAGGTTCCCAGGTATAGTTTAGAACAAAAACATGATCGCAAAGACAGGGAGAACAAGTGCCTTTCGGCTATGTTAAGGGTCTATTTACGCCCTTTATTATACAACATTATTTTTAGTACATGCGAAACCTGAATATAGTTTGTTCAGAATAAATTACTGAATCGATTCCAATAATTTTTAAACCATTTAAATTTTGTCAAAAATTTTTTTTTTAAAGTTACAAGTTGGACATCGAGTGACATTAAGTACCTATCGCAATCATTTAGGTACCTACAGCCAAATTATTATTATCAATGAGTTCAAGACGACGCTGGAGGCGCGCGCGCGGCGGCGCCGCGTTTTGACCACGTTTTGGTGCGGACAACCAGGTAACAGAACAAGCTTGATTGACTTGACTTGACTTTGTGATTTTTCATGTTACAGTTTTGAAATTTTGTACATAGATTCTTTACATAAAAATACCAGACACGTGTTTCAGTTTTCGCATATACTAAAACTAATGTTGTATAGGGTGACTGGTAATTAGTGACCGATACTTAAACACGTGATTGCACTAATGACAACCAAACAACTTTCCCAAAGAAGCATTTTTTTATGCTCATTCATTTGTAATCCCATTAACACAACAGCCGTATGAAATTCGCGCGCGCCTATGACCTATCAGCTGTTATAGCCGCGTGACGCCATTCTGTCTCATTACTAAAAAATAATGTTTCTTTCGGAAAGTTGTTTGTTAGTAGTTGTTGGATAGCTCCCTGTAGTCGTTGGTCGTAGGGACCGTAACTTTAATGCCCTGCAGGGTGCTTCAGGCGTTGGTGTACTGTGTATTTCTATCCATGCACATTTTGGACACTGCAGTCCACTGGGATTTATCTTGGATGAAAAGCGGGGGAAGCGACCGGCGGGTTATTTCTAGGGCTGGCTGGCCTGCTGATAGGAACAGCGGCTGATGTAACGGGGGACGAGGGACTCGAAGACACGGGGGTGGGGACATAAGCTACGGCCTTTTTAGCCGAGCTAGATTGAGCACTTTTGCCATTCTTCCTCTTCCCCTTACCGACGACCTGATAGTCGTCCTCCGAGGAAGAGGTAGAGGACGGTTTTGAGAACTCTGGCTCAGAAACGGAAACGGACGTGTCCATCTTCTCGAGAGAAGCGGACGCCGCTAATGAGTTAAGCTCTTGTAGCGTCTCAATCAAGTGCAACCTGAGGTTGACATTCTTGAGCAGCGCTATATCGAGCACATCAGGACGAGAGCTGACAGTGGAGGGGTAATGAGTGTGCTCCATAAGAACAATCGGGTCAAAGTGAAGTGGCTCACCTCGGTCGTATAAACCTCGCCCTCTCGGGTTGGTCGTTATACTATTCCAGGCGGGGTGTTTGGCGTTGAGGTCACCCGCTATAATAACGGAATCGCTCTTGCCGAAGAGAACAGAGAGATCATCGGCCAGAAGGGCATGATTATCCAATGTATGAATTAACAGCAGGGGGCATGTAGGCAGAGATGATATGAACCGGTTGGTGACCGGTCATACCTAGCAGACAGGTTGAAATCTCAAGTAGAGATAAAAAAAATATATATATATAGTTTGTTTAATTCAGACTACGTAATGACCATATTTTGTTAGTAACAAATTAATTATCTTATGACCAAGTTAGTAGCATTACAGATTTAAAATAACTTGACTAAGAATAAATTTAACTTGAAATAGATACGATTAAAATAATGAAAATAAATAATAAATTAAATTGAATTGAATTTTAGAGGGGGGAATATTGGGACGCAGTGCAGTTCCTTTCGATATTAAATGAGCGTACCGCCCTTGTGAGCGCGTGACCGATCGCTATTTATATAGTTGTCAATTTTCGTGTCACGGTGGCAGGGTTTAAGAGAAGTCTCTTGAACGAGAAAGGGGCCATTCAAATATTACGTAAGCAGATTTATTACAATTAGTTACCCCCCATCCCCCTTGTCAGCAAAAGTAAGCAAAGCTCTTACCCCCTCCCCCCATGCTTACGTAAACATTTTTCAATTATAAATGTATTTTTTTAATATTATAATTATAATGTTATAATTGTAATTTTAATAATAAGAAAATAGATTTAGGATAGAGATTAGATTTTACTGATACAGTATTCAACATAGAGTAAGGGAGAAAAATATTAAAGGAGCTTTCTCCTTCGTCAACCACAGGGGTGGGAGGGATGGGTTTGGGTAGTTTGGGTTTCCCTACTACTACGGGGGCAACCACGGGAGTGGGTGCAGGGCAAGGGATGGGATCATCCATTAGCCCAGGCATTGTGGCGGTGTTGGTAGAGGCAAGGGCCGGGAATGCACGCTGATAGTTAAGCGCATTCCAAGGGGAAGGCCGCTGAGGACTGAGGCGCTCTGGGATCTGTGCAGAGAGCACAGGCTTGGTAGAGGGGCTTTCCCTCTGCTGGCGGGCGCTAAAGCGCTTTGCCAGCTTGCCTTGGGCTTGTTTGGGGGCTTTGGGACAGCCCCTGTAGTTGGCCGGGTGGCCCGACTGGCCGCACAGCGCGCAACTAGGCGGCTCAGAGCATTGGCTCTTGTCCTTAGGACGAGAGCACTCTGCGGGTGAGTGTGCACCTAGGCACTTTACACACCTTGGAGGTGCGTAACAATGTTTTTGGCTGTGGCCATAAAGTTGGCAGCCATGACACTGGCCCACCGTGTTCAGGCGATGGGGCTTTTCAACGGAGATGCCCGTAAGCGAGCACACAGACTTTATTTTAAAAATAAGATGGTGACGGCCCTCTACAGGGTCGCAGATGACGAGCACCATGTCGTACTCGTCACCCCCACGCGCCTTGTGAAGGCGGTGGACTGCACTGACTGGAATACCCTGGGAGGATAAATCCTCCAGGATATCTGTTGTCAGGATCTCCTTGGGGATCCGCCTTAACACCACTCGGGTGGGCTTCTCCTCAGGGAGAGAGTAGGTGTGGAAGCCAACTTGTCTTCCACGAAGGTTGCGCACCAAGTCCCTGAAGTCCGAAGACGTAGGGACGGTGGCTTTTATACCCTGTAGGGTAGAGCGGGCGCTGGTGTAATTTATTTTGTGCGTCACGCACATAGAGATATCAGTCCATTTGGACTTATCTTGTATGAATATTGGGGGCGGGGGATAGTTGCTTCTTCCTTTGAGAAGCAGCGGGGTCGATAGCCATGGGGCTACCGGGACGGACTGCTGACGTCATAGCGACCGGGGAGGCGGGGCGAGGGGAAGCGGGGCGCGGGGAGGCGAGACTGGGGGCGGGGTAGCGCGAGTAGCAACCGCTTTTTTGGCCTTATCAGCCTTGGCGCTTTTGGTTTTTCACCTCTTGCCTTTTCCTACAAGTTGGTAGTCCTCTGAGTCAGGACGAATCGGAGGAGGCCTCTGAGGCCTCCGGGGTAACCACAGGGGATGGCTCAACAACCTCCATAGACTCAGGAGCTAACTCCTGAGATGGAATGGTTGATTAGGGCGAGGGAGGGACCACTGCCGGAATGCCTGCTGGCACCTCGGCAGGAGAAGAAGTTGAAGACTTCTTCGTCGGCCTTAAATAATTAAAGGGGTCGATAAGGCGAGCATACTTGCTCCTTATATGAGGGTGGTCGTCCTTTAACAGTTCGGTTAAAAGGACATGGAGGGCTTCGTTGGCCACCTTGTCTCTTACTGAGTTAGGCATGTTGGGGCCACATTAGCGGGAGAAAATAAAATAAACAGGGGGGGGGGGGGGGGGAGAGCTAAACTCCTAGCCCTATCCCCGAGGAGACACGCAAACGTGTAACCCCGGGCAGACAGTTCCCAAAAGCGAACCCTCCCTTGAGTCTTTCCTAGTGCTCCACTGGCGAGAAGAAAGACACAAACAAACTCGCCAGCTAACATGACTGTCTGTAAGCCAGAAGGGCCACTGAACCTAACTCACCGGGTGGGAAAGCCCGGGGATGTGTACCCTCCCTGCGAGGTGTTACAGGGACGTGAGTGCCTAGAGTGAGCCCTAAGCTTATAAACCTGTCGCCAATCTTAATGTGCGACAGAGCCCTATGGGTCTTGTGACCGATCCGAACAGAACTAAGCTCTTAACCTAGCCCCGAGGAGTCATATAAATGTGAACCCCGGTCGGACAGTTCCCACAAAAACGAACCCACCAGTGTTTTTTCTAGTGCTTGCTGGCGTGAGAAAGGCACAAACTGTCCAACCACACTACTGTCTGATGGCCAGAGGGGCCGAGAGGATGGGAGAGCCCGGGGAGGAGTATCCTCCCTGTCGGATGACACAGGGAGGTGAGTACCTAAGGTGAGCCCTCAGCTTGTATACCTCCTCACTGGAAATGGGTGAAAATTACCGGAAGTAAAGGAAAAACTAAACCTACAAAAAACTAACATCCTAACCTAACCTACAAAAAAATCTTAACCTATTAATAATTTAAAAAAAACAGCTAAGAGAAAAAAAATAACGTAAAGAACTAACTAGAACTACCAGACTGCGTCTAGGAGATCCCTCAAGGCCGCAGCCCTTCCGACAATCTGCTTACTCCTGAAGGAGGTCGGCGGGTGTGTCGGGCACTTGGCCCTATGAGGTATCCCCCACACTGGAAGCCAATTGAACACCGTCGCTAGCTATTAGCACCGTGCGTAGCAGTGCTACGAAGTGGGCGGAGTGGAACGGCGGGGGCGGGGCTCCGTGCGCTACGAGCGTAGCGCGTCAGAGGAATGGCCACAACCACGATCGTTCCCCCCTCTTCCCCGCCACATGCCGTACATGAAAGAAAACACTTTTCTTCATGTTCACACTGTCGCTACCTACTGGCACCGTGCGTAACGGTGCTACGAATGGTCGGGGCTTGACGGCCGGCGAAACGGGCGTCGTAGTTCTGAGCGCTACGACGTAGTGCGTCAGAGCATTCGCTGGGTCGCTGGGACGCACGGTGGGTTGAAAATGATACTGAATAATATTTTTATTTTTAAATTCACGGTTGTGCAGGGTCTTAGCATTTAAGAAGCCACGACCCCCGCACTTCCGCGGGATATAAGTCTCATCACCGACGACCGTGGGTGATGCATTCGATTTGCGGTCAGCAGTGCGCGGACCCTATTTTATTATTATTGTTTTTTTTTGCTGTTGTTTCTAATAACTGGAAATTAACAAAAATTTTTAGATAAGTTCATTAGTTTATTGGAACATAACACAGGAGTCGATTAAAATAAGTAAGTTAAGTTTGGAACAGTATTCGCGGACAATAATGGCGCGTGACGTCACGGACCGACTTGCACGGGGAGTTGAGAAATGCACGTACAAGTGCCTAGCGCGTAAGGCCCGGCCCGCATTGCCGGTGAAATTTCAACTTTATTTACATTTTATTAAGTTATATTTTTATTCGTCGCCTAATAATACCTTGCCATGCCGTGCCGCCAATGGGCGCCGGGCCTAAGCAGCGGACGGGCGACGCCGCGCGCTTCGGTCACACGCTTGCAACCGCCACGTGGGAAAGAGATAGCGATATATCTTATTCTGTGTATCGTAGCGGTACGCGACCGCGGGACGCTCTTATTGGTCGACTCGTAGGACTCTGGGTTGCTATAAAATAAATTAATACCTATTATTACCTAGCCTACAAACTAAAAATCTTAAACTAGAAAAAAAAAAAAAAACAAGCAATAAAGAGAAAAATAAAATAATTAAAAAGAAATAAGGGATAGACTTCCTTGAAGATGGCGATTGAATTCGCTTCAGGCGGTCGACTATGACTATACATTTTTGGGTAGAACGGGCATTAGAGTACTGGATCTTGTGATCCACCATCGGTTGACTTGTATTAAGATAGGGGGGTTTGGCATCTTGGAGGAAGCGGTAGGAAGGTTAACCCCATGGCTAGCTGGCCTGGAGCCTCAGCCCGTCCTAGGAGCGCGCAAAATCACCTAGCCCACTTCCCGGCCCACCCAACAGGGCTATCCGACCATTCGCCCGCCACATCCCGTACAGGAAGAAAAACATTCACTAGACCTAAGTAACCTACGGTGGTTCAGCTCATAAGGCACGGTCCTTAGGTCGGGAGCAGTCAGCGGTGCCATGGTCGGGCGTAAGTTTGGACGGGGAGAGGGAGCGAGGACCCGCCAGAGGTTGCTTGGTCTTGAGAGGCCTAATCGGAAGAGTCCCTCCTCTATTTCCTCTTTACTTGGACTTCAGAAAGTGATGACTCTCTACTGCTCCTCAGAAGGGGGGAGGATTAACCTTTTGACCGCCATAGTCACACATACGCGACAAGCAAGCGCGTGCCCTGTACGCCAAACGACACAAATATGTGACAAAATGGTAGGTGAAATTGTGGCCTGGCGTGGAGGGCAGGCGCGTGCGCTATGCTCTGGCGGTCAAAAGGTTAAGCCGGGATTAGAAACCTTTCATATGACAAGTACTGCATACTTATGGATGTACTTACATTTTGTATATACTGGCAAAAACCTAGCACAAAACTGAACAAGAACAAAGTAATATTCGATACTTAAGATCTACTTAACGACAGTCTTCAAGTTTTATTCGTTTTCGAGTCTCTTCGGCTGCAGTCGTATGTGCTCGGCTCCATTCGGGTCAGCTCGGCAACCATCGGATCTGGTCGGCTCTTGCAATAACACTGCTGTTGATACTGGCCGAAGACACCATGACGATATCACTCGACGAAGAAAGTTCGAGAAGTCGCCATCTGGAATGCACAAAATGACAGTATGAATTAAAACTCAAAGTATTTCTTTCAAACTAGCTTTTACCCGCGGCTTTGCTAGCATTAGGCTTCGTTTCCACCAGAAATGTGCGAGGCGAGGCGGAGCGAGGCTGTGGAATGGTGTGAGCGTTTCCACCAGAGATGTGCTAGGCCGCTGAGCGGTTCAAGGATGCGTAGCGACGCTGTGAAACGGTGCGCAGATGCGCGGTGAGGATGTTTATGCGGGCGGTAACCACGCCGTCTAGTGACTGCTATTTTTACGCTAGCGTCGGTCCTTAGCACACATCTTTCCCTTAGGTAATTCTCAGTACCAGCCCGAGTCTGGATTTGTGCAAGAATTTTAACATAAACAGCGAAATGTGCCTACTGTACAAACCTGTGTACAGTCAGCAACAAAAGTCGATGAACAGATACTAATTTACAAAATACCTGAACACTAAAACGGACCATAAATCACTTATCAGAATAGATACACAATAAGGTTATCATTTCAATGTTACAAAAACCCTAAGCATTAATATGTTATAAGTCGCTAAACATCATTACAGCATAAGTCGGTAACTATCATTTTGCCGTAAGTCGCTAAACATATTATGCGCGAGTTTTGTAACTTGATAATGCATGAGTTGTTAAATACAAGATACTACAGGATAAACCATTACCTTTTTAACATCGTTCGGATTTATTTCACAATTAAACATTTGTGATCATGTGATTGTTTAGGTATATGCTGCTATTTTATAGTAAGCCTACAAATTGGTGATGTTAGTTTGAGTTGATTATTTCGTGGTTATTTTTTTCTAAACCACCCAGAAGTAGGAGCCCTGACAAGCGGGGTTCCGTCGATGTAACCTCCGGAATCACTTGACCTTGACCTCAAAGTCACTTAAACTTGACCCTTATGTCATTTGACCTTGACCTCAAGTACACCATGAATATTGATCTATAACTGCTCCTGAGAATCACGGATTTTGGTTTTCGGAATTTCAACCTTGATCTCAAGGTCAAGGACCATGAGGACAAGGTCAGTGACCTTAGGAGAATCGCGGATTTTTACTTTAGGAATTTTGACCTTGACCTCAAGGTCAAAGACAGTGACGTCAAGTTTGGCAACTTCAGGAGAATAGCTTATTTTGACCTTCAGAAATTTGACCTTGACTTCAAGGTCAATGACCATGAGGTCAAGTTAAGTGATAATTGCAGAGTTCGAATTTTTGAATTTTGACCTTGACCTCTAAGTCAATGACCTAGAGGTGTATCCCCACCCTACTACTCCTACATCCCACCGGGTCCCGAAGGCTTGATTATTCGTTGGATTTTGGTGAAATTTTTATGTCTTTTTTTCATAGTGCCCCGTTTCGTATCCACTGACCGCAAACGGGTTAAAAGAACTAGCAATGTTGGAAACTAACAATGCTCAGCGACTTTTGTATTTATTACAGATCATACAATTTTGTCAGTAGTAATGTATAGCAATTAATGGTTTAACTGAGTTCAGCGACTTTTGTAGTTCAATTATGACAAGTTGTTTTGTAATTTACTTTAGTCAATAACTTATGATAAAAAATATTGGAAACAAATTATGTTCAACGACTTCTGTTGCTGACTGTACCACTTCAAGGACAGCTGGCGTGTTGTTATTCTAATTACGTACCTTCGGGTTATGACAGCTGCGGCGTCGAACACTGCTTCGACGATGTTCTTCCTCGACTTCCCATAGTGTAAGAATGTCCTCTCCGTTTCGCTCACCTCAGCAGATCTTTGCCTGAGTAAGAAATATGGATATGTAAACAAATATACACAACATAAGATTTTAGTATCATCATCTGCCTAGCCTTTTCCCAAATATGTTGGGGTCGGCTTCCAGTCCAACCGGATGCAGCTGAATACCAGTATTTTACATGGAGCGACTGCCTATCTGACCTCCACAACCCAGATAGTACTGGGTAATACGATACCCCTTGGTAAGACTGGTTGTCAAGACTTTTTGGGCCACTGACTCCCTAATGACTGTCAAAGATCTACAAATGACAGCCGGGACCTACAGCTTAACGTGCTTTCCGAGGCACGGAGTAAACTCGGTACCTAATGGGTGGTCACCCATCCACAGACCAACCTAGGCAAGCACGGCTTAACCTAAAGATCGACCCGAGCGGCTGTTATTATTTAGCCACGAGCTCCTTAGATTATAATATATTAATATTATATTTTACTATGCTGACAGAAAAGCTCGTTTTACTGGTCCGTCTTGCGTGTTTTGGTTTTTTCTACGGGTTTCCAATTCTGTAATTATTTAATGCGTAATTTTAGGCTTACATAAGCATATCAGTCCTCACTGGTGTAGAGAAGGCCTAGAGGAACCAAATATGAATAGAGACGTCACATTACCTACCCGCACTGGGCCCGTATGGTGGATTACAGGACCCTCGCTCTCGTGGCGAGGATTGGGGGAGGCCTGTGTCCAGCAGACGACGTCCCGCGGCTGTTAAGCTGATGATAGATGCTGCAAAATCAGCCAATATTGTTCTCACTGCTGGCATGCAGGCCAGCGCTCACGACACCTCCCGTCGTGACGAGCCCGAGCATAAGCAGTGACATCACGGAGCTGAAACAGTGCATAGCGGAGTTGACTTTACAGGTAGCGGGTCCACAGAGGCAAGATGTGGTACACCATTGCTCGCGCTCCACAGAAAGATACCTAATAGGCTATTTCCTCCAGATTGTTCTGAACAGCATTAAATTCGTCAAATAAGCTAGGAGCTCTTTGTATTCTCAACTGATCAATGGTTTTTGATCAGATAAACACTTCTAAGTCGCGAATTATACACAAACGGCGTAAGGTGACGACGCGGCCAAGGCGTGGAAACTATAACGAAAAAAAAGAAGGGCGTGCCTGCGCCGCGCCGCTTGAATGTAATTCACGACACGTCACCTACGTACATTTTGTATGAAAACATTTTGAAGCGACATCATGCCTGCGCCGTGCCGTCACCTTACGCCGTTTGTGTATAATTCGCGCCTAAGGCTAACCTAGTAATTGGCAAACTACGAATATCGATGCCACACTTTCTAACCAATTCTTTCTCCTAGCTCATTGAGATAAATAGGAGGATGGAGTACTCACGGTTTCTAATAAGAACGCGCGCACGAGGTGTTGCTACGAGTAGGTAGGTAGTTGCATGCACGCGTCACCCGCTACGTAGGTACTTTGTCGAAAGTGTTGAGCACGATGCTAAACAGCTAACTCAGCTGAAATCAGATGATTAGCACGGTATTACACAGTGGAAATGGAGAATGGAAATGGAAATTGTGAAGTAGAAGTAGAGTAGAATCACTCTCAAACTAAAATATAAAAAATGAAATGATGAATGATGATGATGATTTAACGGTGTATGATTGCAAAAAATGAGTTCTTACACTTTTTCTTCAAGCGCGCGGTCCGTACACAGCGTCAGTATGTGCTAACCCATCAATTCTACAAATGTCAATGAATAATCTAAAGATTACTTCAAAAAGAGTTCATTGTTTCGACTTGGATTCGAACCATCGCATCGCCGAACGAAGTTACACAACTTCGTTCGGTGTGTACTTTGAATGCTGTGAAAAAACTTTTATCACTATTTTGGATTTTCACATGATCGACCAGCACATTCCTACGTTTTTGACCCTCTGTTAAAGAAGCATGGAAGCAAACAGCTCTGAGAAGAACTGAAACACGTTTTGACAATTCGTAAAAGAAACAGGAGTATCAGGAGCTTTGATGCTACTCTAGTTTTCGGCTCGCGGCGTCTTCTATCTTCCGTCACCGCGAATCCCTATTCTATAACACACTGTCACTCCATCTTCACTCGACGGTGGCCGCCTCGACAAACGCTCAGGCCGCGTCGTCAAGCTACCGGTATGCTTCGCTTGAGGGGGAGTACTGTGGCCACCACTGATCACAGCACAATCAGCACATTACGTTTTTGACCATCTTTTAAAGAAGCATGGAAGAAAACAGCTCTGAGAAGAACTGAAACACGTTTCGACAATTCGTAAAAGAAACAGGAGTATCAGGAGCTTTGAGGCCACGCTAGTCTTCGGCTCGCGGCGTCTTCTATCTTCCGTCACCACGAATCCCTATTCTATAACACACCGTTACTCCATCTTCACTCGACAAACGCTCAGGCCGCGTCGTCAAGCTACCGGTACGCTTCGCTTGAGGGGGAGTACTGTAGCCACCACTGATCACAGTACAATCAGCACATTACGTTTTTGACCATCTGTTAAAGAAACACGGAAGCAAACAGCTCCGAGAAGAACTGAAACAAGTTTCGACAATTCGTAAAAGAAACAGGAGTATCAGGAACTTTGCCACTCTAGTCTTCTGTTCGCGGCGTCTTCTATCTTCCGTCACCGCGAATCCCAAATCCATAACACACCGTCACTCCCGTGGCCGCCTCGACAAACGCTCAGGCCGCGCCGTCAACCTACCGGTACTCCCCAGTACTGTAGCCACCACTGATCACAGCATACTACCACGTTTTTGACCCTCTGTTAAAGAAGCATGGAAGCAAACAGCTCTGAGAAGAACTGAAACACGTTTCGACAATTCGTAAAAGAAACAGGAGTATCAGGAGCTTTGAGGCCACTCTAGTCTTCGGTTCGGGACGTCTTCTATCTTCCGTCACAGCGTCTTCTATCTTCCTTCACCGCGAATCCCAAATCCATAAGACACCGTTAGTCCATCTTCACTCGACGGTGGCCGCCTCGACAAACGCTCAGGCCGCGTCGTCAAGCTACCGGTATGCTTCGCTTGAGGGGGAGTACTGTAGCCACCACTGATCACAGCACAATCAGCACATTACGTTTTTGACCATCTGTTAAAGAAGCATGGAAGCAAACAGCTCTGAGAAGAACTGAAACACGTTTCGACAATTCGTAAAAGAAACAGGAGTATCAGGAGTTTGAGGCCACTCTGTTCTTCGGTTCGAGGCGTCTTCTATCTTCCGTCACAGCGAATCCCAAATCTATAACACACTGTCACTCCATCGTCACTCGACGGTGGCCGCCTCGACAAACGCTCAGGCCGCACCGTCAACCTACCGGTACTCCCCAGTACTGTAGTCACCACTGATCAGAGAATACTACCACGTTTTTGACCCTCTGTTAAAGAAGCATGGAAGCAAACAGCTCTGACAAGAACTGAAACACGTTTCGACAATTCGTAAAAGAAACAGGAGTATCAGGCGTTTGAGGCCACTCTAGTCTTCGGTTCGTGGCGTCTTCTATCTTCCGTCACCGCGAATCCCAAATCCATAAGACACTGTCACTCCATCTTCACTCGACGGTGGCCGCCTCGACAAACGCTCAGGCCGCGCCGTCGCGCCGTCAGCTACCGGTACTCCCAGTACTGTAGCCACCACTAATCACAGCACACTACCACGTTTTTGACCATCTGTTAAAGAAGCATGGAAGCAAACAGCTCTGAGAAGAACTGAAACACGTTTTGACAATTCGTAAAAGAAGCAGGAATATCAGGAGCTTTGAGGCCACTCTAATCTTCGGTTCGCGGCGTCTTCTATCTTCTCTTCCGTCACCGCGATCTCTAATCCATAACACACCATCACTCAAGTTTTTTTTTAAAGGCATCTCGCCGGTCAACCTATGAGGCTGGCTTCTGCTTAACCGGACTATCCTGTGGGTGCCTTGAGTGTTAGGCCACCGGTCAGGGTCGTCGCTGTGGAGGGCAACAAAGGGACAGGCTGGATCTGAGCGAGATCATTATGGTTTTAAACCATCTCTTAACTAATTTAGAGTCTAGTGTCTACTAGTAATTTCAATTGGAGATCATCACAGTTTGACAAGATCCGGTTTTTCTAGAATCTATTTTATTATCATTCTCCTGCCCTTAACCCAACTTATTTGTGGTCGACGCAGCCTGTCTTCTTCTTCCATACTTCTCTATTACTCGTCATCTCAGCAGTCACCTCCTTTTTAGCTATATCATCCTTCACACAGTCCATCCATCGTTTCTTTGATCTTCCTCTATTCTTATAGCTGTCTACATTCATACTGAACATTTTCCTCACTATTTTTTCCACATTCGTCTGCATCACATGTCCATAAGATGATAACCGGTTACCACACAACTTTTCAGTCACCAGCGCCACTTTCAGGCTTCCTCTTATATACTCATCCCTTATTTTATCGCGTTACACCATACAACCCCCTTAGCATTCTCATCTCCGCCACATGCAAATGCCTTTCATTCATTCCATTTGCGACCCAACATTCTGATCCATTCAAGACAGCAGGTCTAACCATCTATACTAATATTATAAAAAGGAAAGATTTTTATTTGTACCGAATAAGCTACGAAACTACCGATACCGATTTCACCAATTTTTTCATAAATGTACTGTAGGTTACAATTTATTTCCAAAAAAATTAGAGATCCTTAAGAAAATTGCAATAATGCAACCCAAAGTAGCAAAATTTTGTTTATAAAATTCATTACAGCGGCGTGCGCTGAGAAAACTATTGATGATACTTAAAAATGATGTAATAGATGATTAAAGTACTCATTATACCTACAAAAAAGTCCGCGAGGGAATATATCTAACTATCATAGCTAAGTCACAATAGCAGCTTTTGTGTTCTAAAATTTAATTAGATCGCCGGTAGAAACAAAAGTTGGTTACATTCGTATGGTAATTCTTATTCAAATCAATAGTTTTATGATCAAGAGTATTTATGTAGCACAACCGCATTGATAGTAAAGTGTCATCTCAATGGTGCAGATGAGACCATACCATCAATGCAGTTTCGTCTGCACCATTGACCACTTGCACCATCAGTGGTGCAGAGGTCAACGGGAAACTGAGTGTTGAAGAAGAACTTATTCATCAGTATGTAAGGTACATGCAGCGACATCTATTCAACCCAAATGATACTAATGAATAAAAATGTGCTCACAAGCTAACTTTAAAATCGACTGACCGGCTTTTAAAAAAAGTTATGATAGCGTACGCTAAATTTAGTCTACATGACGCTGCTGCTTTGAAAATCTACACAGCCTATACCCTGTAGGGTGTGTTCGATCGCTTTCCATGCATACGGATGGCAGTTGTCTGTCTATCTGTCTGTCCGTATGTCACAGCTACTTTATTCTGATACTATTAGGACTACACAGTTGAAACATGGTAGGTTACCTACCAAGACAGACAGACAGAGACAGACAGTCAGACAGAGACAGACAGACAGACAGAGACAGACAGACAGACAGAGACAGACAGAGACAGACAGACAGACAGAGACAGACAGACAGACAGACAGACAGAGACAGACAGAGACAGACAGACAGACAGAGACAGACAGACAGACACAGACAGAGACAGACAGACAGAGACAGACAGAGACAGACAAACAGAGACAGACAGACAGAGACAGACAGACAGAGACAGACAGACAGAGACAGACAGAGACAGACAGACAGAGACAGACAGACAGAGACAGACAGACAGACAGAGACAGACAGACAGAGAGACATGACGAATCTATAAGGGTTCCGTTTTTTGCCATTCAGCTACGGAACCATAAAAAGTAAGTGATAGCATATCTGGTCTTTTAATGTTGACTCACTCTCCCTAATCCTCTCACTCTCTTATGTGACGCAAACGAAGTAGCGCGGGTCAGCTGGTGGTTTTATAAATCTTCCCCTTGAGTTTAAGGGGAATGCGGAAGTTGCATATTGTTCCCGTGACCTGCCACCATCCCATCCATCCAGTATTAATTTGTACAAAAAATACCAAGATTCCGAACTCATACTCATTTTAATGTTGAAATCTTTCATTCACCATCTGCCTAGCCTTTTCCCAACTATGTCAGGGTCGGCTTCCAGTCTAACCGGACGGAGCTGAATACCCGTATTTTACTCGGAGCAACTGCCTATCTGACCTCCACAACCCAGTTAGTACTAGGTAATACAATACCCCTTGGTAAGATTGGTTATCAGACTTTTTTAAGCCACTGACTACCTGTAACGACTGTCAAAGATCTACAAATGACAGCCAGGACAAATTGTTCAAATCTTTCATTGACAGAACTTAATATGGCGTCCAAAAGACAGTTCAAAAATTCAAACCCATTTTTTTTTCTGGAGAAGTCACACAGCCATAGGCTCATCGCAGGCAGTTTCACCAGCATGCTGCATGATGCTTAACAAATCGAATTCTTGCTGCAGCTCTAAACATAGATTAAATTTCTAGTCTTTCAACCAATTGCTTCCAAGCTACTATGCCCCTTGATCTCAAAATACCAACAAGTTATATAAACGCAAGACAAATCTCACACTCACATCAAAAACAACAGCTATATCCCTACATAAAACATATTGTATTGATTAATTGTAACCAAATTAAAATCAATTTAATACAATTTACTAACTGCATTTTCTGGAATCAGAACTAACGGCTTATCATGGTTATGTTGCATCAACTTAGGTATTTTTTTTTTTTAGAATAACATTGCCCTGTACTAGGAATTTCTCCTGCATCGTGGGTGCGTTTAAAAAAAAATTAAGCTCACATACAGAAACAACCAAACCCGGAACAACTACCGTAGGCCATAAAAATATTTGTTCTGTGCGGGAATCGAACCAAGGACATGAAGCGCCGCAGGCAATCGCTCAGCCACTGCGCCAACCGTACCGTCAATGGCTCATGGCATAATGTATTGGGGCAACTCGGTCAATAGAGATTTTGTCGGGCCTACGCTGTCCCCCCATACTTAAGTACAAATGCTGAATCCATGATAATATTGTAATACCAAATGATTTGAAAAGAGTAGGTAACCATGGAGTTTCTTGCCAGTTCTTCTCCATAGGAAACGGCCAACCCGAACCGTGCACCTTTTTGTCGACGTTTTATAAGTACCCATCGAGGCCTATGTGAAATAAAAAAAAATGATTTATTTTTTACTTTGTATTTAGAGCACAAAAAAATGTATTAGATCTATGCGTGGCCTAAATAGCACCAACAGTTGTCAACTACAAGCCTAAACATTCTTACCCTACCATCATTGTACATCTACAAAACAAACATTTGTCCAAACACATATCTCAAAAAAGTAGCTTTCAAAAGTTACTATAGACAAAAAGTTGTGACAAAAATAAATGCTTGTCACATGCAAGCATTTAACATTTATGAACTTTCTTAGATTTTATTGTTGACATAGTAGAAATAGTTTATTGATTTAGTAATTGCTTTGACATTTGTGTATTCATTTTAAAAAAAAATTCTTTCTTTATATTACCTCTTGTTTGTATAATTTTAATTAGTAATTTGTTGCATGTAATTAACTGAATTTAATATGATAATATTTGCATGCCAAATGGCAAAACGTAGTGGACATATGAAAATGTATCATCCCACAACACACTATCTAAACATTCTGCTTTTGCATGCATGATTCATTTTTAATTAAATAATTCTTCTTTTGGTATTAATTAATTATGTAAAATTTACATGCTGAAATTAATAGTAGAATAAGAGATTATTATACTAAATCTTTAACATCCATCTATACCTTACTTACGCAAATAAATGATTTTAATTTAGAAGAACTCACTCAACACTCGAATGTTGGATAGATCCAGATTATAATGATCAGGGGACAAAGAAGCCCACAGGTAATTTCACAGGCTGGCAGTGGGCCCAATGAATATGGTAACATAGCGCTTCATTTCCTCCAGATTGTTCTGAATATGGTTTGCGTGAAGCCTTGAGGGCGCTGTAAAGCTAGGACTTTTTACATTTCCGTTTTTTTCCGACCCTCAGGAGCGAGACAGACAAAAAAGATTTTTTTATTTTCTTGTTAAAATCATCAAATGAGTCCTCCCACCCAGGGCAGAGCGGGAGGGACTGTCAGACTTGTACTGACTAAAATCCACGGTGTACGGTAATTCTATAAGTCCCGCGACCCGACGCGGCGCCCCTTCAATTAATTTTCATACAGTATAGAAGCGTCGCGACACAAAATAAACAGAAAAGACAGGGCGTGGACGAGACGCAGAAATGAAAAACACGTCCTCGTCTTACGTCTTTTCTATGTGGCCCGCCCCTTAAACGACCAACCGACACATTCAATTCGTTAAATAATCTAGAAGCTTCTTGTATTCTAAACCGAAGATCAATGCGTTTTTGATCGGATAAATTTTCACTTTTATGGGTAACAAACTAATATTTCGCAAACTGTGAAAATCGACCCTTCACTTTGCCACGCTTTTTAACTAATTCTTTCTCCTAGCTCATTTAAATAGGAGGATGGAGTACTCACGGTGTCCAGTAGGAACGCGCGCACGTCGTGATGCTACGAGTAGGTAGGTAGTTGCATGCACGCGTCACGGCGTCACCCGCTACCCGCTACGTAGGTACTTTGTCGAAAGTGTTGAGCACGATTCTAAACAGCATTAATCCCTCGCTAGATTATTCTGTGATTACTCCAGCTGAAATCAGTTGATTAGTACGGTATTACACAGTGGAAATGGAGGATGAAAGTGGATTGTAACTTTGTAACTAGGATGGCGGGACGTACCTTATTTCTACACGGCTGAATCCGTCTTAGAAGGTCCAATAATATGTTCTTGAAGGTTTTGTGGTGTTCGGGTTCTTCAATGAAAGGCTTCCAACTATTTAACTGGCGTTTTTTACGATTTGTAGATTTAAAGTTCGAAAATAGGCGACCGCACGAGCAAGTGTGAAAATGTCGTGTCGAAAGCGAAACACGAAGAAGTTGCACTGCACGCCGGGTGAGGTAGCGCCCGATTGGTCCGCGAAATTCAAATATTTAAACCCGCGACCAATCAGAGCTCAGAGATAGTGACAAGCGTTGTGGGTGCGTTCACGCGAATCAGTATGATTATCTCAGTCTGGCGCGTTTAAGGCGTAACGTTATGCTTGAAAACTTCCATGGGCTATGTTATTCATAAGCTGTATGATGATTTCGTTTTCGTAACCTTTATGTTAATTTAGTTCAAAATTATTGATTTTTAAGCCCGTCACAGACGTAGCTATAATATATATTAATTAATATGAATCATATCAAGGGCTATTTCGACATATTTTCTATATAAATTTTCGAGTGACCGCACACGCAGCTTTAATATTATATTAAAGCTGCGGGTGCGGCTATGATTCAATATATTATATAGATACATCTGTGATGGGCTTTATCTGTGTACTTAAAAAAAAATGCTAACGTCTAGATCCGGCATTATAAATTTTGTCACACAAGCGAGGGTAGATCGTGGACAATAGTTGTAGTATACGAGTACAGGTGAATTTAGAAAAACTGACAGTGCTTTAAAATAGAGACGTGATGGCTAACGATACCAAATCATGGCCATGGTTCAACATTTCATTTTTTTTAATTATTATTTTAAACAACTTTAGCTGATAATGGGATCTGCCGAATGCAGCTAGAGCTAGGTCTAACATTCACTCAGTTGATGCGTGCGCGTCGTAGCGGACCGATGTCCGGTATCTATTGTAGCTCTTGATGTGAAAGATACATTGTAACGTATTTGTTTTTTTTGTTAAAACTAATATTTTAAGAGTGAATTGTGTTATTGCTATAAGTAACATTTGAAGTGTTTTATTATAGAAAAAAGTGTTCTACAAACCTTACGACTAGAGATAATAGAAAGAAACTAGTTCACAAGGTATGGTTTTACTCAACGGTACAATTTTAGAAATAAGTAGGTAGTGCAAAATTGCTTTCTTCGGTCGATATCTTTAGTAGATCTCAATTAAAAATAACTTCCGTGAGTGATGTGATGTGAAGTGGGTGTGACATTTTTTTGTGACATTCGGTGTTGATATTGCTTCTGGTGACCGTGAGGATTGTGAGGACGATGCCGTTTCCTATGTGAGTACCTACTTTGAATTCAGTACCTCAGATTATTATCAAGTTTTCGGAACACAAACTCAATTTCTCTCCAGTCAAAGTTCAAATTCGGTTGCAAGCGAAATTTTTTGAGGGGCCTTTTTATGGTCAAAAAAATCGATGGTAATCAAAAATGGATGTAGATCTGCCTTATTGAGCCAGCCCACACCACAATCTCTTACTTATTTGTTCATTTAGTAGGTATAAAGTTTGTCAAACTTATCCAATCATCCAAATGTGGTATTCAATCAAATCAGCCCCTTAAAATATACATCCGTTTTTTTATTGGACAATAATTGTTTGATAAATTACGAAATTCTTTTTTTGTAGATTCATTTTGTTTAAAATAATTCGTTACATGTTACTTGTAGGCATGATTTTAATGTTCTTCGCTTCGCTAGTCATGTTTAGTTATGTTTATGCCACCTACCACACATGCATAAATGTCATTCCTTTTGTTTGATTTTTAAGGCAGCGTTATTTCAAATAACAGTGTGAGATGTATTCAAAACTCAGCCTTATCGCCTTGGCAGAAGTTTGTTTTTCCCAACACCTAACAATGGCTTAGGCAATTTGCAGGTGCATCACTAATAACAGTGATACTTGAATACAAAATGTAGTCCCTTGAAATAAGGTTGTTTTTTCCATAACAAGGGTTCAGTAAATATTATTTGCGCAGTTTCGGCGTAACTTTTTAAACAAAAGAGTCTTATCTGTGGCTCGTACCGCCCGTAATACTTACAAATTTTAGCCTGCTCAAAAAATATCTTTATTTCAAGGAAATAAGAGTGAGTTTTGAATACTTACAGAAAACTATTTTTTATTAGTAGTTGTTAGGTATCTGTTTTTTTCTGTTTTATTTTGGCTAAATGAATATGGCGTATACTTTACAAGGTGGAGCAGGACGATTGACATACCTTCAAACCACGTACCTTACATTTTCTTTACCCTACAAAAAATTAACCAAATCCAATGAATAGGTAGGTACTTTAGCCACAGGAAATTATTTTTCCGTTTATTATTTTAGACATTGGCCCTGGATCGAAGAATTTGGAAGTCATGGAGAGAGGCCTTTGCCCAGCTGTGGGATGACACAGGCTAACAGTATCAGTATTATTTTACAACATGATGTAGATAATAGGTAAACACTGTAAGGCAAGAACCTGTGCAAAACGTACGATTCTATTCTCTACGTCTCAATATGCAAGCATAGAAGACAGCAGTGTCGAAGGTTCCATTGAACTCGATTCCTACCGGCTTCCCTTTGAAAAATTGCACAATCAGTATTCTATAGACAAATATTTATTTATTTATTTTAACCCTTCAAGCACAAAGTACAGAGGCGGACTTAATGCCATAGGCATTTTCTACCATTCAACCTTTGGGTGATGCAGAGACAAACAGTGGTAGGTGTATAAATCTGCAATGTAATTCAATTCATGACTAAGATACACTACAAGGATATCTAAAATACTATAACTATATATCAAAATACTATTAATATATATCAATATATGTATGTAAATAGAAATTTACACGGAAATACTAAAATAAAAAGACAATCAAAGAAGAAAACATTAACGTTGCGACGAAACTGCCAGCTTTTTCTGAATGTACTCGCGAACTTTAAAGATATGTACTCCGGCTTACCTCTTACAAAAAATAACCCTTCGCTACTGGAAGACAGAAAGGTGTCGTACGATTCCACTCTGACGCGCCCCGCCCAGTCCCACAACATACAGTTAGAAAGAAAAAGAAATATTACTTACGCAAATTATGCATTAGTGGTGCATAGAAAATTGCGAGTGTGTGTGTGAGCGGATTTTTTTCGGCAAAAAGTCTCAGACTCGGTAACAATGTCAGTCAGTGCACAGCGGCGCCCTTTGAGGAGAGCACACGCCCAGTTTTTTTATTACGAGACGAGCCGCGCGCGCATTGTCGTGATTTTATGAAAAGTTTTAGTTGTTATTGTGATTAAAGACGATTTATGATAGTTGGATTAGTGCATAGGTTAGTGTGACTTATTGTTAAGTGTTAGTGTAATATTAGTTAGTTAATTAGGCATTTAATAGGTAGCTAGTTTTGTGATTTAGGTCAGGTTTGTGAGTTTTGTACTATAATTATGCCTCAAATAAGGTACACAGCTGCCGAGTACACTGACATGGTACTTACGTACGAAGAATGTAACCAAAATGCGGCTTTAACATTGAGTAGGATATCGGGAGAGAAATGGTGACACACGAACGTTTGATGGTGTAAATTCTGATTGTGATGTGATATTATGTGATTTATTATTAAATCAGTAATTTTTTAATTAACAACGTGCAATTTAGTGAGTTTATGCCGTTGGTTTGTTGTTCTCCGACTAAAGTACCTACCTTCGTCCACCTACCGCCGCCGCGGGGTGCGCGGGGTACAGCGTGCGGCGCGCTGCGCAACTGGTAAGTGTCTTTTCGTAGATAAAGTGTGTTTGCTTTTTATGCAGTTGATTCTGCTATTTATTTTGTTCGAAAATTGTAATTTTTTAATTTTTTTATTAGCTACTAATTTTCGTGTTTTAAAATGTTTCCATGGACTAGTACTGTGCTCGGTTTCATTTAATGTCGTAATTCCAGATCCATATTGTGTACAGGGTGACTAAATCTGGACCCGCCATAGCAAATTCGTATATGTATAGAGGAGGTCATTTGCTAATAACTAGACCTCACTTTCCCAAGCTAAAGTTTAAAAAGTTAGGAGATATGTCAATTTTTATATTTTATTGAGATTTTTCTAATTTTTTTCGACTTTTTTAAACAAGGAGGAAGTTCTCAATTCGGTTGTATTTTTTTTTGTTTGTTACCTCATAACTCCGTCATTTAAGAACCGATTTGATAAGATATAAGTACCTATATCTTTTCACATGAAAATAGAATTTCGAATTTAGAATTTCGATCGGTCTCATAGAAATTACATCAAAATCGGTTCAATAGTTTTTCGTTTTCTCTTAGCCATTTAGAAGACACCAGGTTGACCGTCTAATGGTAACCTTAAAATAATTTTGACATTTTAAAAGACAGTTGACTCCGTTCATAATAATAATTTTATAGATCAAAAGTAGGAAGCAGCTAGAGAAACATAAGAATTACTTTGCGGTCACTGTCAACAACAGTGATCTTTAGAAACATAGCAATAAGATTGCTTTCGGCCTGCAGCTTTCAGAGCAAATAAAACTGTGCTAGTGCCGCGTCGTGTCATAATTATTACATTTACAATAGCGACAAGTATTGTTGTCCGCTTAATTGTGTAACCAGTTAACTACCCTCTTAAATTAGAATATCATTAGCTACGTCATAAAATACCATAAGTCGTAAAAATAGATCTTTTTGCGCGTAATCGAACTACTCGTTGCCGTGTCTGCCGTACCGCTGCTAAAACCGCGATAACAGTTTGTTTTGGTATGTTTGTGTTCCAAAATAGAATTATCATTATATAAAATGAATAATCATCATCTGCCTAGCCTTTTCCCAACTAACGCACTAACTTTTTCGCACTTTTAAATAATAAACCGAAAAAAAAAATACGCCGCCGCCATCTTGTTTTATCAATATTTCCTGAAACAATTTTACAAAATAAATGTTTACCAACATTGCCCTCTTGGTAATGTCATTCAAGTGCAACAAGAACCTTGCAACACTGTAATGTGGCAGTTTGAGTTGTAGCCTTATGATATACTAGCTTTTGCCCACGGCTTTGCTCGCGTTAATTTAGAATTTGACAATCAATTCGGGTTGTACTCTGCTTGTAATAATATGATTCGAAAGACATGTGGCGCCATCTATTATCATAAGAACGTTATTGTTGTTTTCTTCGGGAACAGTACTTTTTTTCGGGATGAAAAGTATTTCATTTCTGTAGGTACACCTAACAACGTCACGACGAGACGGCACGGTTGGCGCAGTAGCTGAGCGATTGACTGCTGCGCTTCGTGTCGCGGGTTCGATTCCCGCACGGAAAAAATATTTGTGTGGCCTACAGGACGTTGTTCCGGGTCTGGCTGTTTGTGTATGTGAGTTTAAATGTTTGTAAACGCACCCACGAAACAGGAGAAATTCCTAGAGTGGGGCAAGGTTTAAAAAAAAAAAAAAATATGCGAAATTTCAGGATGATCCGTTGGTTGTTGGTGGAACAAACTTACTTTCGCATTTATAATATTAGTAAGGAGTAAGGATAGAAAGATAACAAGACGAACTTCTCTAAGAAAGCACTTTATTCTAGGCCTGAAAGCCCGATTAATTTTCAATTATCTGTAAAATAAAATTTTTAATTGCTTTCAAATCAATAAATAGTTGAATCATTAAGTTGACGTAACAGGGTGCTTTACACTGGCCCTGGATCGAAAAATTTCGAAGTCGTGGGGTGAGGCCTTTGCTCAGCAGTGGGATGATACAAGCCAGGCCAGGCCAGTCCAGGCCAGGCTAACAGTAACAGTACAGGGTGCTATTGCCATACAAAATCTAAGGGGGAAACGCGTTTTGACAGCTCATATAAAGATATATGATTTTAAACTATCATGGTCACTAACATTAATATTAATACTAATAACGGGATATTTACCATGTTTACTGTTTTCTATGAGTTCCCGTTAGTACACCCACCCGCATTAACTTCAGTTTATCCGTGACCATGGTGCTTGCAACAGCGCCGAAATATCGGGAACTCATAGAAAACAGTAAACATGGTAAATATCCCGTTATTAGTATTAATAGTCATATAAAGTATGTTAGTTATCAAATTGATTGCTGGTTTGGAATACCTTTTTTACTGGGAGATTCAAAATTACACTCTTTCAGCACGATAAAGTGACAATGGGCCGGCCTTAATAGGATTAATAGGGTAACATAATAACTATTATTTATTGAGGGGAGACAGCGAATCGGTAAGCGTAGGGTCGCTCTTAGGTTAGGTGGAGCGACGATGTGCGCAGGGTGACAGGTAGTAGCTAGATAAGACATGCCAACCCTGAGCCAAGAGTGGGGTGCAATTGGAGAGGCCTAATGTATAGCAACGACTATATAAGAGGAAGTCTGAAAGTGGCGCCTGTGAGTGAGAAGTGGTATTCGATTGTCACGTGATGCGGAGGAATGAGGAAAATGTCGTGAGAAAAGTTTGAGTATGAATGTAGATGGCTATAGGAGTAGAGGACGACCAAAGAAACGATGGATGGACTGTTTGAAGGATGATATTATGGTTAGAAAAGAGGTGACTGCTGAGATGAAGAGTAATAGAGAACCATGCAAGAAGAAAACATGCTGCGCCGACTCCAAATAATTCGGTATTAGGGCATGATAATTGAAAATGCTGATGATGACACGGGGGCCAACCTCAGACTTGCAAGAACCATGTTTGCGTAACCGCGAGGGCTCAGTCTTCGCGGTTACAACCACGTTGGAAACAAAAACGCTGTTAAACAACCCGCTGAAACGAACACGTTGTCACTTGTCAATTCATCCTTCGTGGGAACACAAAGCGACCGCCCTCTTACTTCAGCATGTATTCAAAGATGTGGTATAGACCTAAGACGTTCAAACAAACTGAACAACTTTCTCCAAGTTTGTCATCGTTATCGCTAAAAAATACATTACATTAGCTTTTACTCAAGGCTTTGCTTGCGATATGTTCTTAAAACGCGTGATCGTTTTATTTAAAACGTTCATACGCCCACACTCGGGCAAAATGTAGCTTCCCATTAGTGAAACAGTTTTTGGAATCGGATCAGTACAAAATGCTAGTCCCATGGAAAAAGTGGGTCAGTTTGATCACAGAGTACATTATACTATTGAGTTTGATGGTCTATAACTGCATCGTAAGACATGTCTCTTGGTACGTAGGGCGGCGACTGGGAACAAACATTGCCTGGAGACGTGAGAAACGTAAGCGCTGGAAACGTCGCGATGGGAACGCAAAACGTGATTAGTCCTACTGGAGATTGCGGAGCTCCGCATGTGCTGACTTCGGCCCTCGTGTGGTTGTCTGCATGGTCAATGAAATGCTTTAGTTGAGTTACTTGACACGATTGTCTGACATGGAGTAGGTACTTTATGCGGCTCGCGGTGAAAGTTTTTGCGAAACCGTCATGTCGCAGAAGGAATCAGTTTAGAGGAAGTGAAATATATGGCCTTTTCGTTAAAGCATAGTGAAGTGATCGAAAGTGTTTTGAATAAAAAGGCACACTTTTAACTGTAATGAAAACTTAGGATACGACAATTTAGGTCTAGTTATTATTATATAATTTGGCTAAAATCGCCGAATTGTTTACTGTTTTGGCAAAATTGTTGCAGCCTAGAACTCGGCCACTTTGACTTTGTAACTTAATTTTAATATTCCTGCATCGTCAACAGACACTTCGTCTGTGCAGCTGTTTAATATTAAGATCTTAATGCTATCCTAACTTCCTAATTTAATATTATAAATACGAAAGTAAGTTTTTTTGTTTGTTTATTACCGTTTACGGCTAGACCACTGAATCGATAATACTGAAATTTTGCATAAACGTTGTCAATTGTACAGAACAGGGTATAGGGTACCTTCCATCCCGAAAAAAGTACTGTTCCCTAGGAAAACAACAATAACGTTCTTATGATAATAGATGGCGCCACGTGTCTTTCAAATTCAAACCCAAAGCATTTATTTCAATTAGTATTTCTTTCGAAATACTTTTTACGTTTTTGTTTTCTTTCGAATCATGAATGAATTCTAATATTATAGAAACTTAAGTATCGTGTTAAGGAGTCTTTGTAGTAGATTGAGAACAACTAAAAACTATAAGCGCAACAATCTTAAAAATGTGCGCAACAGTTACAGAAGCTGGGATTTAAATGACTATTTTCGACATTATTTTGCTGGGATAACGCGCACCCATCAATTTTGATAATGCTATTTAATTTTTTAATAACTTAAATGTATTTTACAGTAAGTGGAATTAGGTATATATACCTAAGTTCAATAACTACGGTTTATTTGTTAAATAGATAATTAATTTGTTTTGTTTACCTTTTTAACAAAATGTTACGTTCCAATTCGCGCTAGTTTTGGGCATCTCTTGTAGTACAGTCAGTATGAAAGTCGATTAACACTTAAATTTTTTAAACTTAACATAATATTTTAAATTAAATTAATATTAATATTTTAAATTATTTAATTATTAAATTTAATATTACCATAATTATTGGATGGAGCAGTAGTTTATTGAAGTATTTTGTGAGAATATAGATGTTGTGAAAAACCAATAGTGTTGATGGGACTCTCGGAGGTTGTATTTATATACAAATTTTTTCTCCTCCTTCTTTTTCAACTCTTTTTGGCGTCATACGAATTAAAAAAAATGTTGTACAGATGCAGATCAAGTTACTACAATCTGTCTTTCTTTAATAGATTTTCAACTTTATTGCCAAAGCGTTAGCGATAGCGTTCAAGGTTGATTGGGAAAATGTGACAGTTTCGGGTAGCTTGATGTGCTGGCGTCTGTACACAGGGAAATCATTGAAACCTCAGGTTAGCCAACGTAATAGCTAGTAGCGGTAAATAAACTGTGAAAAGATTATTATTGTCTCGATATCGAATTAATGTATGGTTCTTTTGGCGCTTCAATGACATTTACACGAATTGTCTGTGGAAAAACAAGAAGGTGACGTTACTTCCTAGTGTTCCGTCCGACACTTCCGACTAATCACATTTCTAAAAAGATACAGTGCCAAACCAGAAAAGAGCAACATTTTGACAGCTTTTTTTTTAAAAAAAAGAAACTTTTCTGGCGTTTGGTTTTTTCTGTTTAATTGGTTTGAATTTGAAAAAGTTCGCATACTTTAAAAGTTTCCGGTAATTTAAAGTTTTTCCTCGATTTAAAGGTCTAGTTATGGAAGACGATGCATCTATTGATGAGGAAGCTGTGGTTTACATTGACAGTCAGGACGAGGACGACCCCGATGGAGGAGCAAGTTAGTATTTGATCAGGGGGTCTAAAATGGTAACTTTGGCAGAATCATAATAGGAAAATATTATGAATCACTTTATAATTCCTAAAATGGTCACAAATTGACAATTCATAATAATATGAACTGCGTCCAATTCATATCACGCGATTCATCTATCTGACAGTTTTGTATGGAGATTCGTAAAATGGTCCACTTAATATGAATTGCTTTGCTGTCATTTAACAGTTCTGCGGGTCTAAAATGGCCACTTTGGCAGAATCATAATAGGAAAATAATATGAATCACGTTACAATTCCTAAAATGGTCACAGATTGACAATTCATAATAAGAACTGCGTCCAATTCATACTCGTCTGACAGTTTTGTATGTAGATTCGTAAAATTTGCTGTCATTTAGCAGAATCATAAGAAAATGGTCAAGAGCAACATCTTACAATTCATTTTACAGATATTGTAAAGAAATATTGAAAAAAATTATGTATTTTGGACTTAGCGAAATGGGCAAATGTAAAAAAATTGCTGGGACAAGAAAATAACATCTAAAAAAAGAGTAATAATTTATTGAATTAACACGCAAAATAAGGGTACCATATTTGCGTGTAAAATACGCAAGGGCAAATAAAAGATATCTATTGATTTTAAAAGTTCTACATGGGTTTAACTAATAGACATTTTCATCTTGATTAAATACTCTTTTCTGTAAACCATAATTATATCTAAACCACCGATTCCTCAAATAAAAAAAACAATTGTCTACTCATTTCAAAGCAAAATTGACATTGAAATGAAATTAACATTCATTTCTATCTATCATTCATATATTGATATAGCTCATAATGATGTCATTTCTAGTTTAAGATTTGAAAGAATGATTTTCCTTTTATTGATGAATAATTGTTATTTATTTTGTGAATTAACTAAATTCTTATGTGTATGATTCGAATTCTAGTTTTGTCTATATGACAAAACTAGAATAATTATGAAATTGTTATTTTATACACATAAGAATTAATTTAATCCACACAAATAAATGTAAGCGTCAGGACCCCTGGACCAATAGAGATATTTGATGTTTAGAAAATACCAAAATTGACTACCTTTATGCTACTATTTGATACCTAACTTCAAATATTTAGTACCTCGACTGTCAGCGAAAAAATATGTAAAGAAAGTGGTCAGACATTCTGACGTCAGGATGTCTGAACCATTTTTTTTTTTCATAGTTCGGGACAACACAACGAATTTATCTCTTTGTAAATATTTACTACCTTTTTAGTACCTCAACATACAGCGTGGCGCTACAATGGTGACATTAATTTAACACACATATACGTTTTCACATTTTCATTTCATGAAAAAAAAAAAAAACCATGAAACGTTATTATTTGCGGATTTATTTAAAGTTTTATAAAATAGCATTTTGGAGCAACCTGTACTTAAAGAACTGTCGCGCAGCGGTCATTTGCCGAGGTCACGGATCATAACATCGCATCAATGAAATTAAAATGAATAAGCAATACTTTAAAGGAAAGAGATATCCCTTTGTCGGCGAGCGGGCGGCGCGGCGCAGGCGACGTCCCCACCCCGTCGGTCGCAGCGAAATCGAATTATTTTTTGCATTTCTAGTGCTAGCCTAACTCGTTTCCTTGACACACTTCTTCACAGTAGTGTGCATAATTACGTCGAGTAATTTTGTGAATGTTTCCGCGAAAAAGACGCTCACCTATTGTTTTATTTATTTATTTTTGTGTTATGATAGTAATTAGAATAAGGTACTGCGATAAAGACGCTTTGTTTTGTTTTAGTTTTCTAATCTAGTAGGTACGTTGACATCTCTTGCGATACGGACGCTTTTATTTGTGTTATTAGTGCTTGTGTAAACTTGTGATCGTGATGGCAAATACACATCCGAACTACACAGCAGCTGAATATGCGGACATGATCCTAATTTACGGAGAATGTCGTCAAAATGCCGCTCTTGCGATAAGGACATATCGCGAGAGATATGGCGGTTCAAGACAATGTCCTACTAATCCTCGCACTATTGTAGGAGCTCTTCAGCGCATCCGCGAAAACCGGCCAGTGGATCCTAGGTCTCAACGCCCTGATCGACCACCTACACGACAAAACCCAATGCAGTTAACTGAAAACGTGCTACAATATTTCCAAAACCAACCCAAAACTAGCCTCCGCCAGAGTGCTAGGCATTTTCAAGTTCATCACAGGACCGTCCATAGGATATTAAAGCGCGAAAAGTGGCACCCATTCAAGTTTAGAAAAGTACATACTCTGCTATCGCGTGATAAAATTGATCGAGTGAATTATTGTCAGTGGTTACTGAGTAAAATTGAAGAGGACAGTGACTTTCTTTCTCAAATTTGTTGGACTGATGAAAGCACGTTCACCAGAAACGGCATGTGGAACCAGCACAACCTACACCATTGGGCACCCAAAAACCAAAATCCACGCGTGTGGCGGGAGTCAGCCCATCAGTACAGATTTTCTTTAAATGTTTGGGCAGCTATTCACGGTAACAAAATCATCGAACCGGTATTCATTGATGGGGCTTTGAACGGAGAAAGGTTTGTTAATCTACTGAATGAAACGGTGTCAGAATACACAAACAACCTAAACGTCCATCAATACCAACGAATGTGGTACCAATTAGATGGCGCGCCAGCACACTCTGTAATAACAGCCAGGCAGTGGCTAAATGACACATTTGGTGCACAATGGATTGGTAGATTTGGACCTCGTAGGTGGCCAGCAAGATCGCCAGACCTCACGCCACTCGATTTTTTTTTCTGGGGATGCATCAAAGACGATGTGTACGCGGAGAACGTGGATTCGGTGGAACAATTACGCCACGAATAATAAATGCGTTTGAGAAATTGAGGGAAATGGCTCTGAGTGACAATTTATTTTCAAATGTGCGGGAAAACATGAAACGCCGTTTAACTCTTTGCATCCGCCAACGCGATGGTCTCATTGAAAATAAGAAAATTTAAAATAAAGACAAATAAAAGCAGTGATTAGTGATATAGTAACAACAGAGAGGTTGACATGATAAGTGTTTAGACTAAGCACCTCCGCTGTAGGTATCACTTGCGCCGCTCGCCGCCGCCGCCGCTCGGTTTCTTTGATTAAACGCCGTCAAAGAATCGGGCCGCTCACAAGTAGGTACAAAACGCGTTGCGCGTGAAGCGACGCGTTGCCGCTCTGAGTTAACGTAAGCCAGCTAGGTAAGTAATTTCATGAATGATTTTTTGCAAGGGTGATCCCAATTTTAGTTACTTTTTTATCATTTAGTTTGTTTGAAAAAATTTATTTTTCAATTTACGAGTTATTTTAACCTATCAAAATTAATATGATTAATGGGCACTAGCCCTACACGTGTGTTAAATTAATGTCACCATTGTAGCGCCACGCTGTATAATAACGATCATTCTTCAATAAAAGGAATTCATACAAAAAAAAAACGCCATCTAGTGAACGATAGCGTAAGCGGAGCGGACGTTGAGACAAGTGTAGCGCCATCTAGCAGTTTAGGTACACAGTTTTTTAAAACGAAAACCTCAGTTGCACATCTATCTTGTATTTTAAAGTGTATTATCTATGAAATTGACAACTAGCATTCTTGCATGAAAATAATTTTCTGTTTCGTCTCATATTATTGAGTTTTCAACTGAAATCTTTGTTTTAGACTTGGACTTTCGATTAATTCAGTTACTGAACAGCAACTTGTGTTTTATTAACGAAGTACGATTTGCCATGCTATTCGGATTTTGTTTGGTGCTTGTTGATTCCATTTCCATGAGATTTTTTAAACAACAACAACAACAACACAAACAACACACAAACAAACACCAAACACTTCACCTCACTTCACTTCACTTCTTTTTCTTCACTTCTTCTTTTTTTTTTCTTGACTTCAGTTGGGATGTTTTTTGAAACATCCCAACTGAAGTCAATGAGTTACAAGAAACCTGCCGACTGACATCGGTCAGGATAAATCGTCGTCGGAATAATTTTATCGTATTCATCTACATACGAGAGGGAAAAACAGGCAATCATTTTGTGTGTGAAGTTCCAACTAGCTACGTGCCATAATCTTGAGTAACTGAAAATGTGTCTAATATTGTTAACGAAAAAATAATCAATTATTAGTCAATCCTTTTTCTTTTATTTGACTGATCTTATTTTGCGCCTACTTATAGTACTTATGTTGCATTTGTAAGTACTGCCTACATTATTTTAATAGAAGGCGAGCCTACTGCCATATACGGTGCACAATGCCCCAGGCTTTCGGATACTAGTTTATCCTAGTAGGTGTAGGTCACCTATAGAATCAGATGCAAGAAATAGGTACCCATTGATCACCTTTATTAATATACCTACATTAAAAACTAAATATCATGTCCGTCAAGGATATAGACATCTATGCGCATGTTGCTAGGCCAAAAAAGTAAATCTTGATCATTTCGAATTTCCTTTCTAAGGCCTTACTTGGAGTTTTTTAACAGTGCCATAACTGTCTTTTAAGTTTTAATAAAATTATGTTTAAATCACTGAAATGCTTACAAAACACTTATTTTATTAATAAAATCTGAAAAGAAAAAATAACCCGTAAAAATACTGTCTTTGTTTTTTTCGCGTTGCAACATTTACAACAAATATGATTCTGATATGAATTGCTTTGAGTACGATTCTGCTACTATGTGCCACCATTTTACGAAAAATTAGAGGAATTGCTAATGATCTGCTGGCAATTCGGAATATGAATTACTTTTAGAGGAATTGCTGAAAGTGGCCATTTTAGATCCCCAGAAATAACAATATTATGTCAATTTAAGTACGATTCTGCACGAGTGTTTATTTTCTAATATATTATAATAGCTGAGCCGCGCTGCGCATGTTTTTCCAAATAAGGGCTTCCCTCGGCAGCCTTACGTCTTCATCCTTGACACGCGATGACAGTCATACTCCAGCTATGTCGAAAGTTGTCAACAAGGTGCATGAAATGAGCCCAAACACGATATAGATGCTGTAAACTCTTGAGGAGCTCTTGCAACTGCCTTCTGTCTCCATCATTAGACCTTCGATGAAAGTCATACTCTAGTTAGGTTTAATGTTCCCATCAAGGTGCATGAAATAAGCCCAAACACGATATAGCTGCTGTAAACTATTGCGGACCTCTTGCAACTGCCTTCCGTATTCAAAGCGCATGGAAAGCGATCGAACACACACTACAGGGTACAGGCTATGTAGATTTTCAAACCAGCGTCATGTAGACTACTCTAAAGTACGCAATCATAACATTAAAAAAAGCCGGTCAGTCGATTTTAAAGATATTTTGTGAGCACATTTTTATTCATTAGTACCATTTTGGTTCAATAGATGTCGCTGCGTGTATCTTACATACTGATGATAAGTTGTTCTTAAACACTCAGTATTTTATTGCTACATATGAATAGACTCGGTTGGGACTTTATAGAGAAACTAGTGGACTGTATTTTATAGGTGTAATGCCATAATTAATATAATTACGAGGTCTGAAGACCGTGCAATGATGTTGCGCTCATGTGATGTTATGTGGAGAGGGTTCGCTGGCGTGATGTCGACTGGAGAGAGTGCGGTGGTGGAGCAATAATAACACTAGTCTTCAGAGTTTCTTCTTATTTATTCTTGTTGCTTCTTCAAGTTCTTCTTAATACTGCTGGATTTAAAATTTGGAAAAGTGCTCCTTTTTTTATAGGCAGCTCTGACCAATGACAGTCTCTTAATTTTGCACACGGCACTAATCCCCGCCCTTCGACCAATCAGAGCGCAGGTGGCTTTCCTATAGGAATCTTGAACTTTGTTGTTTCTCGTGATCAGACATCCCTTACAATTTTCCCTTACTTTCCTGACCTCAGGATGAGTTTAATTTCCTTAAATTAATAAAAAACAATACAAAATTCTCTTATTTTACACCTTAAAATAACAAAAATGTGAAACGGCTCTCGTTACGGTAAAGTTTTCAAGTGCTTAAGCTTTTTAAGGCAAGTAGTGCCGCCAGGTGGCAGGAATGCGCAACACTTAAACTACTAATTAGAAAAAATCAACACTTATCATCGTATTGGACTAACGTCTTATTTGATTAATATCACAATAAAATAGGAACTAATTAGAGATCACATTATTTACAAATATCGTCGCTAACAAATGAAATGCCCGGAGTGGCCGACGCCGACGTCTGTGAGCTCAGTTCAGAGAGGTAGGGCGCGCTGCGGCGCTCGCGCAGCCGAGTTCGGTACCCCGAGCCCCGCGGCCTCCCCGCGTTTATCCACGCATATGTGAGGCGCCGACAACATTAATACTCCTAATATTATTTTTATTTTATTTGAATAAGAATTAACACTACGATACGAATGTATCCAGCTTTTGTTTCAACTCTAATTAAATTTTAGAACACAAAAGCTGCTATTGTGGCTTAACTATCATAGCTAGATATATTCCCTCGCATTTTTTTGTAGGTAATAATGAGTACTTTAATCATGTAGTACATCATTTTTATGTATCATCAATAGTTTTCTCAGCGCACGCCAAATAATGAATTGTATAGGCAAAATTTTGCTACTTTGGGTTACATTATTGCAATTTTCTTAAGAATTTTTATTTTTTTTTAAATAAATTATATCCTATGTTACTTCCTGATAATTTTGCTTTCTATTGGTGAAAAAATGGTTCAAATCGGTCCAGTAGTTTCGGAGCCTATTCGGTACAAACAAACAAATAAAAAAATCTTTCCTCTTTATAATTTTAGTATAGACTAGCTGACCTGCGCGACTTAGTCTGCGTCAGATAAGAGAGAGAGAGAGGATTAGAGAAATAGAGAGAGTGTGGGTCAACCTTAAAAGATATAGACATAATGATATCGCGGACTCATGATTGTTGCGTAACTTGAACCGTTTACACAGCGCACGAAACGGAAGCTCTCAAAAGAAATATTTTTTTCCTCTTTTTGCAACATTTTTCATTGATGCTCCGCTCCTATTGGTTGTAGCGTATAACCTAAAGCCTTCCTCGATAAGTTGGCTATCCAACACTAAAAATTTTCAATTCGAACCAGTAGTTCCTGAAATTAGCGCGTTCAACCAACCAAACAAACAAACTTTTCAGCTTTGTAATATTAGTACAGATTCAAGTAGGTAACAATTTAATTTCTCGGAAATATTTGCATTAATCACTAAATATTCTACTTATGTTTTTCCAAATAAGGGCTTCCCTGGACAGCCTTACGTGTTCACCCTTAGACACTCGATGACAGTCATACTCCAGCTAGGTCGAAAGTTCTCATCAAGGTGCACGAAATGGGCCGAGACACAATAAAGCTGCTGTAAACTGTTGCGGACCTCTTGCAACTGCCTTCCGTCTCCATCGTCAGTCCTTCGATGACAGTCATACTCCAGGCAGGGCTAAAGTTCTCACCAAGGTGCATGAAATGAGCCCAATAACAATATATCTGCTGTAAACTGTTGAGGACCTCTTACAACTGCCTTCCGTCTTCATCGTTAGACCGTCGATGAAAGTCATACTCCAGCTAGGTCAAAAGTTCTCATCAAGGTGCATGAAATGAATCCAAACACGATATAGATGGCGTAAACTCTTGAGGACCTCTTGCAACTGCTTTCTGTCTCCATCGTCAGTCCTTCGATGACAGTCATACTCCAGGCAGGTCTAAAGATTTCACCAAGGTGCATGAAATGAGGCCAAACACGATATAGCTGCTGTAAACTATTGCGGACCTCTTGCAACTGCCTTCCGTATTCAAAGCGCATGTAAAGCGATCGAACACACACTACAGGGTACAGGCTATGTAGATTTTCAAACCAGCGTCATGTAGACTACTCTAAAGTACGCAATCATAACATTAAAAAAAGCCGGTCAGTCGATTTTAAAGATATTTTGTGAGCACATTTTTATTCATTAGTACCATTTTGGTTCAATAGATGTCGCTGCGTGTATCTTACATACTGATGATATGTTGTTCATAAACACTCAGTATTTTATTGCTACATATGAATAGACTCGGTTGGGACTTTATAGAGAAACTAGTGGACTGCATTTTATAGGTGTAATGCCTTATTTAATATAATTACGAGGTCTGAAGACCGTACAATAATGTTGCGCTCATGTGATGTTATGTGGAGATGGTTCGCTGGCGGGATGTCGACTGGAGAGAGTGCGGTGGTGGAGCAATAATAACACTAGTCTTCAGAGTTTCTTCTTATTTATTCTTGTTGCTTCTTCAAGTTCTTCATAATACTGCTGGATTTAAAATTTGGAAAAGTGCTCCTTTTTTTATAGGCAGCTCTGACCAATGACAGTCTCTTAATTTTGCACACGGCACTAATCCCCGCCCTTCGACCAATCAGAGCGCAGGTGGCTTTCCTGTAGGAATCTTGAACTTTGTTGTTTCTCGTGATCAGACATCCCTTACAATTTTCCCTTACTTTCCTGACCTCAGGATGAGTTTAATTTCCTTAAATTATTAAAAAACAATACAAAATTCTCTTATTTTACACCTTAAAATAACAAAAATGTGAAACGGCTCTCGTTACGGTAAAGTTTTCAAGTGCTTAAGCTTTTTAATGCAAGTAGTGCCGCCAGGTGGCAGGAATGCGCAACACTTAAACTACTAATTAGAAAAAATCAACACATCATCGTATTGGACTAACGTCTTATTTGATTAATATCACAATAAAATAGGAACTAATTAGAGATCACATTATTTACAAATATCGTCGCTAACAAATGAAATGCCCGGAGTGGCCGACGTCTGTGAGCTCAGTGTCGTGGTAGGGCGCGCTGCAGCGCTCGCGGTTATCCACGCATACGTGAGGCGCCGACAACATTAATAGTCCTAATATTATTTTTATTTTGTTTGAATAAGAATTAACACTACGATACGAATGTAACCAACTTTTGTTTCAACTCTAATTAAATTTTAGAACACAAAAGCTGCTATTTTGACTTAACTATGATAGTTAGATATATTCCCTCGCGGACTTTTTTGTAGGTAATAATGAGTACTTTAATCATGTAGTACATCATTTTTATGTATCATCAATAGTTTTCTCAGCGCACGCCAAATAATCATTTCATAGGCAAAATTTTGCTTCTTTGGATTACATTATGCAATTTTCTTAAAAATTTCTAATTTTTTTAAACTAAATTATAGCCTATGTTACTTCCTGATAATTTAGCTTTCTATTGGTGAAAAAATGGTTCAAATCGGTCCAGTAGTTTCGGAGCCTATTCGGTACAAACAAACAAAAAAAACTTTCCTCTTTATAATAATAGTATAGATTATAGAACAAAGCATGTTTTGACTTCGGCGTGCAATTTGAAACAAAGAAAATAGTTACCTACTGTTTCAAATCGAGAGAAGTTCAAGAAAATTGCTATTGCGAGAAAAGTTCAAAAAGACGCCCGCCCTTTATTTGCATTTTTTGGCAAGGGGTTAAAACCACAAACATACTAATGCGCTTTGTTATCACTTTTAAAACTTCGTAGGCAAAGGATCAAAATTCTTTGATGTCTTCTGTTGTTTCTAATTGCTTTGTTATACTGAGATAGCTACGAAATAGGATGTTGAGTTTGTCTAAAAAGTTATTATTATAATCAAACACTGTTTTAAGCTTTCTCGGTTTACAACTAAACTTATACTGTCACTTACGGGATATCTTCCGTGATTGTTCATTATTTTGAGCTCCCGATATTCACGGAAGATATCCCGTAAGTGACAGTATAAGTTTATTATTATAATGTTTTACATTCAAAATAAAAAAAAAAGATCATTGATCGTGTCTTGTATATCGAATGAGCTTCAGATGCTCATTCGATATTCAAAACACGATCAGTGATATTTTTTAAACGAAAGAGATGACGTTTCTATTGTCATTAAAAAAAAAGACTTTTCATCTAATTCGTTTATTTGGTGTCGCTAGTCGTGTCCTGTCCTGGGGGCCTAAAATGGTCGCTTTAGCAGAATGGCAATAGGATAATAAAATGAATTACATTACAATTCGTAAAATGGTCACAAAGTGACAATTCTTACCGCTGACGAACCCTACAAGCGCAAATCCCGGATTGTAGTTGACTAAAATGATCAGAGTTTGAGTAATATTAAATCATTATCCATGCTAAATTATAATTTGATTTCGTTCTTCTCGTATGAGATTTCTGGAAGACAAAATGTCTTCCACAAAAATGTTCCAGCACAGGTTTTCAGGAATCCAATATTCTCGCAGAAATTAACGTTTATGCAGTCAATGGTCAGGTAAACAGAGGAATAGTCAATATTCAAATGGTCCGGTAAGCTCGCCAAGGTTCGACCGTAATATTCGCAAAACTCAAACTCAAAACATTTATTTCAATTAGACCATCACAGGCACTTTTGAATGTCAAAAAAAAAACAAAAAAAAGCGAAGCTGCTGTCACAGTCATAGGCCGCGCTCGCGGCAAGGCTTGATTGCTCCATCGTCTCCCATTGTTGTGGGCGACATGTGGCAGGCTGATGCGACAACCAAGTTATGGGGGTAAATTGCTAATTTAACTTTGATTATTTACTTTTTAATAATATTGTGTTAAATTATTTACTTTTTAAATTGGATTGAATTAGTAATGTGGTGTTGTATATGTAATGTGACTGTGTGTGTGTGTGTAATTATTAATTATATCTTGTATGAGTCGGTGATGCTCGAATTAAAATGATTTTATTATTTTATTATTTATTATTTATAAGGCATAATAACTTGAGAAACTACTGTAGTTGCACATTCCAAAGCGTAGATCTCTATGGGAAGAATGGGCAAGAAACTCGATGGACACTCTTTTAAATCAAAAGGCAGTAGTCGTAAAAGGAGTACATAGGTTATGTCACTAAGCTGCGCAGTGCAGATTGCAACTAATTGGGTAAACGCTTCGATAAATGGGCTTAAATTTTAAGGGAAAGTGGCTCGGCGCCTGCGCATGATTTATCCGAAAAATATTTTATTGTTCTGGTGGAAAGGCCGCGACTTACCTACCTAATACTCAAATGACTTACTATACAAGATGCTTAAGTAGTTTCTGTAATGAACGAGCCTCACAAGCTACTACTGATGACTACTTCTACATAAGTTTAGAAACCCCACTCTCACATGTTGAATCGGGAAATGATCAATCATCTTATCGGAGTATGAATGTAAACAGTATGCATACAAACACGTAAGTAATATAAAAGAAACCGTACCCTGAAGGAAGGAAAGATTGAAGTGGTTATTAATTAGTTTAAGTTAAAAAAAAAATAAAAAAATCTCTATAGACTAGCCCAGGCGTCATCACGACCCTTCACCTCCCTCCCAGGTATTACCTCTCCCCGCGCTCTGGCTAAGGAGCGCTAATTTAATATAATAATAATATATAAATGTAATGTGAATACACCATGCACGTCGTTTCCCGTGCTCACGATTGTTTGAGAGCAGGCGAGAAGCAACCGACGGCTATCCACTACCTGCGCCACCGCGCGGAGTGGATAAAAGGGGCGCACGCGGGCGAATCCACGACAGTCACCAGTCATCCTCCGGTGCGGCAACGTCTCGTAGTTGCACGTCGCGAATTATACCGTTATTCTGTTTTGTAGCATTCAAGCTGTTGTTAAGTGTTGTTAATAGTGTATAAGTGCTGCAATATAGAAACTTCGAATCCTTCGTGTAATAATCGTGTGTGAATTGGAAAAGTGTTTTCGCTCATTCGTCAAGGGAACATCTTCACCCCCGCCTAGACCGTTCCTTGTGTCGTCCTCGACAGGTTAGGAGTTTAGTTTTCCCCCCAGTATTTTTCTTCGGTCCACAAGATGTTGATAAAACTCCTTTTCGATTTTATCGAGGAGATTCTTTTAGATGAGGACTTCAGAGAGCAGTTCGGGGCTTTAGTCCCTGAGCTCATACAGTCAGTGGCTGCTTCAGAGACCTTTGATAGACTCTCGTTCACCACCGAGCCCCTTTCACAGGGCCCCTCCCCCTGCCCGCCCCCGCCACAGGGCCGCTCTGCCTACAGGCAGTTAAATGGACCCTTGTCAACCCCCGGGCCCCTATCACAACAGGGCCCCTCTGCCCGCTCCGCCCACAGGAAGCTAGATAGACCCTTGTCACACCCCGCGCCACTTTCCCCTTCCCCCCGCTCCGCCGACAGGGAGTTAGATAGCCCCTTGTCCCCCCCCGCCGTCGCCGTAGTACCCTCTCAGGCCGTCGCCGACACGACAGCCGCGATCGGCTCGTTGACGGATTCGGCACAATCCGTCCTGAACGAATGTTCAAGGGAGACTCCAGCGATGAAACATCCCCGCATGAGGCTTCCGGATGATGTGCGGGCTCTTGTGACCGAAAAGAATGCGGCCATTCGCGCATACTACGCCTACCCTTTGCAACATAACAAGATTTGCATGCGCTCCTTGCAGCGTCAGCTACAAGACGCCCAAGCGTCACAGGAAATGGCAGACACAGCAGTAGCTACCGAGGCTCCGGCACCCGCTACACCAGCGAAGAAGCAGGCGAGGCAGGCCGGCGGCGCGGGCGCCGCGAAGAAACCGAAGGCGAAGCCGACCCATCCTAAAACATCCGAGATGGTCAACAACGCTATCAAGGAGATGAAGGAGCGCAGCGGATCATCCCTGCAGGCGATCAAGAAGTACATCGCCGCCCAGTACAAGGTCGACACCGAGAAATTGACTCCGTTCATCAGGAAATATCTGAAGAGCGCCGTCGAATCTGGCGCGCTGATCCAGACCAAGGGCAAGGGTGTCTCCGCTTCCATCAAGCTCGAGTCGAAATCGGCCGCGTCCAAGAAACCCACCACCGCCGCTGGTAATAAAACATCCGAGATGGTCAACAACGCTATCAAGGAGATGAAGGAGCGCAGCGGATCATCCCTGCAGGCGATCAAGAAGTACATCGCCGCCCAGTACAAGGTCGACGCCGAGAAACTGGCTCCGTTCATCAGGAAATATCTGAAGAGCGCCGTCGAATCTGGCGCGCTGATCCAAACCAAGGGCAAGGGTGCCTCCGGTTCCTTCAAGCTCGAGTCGAAATCGGCCGCGTCCAAGAAACCCGCCACCGCCGCCGCCGGCAAGGCCGCCGGTAAGGCGACCGCCTCTGCGGCCGCTAAGACCAAGAAGGCGACCGTCTCGGCGGCTGGAGCCAAGACCAAGAAGGCAGCAGCCGCCGCCGCGGCCGCCTCTGCAGCTTCGGGTTCACCCTCCAAGGCCAAGTCGTCGGCCGCCGCCGCTAAGGACAAGAAGGCCGCCGCCGCTAAGAAGAAGCCGGCACCCAAGAAGGCCGCCGCTCCCGCCAAGGCGAAGGGCGCCGCCGCTCCGAAAGCTAAGAAGACAGCCAAGCCGCCAACCAAGAAACCTAAAGCGCCTAAACCCAAAAAGGCAGCGGCTACACCCAAGTCTAAACCGGCAGCCAAGAAAGCGTCCGCCGCCAAGAAGTAAGCAGCGGTCGCGTTCGCGTTACACCGGCGACGACGGCGACGACGACGACGACAGCGGCGCAGTCGGCTGAACACACACGACTGTGTGTTTGTGTGTAATTAGTGTGCGTGCGTCTTGCCTACTGTGCGTTTGCGTGTAATACCTACTACGCTACATAATGTGTGTGCGTGTGTATGTATTATATTGTATTATGCACGGTAAAGAGGCGCGCGCGTGCTTCTTGCGTTTTCATCAACGTCCAACCGCGCGCACGTAGTACGTACGCGTCCATCGTCCTCGGGAAAAGAGGGGTGCGGAACGCGCTCGACGTGTCTGAGATGCTTAGAGTTGCGTGCATGCGCTCACAATCGCGGCGCTCTCCGAGCGCACACCAAAAAGCCCTTTTCAGGGCTAACAAAACTATCATGAATATGACCAATATTCATTTCTTTAATACAGAGAGAGTCAAAACGTTTTATAATAACACATCATACCTACCTACCTACCTACCTACCTACCTACCTCATAGTTCTACACGTGTAATTACACCATTTAATAAGGGCTCTATTCACAGACATGGTTCTTTCTACTGTTTACTAGTTACATATTGTTTACACACAAAGCAATCTATCTCTGAAAACACCAAGAAAAGTTATGATAAAAAAAAAATAAAACAAGAAAACAACTTCATTTGTGCAAAGAATACAATAATAAAAAATAAAAAAAAATAAAGTAATAATTCGAAACGTCTACCGATATCTCTATCCATCCCATAACAATGTTGCGCCGGTCTTGAGCTTGAGCGCGCCTGCGCGCTTTGTGAATTTGTTTCGTTAGCTGCGCACCCCTCCCACTGACACAGCCATCCGGCGCGTGTATAAAAAAGGCGCCGTACCTCTAGGCCGGGGACGGATCGGCTAAGTGGTCCACGGCAACGTCGCGTCGCGTAATTTTACCCGCCCTCATTCCCGTCACTCTCGCGCCTAGGCCTCCGCTGGCCGGCAGCAGAGACCCAGCGCCTCCGCAGGCGCTGTTCGTTGTTCGGGTTTCGGACTCGTTAAAATTAATTATTAAAAACTCGCAACCGACTGTGCCGCCTACCGTCCGAATCGCACAAAAAAAAAAAATAACGGTCATTGTGACCGTTATTTTTCTTAATAAAAAAAAAAGGAAAAAAGTGGGCTTCGCTGCGACCGCATGGGTGCCTAGCGCCTGTGGGTTCGCAGCGGGGTGCCCCTGACCCGCCCGGTGCTACGCACCGAAGCGGTTACGGTGGACCCATCCCTCGGGATTCTCACACGCACGAAAATGAAGAAGTCACCTGCGGACCAACCGACGGGGGGCCGGTCGGCGTCGCTCCCAATTATTGGGGACTCGCCGCCCGGCGCTCCGCCGCACCCACCACCAGCATCGTCGGCCCGGCTGGCGCCGGCGTCACCAACGGCGAACAAACCCGGCTCTCCACCTTCACCACCGAGGAGCCAGCCTGCGGTCCCCATCCGCCCTCCGGCGTTCCGTCCCGTGCCAACTCAGGCCCCGGGACCCGCCGGAACATGCAACCGCGCGCCCGCGCTGCGTGCTACTGCGCCTGCCGCGCGCCATGCAGCGCAAGTTATAAGGGTGTCGAATGCGCCGCACGCGCCCCGTGCGGCGCCAGTGCACCCCCACCCCGCACCCGCGCACCCCGCGCCTACCTCGCACGCACCTACGCGCCACTCTGCGCGCCCCTCCGCGCACGCTCGCCCCGCTACCACTGCGGCGCGTACCGCGCGCACGTCATCGCCCGCTCCCCACCGCTTGCTGGCAGGCTCAGCCGCCGTAAGCAGCACTCACGGAGCGGTGATGATGTCTCCACCACCACCAAGAAGCGCAGCTCAGGACTCTCCGGCAGCCATGATGTCCCCCTGTTCATCAAGGGAGGGCAGCGACCTCTCCATCGCCTCGGGAGGCTCCGCGACCTACCGCGCCACACTTGAGGTTAGTGAACTGCCCACACTACTTCATACGGACAGTGAATCTCTTGGGTTCGGGTTCGAGTTCCAACTCGATGCCCGAGCCCAACGCCGACCCAGAAGTTCGGACGACGAGACCGCTGAAGAGGCCAAGAGGGTTTGCCCAGACGCCCCGCTCCCGCAGCGCGATGCGCGCGGCCGAGCCGGAGTCGGCTCACCCACCTTTGCTGAGGCAACCCGTCGTCCGCCCACCGGACCCGACGTCTCACCACACCGTCAGACGCCTGCCGTCGCAGCCCCTGCCCAAGGCACAAGTGCTACTCAACCACAGGCAAGAACAGAGAAGAGGCCACGCTACCCTCCGTTGGTGGTGGAAAGGTTGCCCAACTGGGCCGCTCACTTCAGGGAAGTGAGTGCCAGGCTGGGCCACCCACCCAATGCTCGCCCATACCAAGGTGGTATCCGGTTCGTACCAGAATCGGAGGGCGAGTATAGGGTGGTCCAACGGTACCTCAGCGACCTAGAGAGGTCGAGCGGGCTGAGTTGGTTCTCCTATTCACTACCGGCGGAGCGTAGCCTAAAGGTGGCTATCAGGGGGCTGCCGGCTGACACCGAACCCGGAGAAATAGAGGAGGAGCTGAGGACGCTGGGGTACGAGCCGGAATACGTGCGCAACATTAACGCACGTGGAGGGCGCCCCGGCTGTATCTTCCACGCGGTCCTCAGGAGGCAGCCGGACATACGTAGGATCTACGACACCTCCACGTTCCTGTGCATGCGCGGTATACGCATAGAGGCGTGGAGGAGTAAACGAGGGCCCGCACAGTGCCACCGGTGCCAAAAGTTTAGGCACAGCTCGCACCAGTGCCACCGCCCGCTCGCCTGCGTGAGATGCGGCGAGGAACACGCCGCGCGCGACTGCCCGCGTCCCAGGGCGGAGCCGGCCACCTGCGCCAACTGTGGGGGAGACCACCCGGCGTGCAGCAGCGGATGCCCCGTCTTCCGCAAAGAAGCAAAAAACAGGCGGGCGGGCACTGTCGCCATCTCGCAACAACAGCGCCGCCCTGCGAGCGAGAGGCGAACCACCTCACAGGCCGACGACCACGAGGCCCCGAGCGCGACGCTGATGGCGACAGCGAACGGGCCCACCTCTAAGGACTCGACTGCCTCGAGGCGGAGGAAGAGGGCGCGCGGGGGAAGGAGGAAGGGGGGAAAACCCGCACCTCCCGCGCCGCAACAACCAAGGGGAAATCTTGTTCCTGCCATGGCGCAGGCACCTACCACCGCGACTTCTGCCACTACGAAGCCCACTGACGCCGCTGCTGGCGTTGGCAAGAAGAAGGGGAAGAGGGCGGGCAGACCCGCCCCACCCACAGAAACGGCCCAAACCGCCGCAAAGGAAGCGGCGGCCAATCTCAGGCCCGCAGCCAACCGAGCCCACGCCAACGCCCACGATCAGCAGAGGCGGCTCCTCGCACCTCACTCTGGCGCTCAATCAGAAGAGCGCCAGAAGGAATTCACGGCCTGCGCCATTCAACTCCTCATGGACCTCATAAGGGCCATAAGGCAGGGGCAAGACGCGGGCACTGTGATCCTTGACGGGCTGGCCGGACTACTGACGCTCTACAATGGCTAGTCCGCTGAGGATCCTTCACTGGAACGCCCGCGGCCTGCTGAAGAAGGTCGCCCCACTCCGCCTCCTCCTCAAGGAACAACGGATAGACGTGGCGCTGATCAATGAGACATTCCTGGGGCCTGCGGACCAACCCAGGTTCCCGGGATACTTCATATACAGGAAGGACGAGAAGTCGCCGCTCGGCTACAGTTACCGCGGTCTGGCGGTACTGGTAAACCGAAGAGTCGTCCACCAACCACTCCCTCTGACGTCACTGGCCTCCTTCTACGCGCTGGGGGTCCAGCTGCACATCGCCGGCGAGGATGTCGACATCTACGCCTGCTACTGCCCGCCCGCGGCCTCGCTAGACATAGCTGAGCTGCGGGCGCTACTCTACCGTTCGCCGCACCCGACACTCCTCGCGGGCGATATGAACATCAAGCACCCGGCATGGAACTGCAGGTCCACGAATACCGGGGGGAGACGACTCTTCGCGGACGCGGAAGCCAGAGGTTTCACGGTGTCCGGCCCTGACACACCTACCCACTACCCTGACAACCAGGCGCACGCTCCGGACGTGCTGGACATCGTGATCCACAGAAACCTGAGTTGCCAGATCGCACAGCAGGTTATGGACGACGACTTGCAGTCTGACCATCTTCCTGTAGTCGTCGTCCTCTCCGAGATGCCGACGCGACTCTCTCCACCAGCGCCACGTCGAAAAACGGATTGGGAGAGCTTCGCAGCAAGGATGGAGGCCACCACTCCTACTTGGCCCCTCGTCACCGCCGCAGACGTCAACGGGCTGGCTGAGGAGGTCACCGCTTGCATCCAACGCGCCTTTGAAGAGGCGACAACCACCCTTACGCACCCGCAGGGGCTCGTATTCAAGCCTCTACCTACCCACCTAAAGCGCATGATCGCCCAGAAGAGGCGCCTACGCAAGCGGTGGCAGGATACCGGATGCCCGACCTACAAGTTCGACCTCAACCGTCTCGCGGAGAAGGTTAGGGCCAAGCTACAGGAGCACAACACCGCGAGCTGGGAGGAACACATCGACGCTGTAGAGGGAGACTGGCCGTCGATACACAGACTGTGTAGGCAGCTCTCTAACACCCCAGCTCCGGTGCGCCCGCTACTCCACAGCGACGGGGCGCCTAGATATACCGCAGCAGACCGGGCGGAGATCTTTGCTGAGCACCTGGAGCGTCAATTCGAACCGAACCCGACCAACGACACCGAGCACATCGCAGCAGTCGAGAGGCACCTTGGGGAGTACTTCGCTGCGCCGATAGCCTCTGAGGAGCACCCGATACATTTCTCGCCTTGCGCAGTCCGGCGCGCCATCTTGCGGACAAAGCCGAGAAAGGCCCCCGGTGCGGACGGTATTACCAACACAGCGCTGCGCCACCTGCCGTTCCGTACCGTGGCGGCACTGGCGCGCCTGTTCACGGGCATACTGCGCACCGGAGTCTTCCCGGCCGCATGGAAGGAGGGGCGTGTCATTATGCTGCCCAAGGCGAATAAGAACATACTGAAACCAGAGAGCTATCGGCCGATAACTCTACTTCCCACCATCTCTAAGGTGTTTGAGCAACTCCTGCTGCGACACCTGAAACATTTCATCATCCCACGACCGGAGCAGTTCGGGTTCCGCTCGGAACACTCCACGACGCTCCAGCTGTCGAGGGTACTGCACCTGCTTACGGCGGCTCTCAACAGGAAAGAGGACGCAGTTGCAGTATTCCTCGACATGGAAAAAGCATTCGATCGCGTCTGGCACGATGGGCTGCTGTATAAGATGTCGCAGACAGACGCGCCTCGTCGACTGATACAGGTGGTCTCCTCCTTTCTCTCCCACAGGTCCTTCCGGGTGGTGGTCGATGGCACGCTATCAAGCGCCCGTCCGATTGCCGCGGGCGTGCCGCAGGGCAGCTGCGTCTCCCCGCTGTGCTACTCGTGCTACACCGACGACATCCCCACTACTGCCGACACCACGCTCGCGCTGTATGCCGACGACGCCGCATACATCGCCACCTCGCTGAACGCGAGACACGCGGCTGTCAAGATACAGCGCGTGCTAGACCTGCTGCCCGACTGGTTGTCGAAATGGAGGTTGTCGGTGAACGTGGGCAAGACGCAGGCGATGCTCGCCGGCGCTGCCCGCCTCCCACCACCCCTCAAACTGCAAGGAATCGACGTCGAGTGGTCGCCCCAGGTAAAGTACCTAGGGGTCACTATCGACCGCCGGCTCTCCATGGCTCATCACGTCCGCACGGTCGTCGCAAAGAGCAGAACTGCCCGCGCTCTGCTCCAACCAGTGCTCTCATCCCGCCTCCCGCTGCGTGCCAAGCTGGGCGTGTACAAGACCTACATACGCCCGCTGCTCACGTACGCCGCCCCAGCCTGGCTCGCCCTCACTAGCGAGACCAACAAGAAACCCCTCCGCGCGCAACAACACCTGGCGCTGCGGAAGATCGTCGCTGCCCCTCGCTACGTGAGGAACAGCACCATCCAGCGGGACCTCAAAATAGAGAGCCTGGATGACTTCTGCCGCCGACTCGCAACAAACATGTTCGCCCGCGCCGACGCGTCTGCCTGGCCGCATGTCAAGGACATAGCGCCATGGCACGCTCGGCCTCCCGACGCGAGGCGCCTGCCGCGCGACCTCGTGCCTGCGGACGATGACGACGCCCCTCTACCGGACTGACGCACCCGAGTATGTCGCTCCCACTTACACGCGACATACTCAAACACTACGACTCTACACTCACGACACACACCCGGCAAGCGTCGTGTGCTAAGTTAATATAGGCACGACGTGACCCGACCCATCCATACATTACTCCACAGGCGATGTTACTCACGCGACGAATGTGCGGCGCGGGCTCGCAATTCTCGCCCCCCATGAGCGGTGTTACACAAGTACATTGCCGCTCACACACACACAAACGGCCCTTTGTCCGGAGCGCATCGGCTCGCTTCGATAACGTCTGCGGACAGGGGTCTCCTCCTCGGTAGGGAGCGCCTGAGTCGCCTCTGTCGCTGGTTGCCACCCGCTGGGCCTCCTCCGGCTAGCCGGAGGTCTCACCCGGCGGTGGCGGACCGCCGAGGCGGCGCGAAGCAAGCGGCGCTACCATAGCGCCGTGGCGCTCCTACCGAACACAATTGACACTTACTCACAGGCAGGTTGCGTGCGCGCACCTGTCACAGGCTCGGCCTATACTGGCCCCAAATGAGGTGTCCGTAGTCACGGACACCATCCTGACGCCGCGGGCCCAAGGACTCAGTCCACAACCCGCCAGCCGCGCCCCCTGGCGGGGGCGCAGCGACATCCACACAGGCCGGGGACATTTACCAAGATTCAGTCGTCGCGCGCACACTCGTACGCGTGATACGTCGTTTTTTCGTGAGTTTCTAAACAAATCAAACAACCATGTCTGGTCGCGGTAAAGGTGGCAAGGTCAAGGGAAAGGCAAAGTCCCGTTCCAACCGTGCTGGTCTCCAGTTCCCCGTGGGACGTATCCATAGGCTGCTGCGTAACGGAAACTACGCCGAGCGCGTCGGTGCCGGTGCCCCCGTCTACTTGGCCGCCGTGATGGAGTATCTGGCTGCTGAGGTTCTCGAGTTGGCCGGCAACGCCGCGAGAGACAACAAGAAGACCAGGATCATCCCGCGTCATCTTCAATTGGCCATCCGCAACGACGAGGAGTTGAACAAGCTGCTCTCCGGTGTGACGATCGCTCAAGGTGGTGTGCTGCCGAACATCCAGGCGGTGCTCCTGCCCAAGAAGACCGAGAAGAAGGCTTAGACGTCGTCGTGCTACAGCGACGACATCTGACCGTGATGCATCGTGCGAGTGTTCCGCACGCGTACTTCGATATGATATTAATTATGTCGTTTGCGCGATGCTCTCCGCTCGTATGCATTCAAAACAAAAGGCCCTTTTCAGGGCCACAACACTATTCGTCAATTATAACACAAAGACAATTTCTTTATCGGTGTTATCGTCAAACAAAAACGTACCGTACTCTCAGTTGACTTACTGTTGACTTACTTTACAAGATTAGAAGAAAATAAAAATGTAATAATGCACAATACAGGTTAGGAACCAGAGTACCACCCCCCCCTCCCTCTGCCCCCCTCTCACATGTTGAATCGGGAAATGATCGATCATCTCATCGGAGTATGTACCTAAAACATACAGAATAATGTGAATGTAAACTGTATGCATACAAATACGTAAGTAAGTAATTAATAAATATAAAAGAAACCGTACGCTGAAGGAAGGAAGGATTAGATTAATGTTTGATACCTATTTCTAAGAATATAATATAGTTATTTATCCATATATTGTTTAGTATTTTTTCACTTAATTTCGAGCACAGGCGTCTCCGCGCCCCCTTCACCTCCCTCACGGATAACCCCTCTCCCCGCGCTCTCGCTTAGGAGCGCTGCGATTGGTCCGCCGCTGCGTCGAGTCACTCATCGCTTGCCGCAACTTCGTACCGCTGGGTCGCGTATAAATACAACTTGTCGCCGCGAGTTGATTTTATACTGCGACTGAACCCCGTTTCGGTAGCACGTGTGTACTCTAAAATTCCATAATGCCGCCCAAGACAAGTGGTAAAGCCGCCAAGAAGTCTGGCAAAGCCCAGAAGAACATCTCCAAGACCGACAAGAAGAAGAAGAAGCACAAGAGGAAGGAGAGCTACGCCATCTACATTTACAAGGTGTTGAAGCAGGTGCACCCCGACACCGGTATCTCCAGCAAGGCCATGTCAATCATGAACTCGTTCGTGAACGACATCTTCGAGCGTATCGCCGCCGAAGCTTCCCGCCTCGCCCACTACAACAAGAGGTCGACCATCACGTCCAGGGAGGTGCAGACGTCCGTCAGGCTCCTGCTGCCCGGTGAACTCGCCAAGCACGCCGTCAGTGAAGGCACCAAGGCCGTCACCAAATACACCAGCTCCAAGTGAGCGGTCGATCGGTAGCGTTAGCAAGAGCCGCCGACGCTCCGTCTCGTCTCGACTCGCCTCGCCTCGTGTGTGTATACAGTGTTAAACCCAGTGCGCTTGTTCGTGTGTCTTGTTGACTGCGATGCGTGTGTTAATTGTGCTAGTGTCTTCGTAACGTGCGTGCATGCATACGGACACCTACCTACTCGGTATGTGTGTGTGTGTCGTGTATGTACGTACGAGACTCGCACGACGCACGCGTCGCGAACAAACCACGACAAACGTCTGGACGCGCACGCACACCGTGGGATGGCAGGAGAAACAACAAAAGGCCCTTTTCAGGGCCACAAATATATTCATGTGAATTTGTATTCACATTTCTGAAATCGGAAACTCGTCAAAACGTTACTTACCTACTAGTACAACAACTAACTAACTACCTACCTACCTACCTACCTACCTACCTACCTTCCTACCTATACCTACAAATAAAAAATTAGTCTGTCTACCAAACTGACTAACTAGTTATTAGTAAATATGCATGCATGCTATCTCTCACATTATTGACAGTAGCTAAGAGACAAAGCGTAATCTATCTAAAATATTTCTTCCCGCGTAAATGAGAGGCAATAAAAACGACACGTATATAAGTTAAATGCTTATTTATATTCATTCTTAAAACACGGCGTGGTGGAGCAATTCAATTTGTATAGGTAGTGACAATTATTATTATACTCGGAGTTGTAGTAATTTTTTTTTTTTATTTTATTTTTTTTTATTTATTACTGTGGTATTTTTTAATAAGACTGAGGCATTAAAAGAAAAAGCAAAAAAAAAAAATGCATTTACCTAATTCGATCGTGTCGATTTATTTTACAAATTTAGTTAGTTCGAAGTATTGTGTAGAGGGCGCGCGGGTGCGCGCGATCCCCTGCCGCTACGGTGCCACGGGTATAAATACGACCGAATACTGCGTCGCCTTTTTTATTCGCTCTCGTACGTTCGAAGCGTGCAGGTCGTTTTTCTGTTAGTAGTTGTTATTATTTCGTTCCGTGTTTACAATGGCGCGTACCAAGCAGACCGCTCGTAAATCCACCGGTGGTAAGGCTCCGAGGAAGCAGCTCGCCACCAAAGCTGCGCGCAAGAGTGCACCGGCCACCGGTGGCGTTAAGAAACCCCATCGCTACAGGCCCGGCACTGTGGCCCTCCGTGAGATTCGTCGCTACCAGAAGAGTACCGAGCTGCTGATCCGCAAGCTTCCGTTCCAGCGTCTCGTACGTGAGATCGCACAGGACTTCAAGACCGATCTCCGTTTCCAGAGCTCCGCTGTCATGGCGCTGCAGGAGGCTAGCGAAGCTTACCTCGTCGGTCTCTTCGAAGACACCAACCTGTGCGCGATTCACGCGAAGCGCGTCACCATCATGCCCAAGGACATCCAGTTGGCGCGCAGGATCAGAGGCGAACGCGCTTAAACTGCTGCTGTCGCAGCCAGCACACGTCACAATACACACACATCGTCCTCGACGTTGACTGTGTGCAGTTTGTGACTGTGCGTTCACACAAAAGGCCCTTTTCAGGGCCGCATATGTATCAGATTATTAAATGTTTCTTTATAACAGAAGTCGCAAAAACGTAACCGTCACACACTACACGATTAAAACATACACCCTTAAGTACCTACCTACCTACCTACCTGCTTACTTACTTACTTACTTACTTACTTCCTTCCTTCCTTGCTTACTTACTTACTTACTTACTTGCTTAAATAAATAACAGAGACAGTCTGATAATTTTCGACATAATTAATACCAGGAATACTCGGTTAGTAACTACTACATAACAATAATTGGCATAGCTATCATGTCTTTATGTACATATCGACCTACTACATAAAATTATTATTAAGAATAAAATGCTTTTTAGTTTAATGCTAAAATGTAATGTTATTCGAATGTGCGCGACGAAACAACGTAGCGTAGAACCAACCAACCAATGACGAGCATCGAGTCGCCTCGCCCCCCCCCGCGCCTCCCGTCTCGGTCCCACCGCCCGCTCAGCTCCGCGTCGGGTATAAATATAAGACAGAGGCGCACTGGAAAAAAAGCCAGTCGTTCGCGTCGTTCGTGCTCGCACACACCCGTGTCGGAATTTTATTATCGTGTTACTTTGAAACCCCACTGCTGAGAAGATGACCGGTCGCGGTAAGGGAGGAAAGGGTCTGGGAAAAGGAGGAGCCAAGCGTCACAGGAAGGTACTTCGTGATAACATCCAAGGTATCACGAAGCCCGCCATCCGTCGTCTGGCTCGCAGAGGCGGCGTGAAACGTATCTCCGGTCTGATCTACGAAGAGACTCGCGGTGTGCTTAAAGTGTTCCTAGAGAACGTCATCCGTGACGCCGTCACTTACACCGAGCACGCCAAGAGGAAGACCGTCACCGCCATGGACGTCGTCTACGCTCTGAAGCGCCAGGGTCGCACCCTGTACGGTTTCGGCGGTTAAACGTGTACGTGTCGGAGCTGTGCAGTGCAACCAGCAGCTCTACATACTGTGTGTGTGCGGACGTGTGTGTGTTGCGTTCGTTCGTTGTGAATGAACAAAATCATACCGTTCAACCATCATGCGTGTGTAGATGCGCACATCAAAAAGGCCCTTTTCAGGGCCGCATATGATTCGATACAATTAAAAGTTTCTTTAATGGAGTTGTCATAAAAACGTACCTAATCTGCTCATTACTTACCTATACCTTCAGTTTTGGAGAATGATTACTAGATAAAATGAAACACAGTTACCTATATTATAAACGATTCTTTTATATCTGCACTAGGTACACTCTTACAAACTACTACTAATATTGGGCTTACATCTAAAATGTCGATCGTTTACCACATATACCTACGCGTGATAGTCGCACTCTTCCCTTCGCCGTCGCCGCTGTCTCGAAGCAAGCCGGTCGAGAGTATGTCTGAATGAACCTGAAAAATAAAAGAAAACATTAGAGACCCTAACACTTATGTAGAACACACACACAAATCTACCTACCTAGGCACCACCATCCGTTCGCTCTTGTTCGGTGACGGTGCGCGTGCAGTTTGTTTATGTCGTCGTGTTATTATTGTAGGTACTTACCTATAAAGATACACTCTATTATTTCGATCGCATCTCATGAGGTATGCTATTTTTATGTAGGTGTGCCATTTATTATTTCGTATGTATGTTAAATGCGTTACGAGCATTACGGGCCGACTGCCTGCCTAGCTACTGGCTAGTATATAGAACGCTGTGTGTGTACCGTACGGTACGCGGGCCGGAGCGACGACGCGCTGTTGTCGTTTACGCAGACCTACTTCTTTAATACGCTTTCTGATGCGATAATCGCAGTCGACTCCTCGAAGGGCGCTCCTTCGTCTTTTAATATTAGTATACGATTAATAGGTAGCACGTCCTGGACGGAGTCGTCCGTCCTTAGCGGTTCGGCGGTCGCGGTGTTTTACGACGCTTCACTTTTACCTCGATAATACCTTCGCGACGCCGTGTGATATCGACGACGTCCTGTCGCCACACAAGCTCGATATCCTCCTTGTTGACGCGTCGGCCTCTAGCCCGGCTAACTATCGATTTTATAGAGAAAATAACGTTTTGAACTCGACCCGACCTACGCTTCGTACGCAGTCGTCAAAATAAAACGCCGCCACCGTCCGAACGCGCACCGCACTCCGCCTGCATTCGCACGTCCGCATACTCCACTTCATGAACTATCCGAAACCGCAAACGCCCTTGGGCCCGCTCCTCGTTAACTATTCTTTTTGTTTATTTTATTAGATACGTGTTAGTGAAAACTTTCAAGCGTTCATACGAGAAAACGTCGCGCGACATCACGGCTCTCGTTACGGTAAAGTTCCGTCGTACCTAAGCGTACGTATACGAAATTTGTAAATCTTATAAGTGGCGACATCTAAGTCTCTCTCCTCTTATATTATTATATAGTATATCAATCGACGTCAGTCTTTTGTCGTGTACGTGTGTGTAAGTGTACTCTCCTGATCAATACGAAATGGCAGACACAGCAGTAGCTACCGAGGCTCCGGCACCCGCTACACCAGCGAAGAAGCAGGCGAGGCAGGCCGGCGGCGCGGGCGCCGCGAAGAAACCGAAGGCGAAGCCGACCCATCCTAAAACATCCGAGATGGTCAACAACGCTATCAAGGAGATGAAGGAGCGCAGCGGATCATCCCTGCAGGCGATCAAGAAGTACATCGCCGCCCAGTACAAGGTCGACGCCGAGAAACTGGCTCCGTTCATCAGGAAATATCTGAAGAGCGCCGTCGAATCTGGCGCGCTGATCCAGACCAAGGGCAAGGGTGCCTCCGGTTCCTTCAAGCTCGAGTCGAAATCGGCCGCGTCCAAGAAACCCGCCACCGCCGCCGCCGGCAAGGCCGCCGGTAAGGCGACCGCCTCTGCGGCCGCTAAGACCAAGAAGGCGACCGTCTCGGCGGCTGGAGCCAAGACCAAGAAGGCAGCAGCCGCCGCCGCGGCCGCCTCTGCAGCTTCGGGTTCACCCTCCAAGGCCAAGTCGTCGGCCGCCGCCGCTAAGGACAAGAAGGCCGCCGCCGCTAAGAAGAAGCCGGCACCCAAGAAGGCCGCCGCTCCCGCCAAGGCGAAGGGCGCCGCCGCTCCGAAAGCTAAGAAGACAGCCAAGCCGCCAACCAAGAAACCTAAAGCGCCTAAACCCAAGAAGGCAGCGGCTACACCCAAGTCTAAACCGGCAGCCAAGAAAGCGTCCGCCGCCAAGAAGTAAGCAGCGGTCGCGTTCGCGTTACACCGGCGACGACGACGGCGACGACGACGACAGCGGCGCAGTCGGCTGAACACACACGACTGTGTGTTTGTGTGTAATTAGTGTGCGTGCGTCTTGCCTACTGTGCGTTTGCGTGTAATACCTACTACGCTACATAATGTGTGTGCGTGTGTATGTATTATATTGTATTATGCACGGTAAAGAGGCGCGCGCGTGCTTCTTGCGTTTTCATCAACGTCCAACCGCGCGCACGTAGTACGTACGCGTCCATCGTCCTCGGGAAAAGAGGGGTGCGGAACGCGCTCGACGTGTCTGAGATGCTTAGAGTTGCGTGCATGCGCTCACAATCGCGGCGCTCTCCGAGCGCACACCAAAAAGCCCTTTTCAGGGCTAACAAAACTATCATGAATATGACAAATATTCATTTCTTTAATACAGAGAGAGTCAAAACGTTTTATAATAACACATCATACCTACCTACCTACCTACCTACCTACCTACCTACCTACCTACCTACCTACCTCATAGTTCTACACGTGTAATTACACCATTTAATAAGGGCTCTATTCACAGACATGGTTCTTTCTACTGTTTACTAGTTACATATTGTTTACACACAAAGCAATCTATCTCTGAAAACACCAAGAAAAGTTATGATAAAAAATAAGACAAGAAAACAACTTCATTTGTGCAAAGAATACAATAATAAAAAAAAAAAAAAAAAGTATTAATTCGAAACGTCTACCGATATCTCTATCCATCCCATAACAATGTTGCGCCGGTCTTGAGCTTGAGCGCGCCTGCGCGCTTTGTGAATTTGTTTCGTTAGCTGCGCACCCCTCCCACTGACACAGCCATCCGGCGCGTGTATAAAAAAGGCGCCGTACCTCTAGGCCGGGGACATTTACCAAGATTCAGTCGTCGCGCGCACACTCGTACGCGTGATACGTCGTTTTTTCGTGAGTTTCTAAACAAATCAAACAACCATGTCTGGTCGCGGTAAAGGTGGCAAGGTCAAGGGAAAGGCAAAGTCCCGTTCCAACCGTGCTGGTCTCCAGTTCCCCGTGGGACGTATCCATAGGCTGCTGCGTAACGGAAACTACGCCGAGCGCGTCGGTGCCGGTGCCCCCGTCTACTTGGCCGCCGTGATGGAGTATCTGGCTGCTGAGGTTCTCGAGTTGGCCGGCAACGCCGCGAGAGACAACAAGAAGACCAGGATCATCCCGCGTCATCTTCAATTGGCCATCCGCAACGACGAGGAGTTGAACAAGCTGCTCTCCGGTGTGACGATCGCTCAAGGTGGTGTGCTGCCGAACATCCAGGCGGTGCTCCTGCCCAAGAAGACCGAGAAGAAGGCTTAGACGTCGTCGTGCTACAGCGACGACATCTGACCGTGATGCATCGTGCGAGTGTTCCGCACGCGTACTTCGATATGATATTAATTATGTCGTTTGCGCGATGCTCTCCGCTCGTATGCATTCAAAACAAAAGGCCCTTTTCAGGGCCACAACACTATTCGTCAATTATAACACAAAGACAATTTCTTTATCGGTGTTATCGTCAAACAAAAACGTACCGTACTCTCAGTTGACTTACTGTTGACTTACTTTACAAGATTAGAAGAAAATAAAAATGTAATAATGCACAATACAGGTTAGGAACCAGAGTACCACCCCCCCCTCCCTCTGCCCCCCTCTCACATGTTGAATCGGGAAATGATCGATCATCTCATCGGAGTATGTACCTAAAACATACAGAATAATGTGAATGTAAACTGTATGCATACAAATACGTAAGTAAGTAATTAATAAATATAAAAGAAACCGTACGCTGAAGGAAGGAAGGATTAGATTAATGTTTGATACCTATTTCTAAGAATATAATATAGTTATTTATCCATATATTGTTTAGTATTTTTTCACTTAATTTCGAGCACAGGCGTCTCCGCGCCCCCTTCACCTCCCTCACGGATAACCCCTCTCCCCGCGCTCTCGCTTAGGAGCGCTGCGATTGGTCCGCCGCTGCGTCGAGTCACTCATCGCTTGCCGCAACTTCGTACCGCTGGGTCGCGTATAAATACAACTTGTCGCCGCGAGTTGATTTTATACTGCGACTGAACCCCGTTTCGGTAGCACGTGTGTACTCTAAAATTCCATAATGCCGCCCAAGACAAGTGGTAAAGCCGCCAAGAAGTCTGGCAAAGCCCAGAAGAACATCTCCAAGACCGACAAGAAGAAGAAGAAGCACAAGAGGAAGGAGAGCTACGCCATCTACATTTACAAGGTGTTGAAGCAGGTGCACCCCGACACCGGTATCTCCAGCAAGGCCATGTCAATCATGAACTCGTTCGTGAACGACATCTTCGAGCGTATCGCCGCCGAAGCTTCCCGCCTCGCCCACTACAACAAGAGGTCGACCATCACGTCCAGGGAGGTGCAGACGTCCGTCAGGCTCCTGCTGCCCGGTGAACTCGCCAAGCACGCCGTCAGTGAAGGCACCAAGGCCGTCACCAAATACACCAGCTCCAAGTGAGCGGTCGATCGGTAGCGTTAGCAAGAGCCGCCGACGCTCCGTCTCGTCTCGACTCGCCTCGCCTCGTGTGTGTATACAGTGTTAAACCCAGTGCGCTTGTTCGTGTGTCTTGTTGACTGCGATGCGTGTGTTAATTGTGCTAGTGTCTTCGTAACGTGCGTGCATGCATACGGACACCTACCTACTCGGTATGTGTGTGTGTGTCGTGTATGTACGTACGAGACTCGCACGACGCACGCGTCGCGAACAAACCACGACAAACGTCTGGACGCGCACGCACACCGTGGGATGGCAGGAGAAACAACAAAAGGCCCTTTTCAGGGCCACAAATATATTCATGTGAATTTGTATTCACATTTCTGAAATCGGAAACTCGTCAAAACGTTACTTACCTACTAGTACAACAACTAACTAACTACCTACCTACCTACCTACCTACCTACCTACCTTCCTACCTATACCTACAAATAAAAAATTAGTCTGTCTACCAAACTGACTAACTAGTTATTAGTAAATATGCATGCATGCTATCTCTCACATTATTGACAGTAGCTAAGAGACAAAGCGTAATCTATCTAAAATATTTCTTCCCGCGTAAATGAGAGGCAATAAAAACGACACGTATATAAGTTAAATGCTTATTTATATTCATTCTTAAAACACGGCGTGGTGGAGCAATTCAATTTGTATAGGTAGTGACAATTATTATTATACTCGGAGTTGTAGTAATTTTTTTTTTTTATTTTATTTTTTTTTATTTATTACTGTGGTATTTTTTAATAAGACTGAGGCATTAAAAGAAAAAGCAAAAAAAAAAAATGCATTTACCTAATTCGATCGTGTCGATTTATTTTACAAATTTAGTTAGTTCGAAGTATTGTGTAGAGGGCGCGCGGGTGCGCGCGATCCCCTGCCGCTACGGTGCCACGGGTATAAATACGACCGAATACTGCGTCGCCTTTTTTTCTTTTTTTTTTTTTTTTTTTTTTTTTTTTTTTCAAAATCATTCCGCTCTCGGCAGCCGCAGAGTGCACACGTGCGCTCTGTCCTGCTTTGAAAGCTCCCGCGCCCCCGCGCCTCCGTCGCTCTGACGCGCTACGCCGTAGCGCTCAGTGCTACGCCGCCGCTTGCCGCCGGCCGCCTGGCTTCGCCATTCGTAGCGCTACTACGGGCCGTGCTTGCACAGTACCGAGTTGTGCTGCGTCGTAGCAGATCGGCTACGCGTGCTACGCACTTGTAGTCGGTTTTCTACGTTCGCGTGTCGCGTCTCCGTTGGCTCCTTAAGAGCAAAAACCCGCCAGTTTCGGTGGTACTTGAGTGGATACCTAACGGTGACAACGATCTCAAGTGGGTGTTGACCCGCCACACCCGCCGACCCTCTTCAAGGGAAGGCAGATAGTCGGAAGGGCTCTGACTCGCGGCCTTGGGGGATCTCCTAGTCGCAGTCTGGTAGTACCTAACCCCCGTTTGTCCACAGCTGCACCCGGGACGTCTGGGTGTCTCTACCCCAGCGGCCCGGATCGGTCGCAAGACCCATAGGGCCCTGTCGCACATTAAGATTGGCGACAGGTTTACAAGCTTAGGGCTCACCCTAGGCACTCACCTCCCTGTAACACCCCGCAGGGAGGGTACACATCCCCGGGCTTTCCCACCCGGTGAGTTAGGTTTAGTGGCCCTTCTGGCTTTCAGACAGTTGTGTTAGCTGGCGAGTTTGTTTGTGTCTTTCTTCTCGCCAGTGGAGCACTAGGAAAGACTCAAGGGAGGGTTCGCTTTTGGGAACTGTCTGCCCGGGGTTACACGTTTGCGTGTCTCCTCGGGGATAGGGCTAGGAGTTTAGCTCTCCCCCCCCCCCCCTGTTTATTATTCCCTCCCGCTAATGTGGCCCCATCATGTCTATCACACTTAGAGACAAGGTGGCCAACGACGCCCTCGCGGTCCTTATAACTGAATTGTTAAAGGACGACCACCCTCATATAAGGAGCAAATATGCCCTCCTTATTGACCCTTTCAACGACTTAAAGCCGACGACGAAGAAGTCTTCAACTTCTTCTCCTGCCGAGGTGCCAACAGGCACTCCGGCAGTGGCCCCTCCCTCACCCTCCCCCTCAACCTCAACCATTCCATCTCAGGAGTTAGCTCCTGAGTCTATGGAGGTTGTGGAAGTATCCCCTGAGGCCTCAGAGGCCTCCGCCGACTCGTCCTCTGACACAGAGGACTATCAATTGGTAGGGAAAGGAAAGAGGCGCAAAAACAAATGCGCCAAGGCCAATAAGGCCAAGAAATCGGTAGCGGCTCGCGCTACCCCGCCCCCAGTCTCTCCTCCCCCCGCCTCCCCGCGTCCCGCTTCCCCGCGCCCCGCTTCTTCTCGCCCCGCCTCCCCGGTCACTAGGTTGATAGCGGCCGTGGCAGCTGCCAACCGTCCCGGTAGCCCCATGGCTATCGCCCCCGTTGCTTCTCAAAAGAAGAAGCAACTTCCCCCACCCCCAATATTCATTCAGGATAAGTCCAAATGGACTGAAATCTCTAAAATGTGCGTGACGCACAAGATAAACTACACAAGCGCCCGCTCTACCCTGCAGGGCATTAAAGTATCAGTTCCTACGTCCTCGGACTATAGGAACTTGGTGCGAAACCTCCGTGGAAGGCAAGTTGCCTTCCACACCTACTCTCTCCCTGAGGAGAAGCCCACCCGAGTGGTGTTAAGGCGGATCCCCAAGGAGATCCCGACAAAAGATATCCTGGAGGATTTATCCTCTCAGGGTGTTCCCGTTAGCGCAGTCCACCGCCTTCACAAGGCGCGTGGGGGTGACGAGTACGACATGGTGCTCGTCATCTGCGACCCTGTAGAGGGCCGCCATCATCCCATTTTCAAAATTAAGACGGTGTGCTCGCTTACGGGCATCGTCATAGAAAAGCCCCACCGCCTGAACACGGTGAGTCAATGCCATGGCTGCCAACTTTATGGCCACAGCCAGAAACATTGTTACGCACCTCCAAGGTGTGTTAAGTGCCTAGGTGCTCACTCGACCGCAGAGTGCTCTCGTCCTAAGGACAAGAGCCAATGCACTGAGCCGCCTAGCTGCGTGCTGTGCGGCCAGTCGGGCCACCCGGCCAATTACAGGGGCTGCCCCAAAGCCCCCAAACAAACCCAAGGCAAGCTGGCAAAGCGCTTTAGCGCCCGCCAGCAGAGGGAAAGCCCCTCTACTAAGCCTGTGCTCTCTGCACAGATCCCAGAGCGCCTCAGTCCTCAGCGGCCTTCCCCCTGGAATGCGCTCAACCATCAGCGTGCATTCCCGGCCCTCGCCCCTACCAGGACCGCCACAATGCCTGGGCTAATGGATGATCCCATCCCTTGCCCAGCACCCACTAATGTGGCTGCCCCCGTAGTTGTAGGGAAAACAAAACTACCCCAACCCATCCCTCCCACCCCTGTGGTTGACGAAGGAGAAAGCTCCTTCGCCACCATTGCTAGGTTCCAGGTGTTTGTGTCACCTGAGGCAGACCGCTTAGCGGCTGAGCTCAGGACGGCCAAGGACCTAAAAGTCATCATTCAGATTTTTGACCGTTATCCTAGGATAAAGTCAGCCCTCCGCTCTCTAAATAATTATTAATAATGGATAGTAGGTCCCTTAGCAGTATTCGGCCCCGTTCCCTTAAATTAGGCTTCTTTAATGCCGACGGCATTAGAGGGCAACGCGATGAGATCGCCGCCTTCCTCCGCGACCATCAAGTAGACATCTTCCTCATTCAAGAAACGTTTTTAAAACCCTGCCACCGGGATCCGAGAATTGCCAACTTTCATATAGTTCGCAACGATCGGTCACGTGCTCACAAGGGCGGTACGCTCATTTATTATCGTAAGGAACTGCACTGTGTCCCAATTATCCCCCCTCCTTTAAAATCTCTACTTGAGGTTTCAATCTGTCGGCTAGGTATGACCGGTCACCAACCGGTTCATATCATCTCTGCCTACATGCCCCCTGCCGTTAATTCAAATGATCATGCCCTTCTGGTCGATGATCTGTCTGTTCTCTTTGGCATGAGCGATTCCGTTATTATAGCGGGTGACCTCAACGCCAAACATCCCGCCTGGAATAGTATAACGACCAACCCGAGAGGGCGAGTCTTATACGACCTAGGTGAGTCGCTTCATTTTGACCCGATCGCTCCTATGGAGCACACCCATTACCCCACCACCGTTGCTTCTCGTCCTGATGTGCTCGACATAGCGCTGCTCAAGAACGTCAACCTCAGGTTGCACTTGATTGAGACGCTACAAGAGCTTAACTCTGACCACCGCCCGGTGCTCATGCACCTTATCTCTCGCTCGGGTCCCTCTGACCCCAGCCGACCCCCGCCCTCCATTAAGATTACTGACTGGAGGAAAGTAAGCGCTAAGCTGAAATCCGACATGTCACCTCTTTTGGACGGTATTCCTGATCATATCCTCACTGTCGCAGACACTACGGCCGCCATCGACACGTTTACAGAGCACGTACAATCCGTACTTACGGATTGTTCACGGGAAGTCCCAGAGTTGAGCGATCAACGCTGGATACTGCCTGCTGATATACGTGAACTGATAACCGAGAAGAACGCGGCCATACGTGCCTATAGCAACTTTCCTTGTGACGCGAACAAGGCTCACATGCGTATGTTACAGCGTGCTGTAAAGAAACGCACTAGTGAGTTTCGTTCGAGTCAATGGGACAAGATGCTTAGCGAACTCGAGCCCACTCACCTAGCTTTCTGGCAACTGCAAAGAAAGCTACGTGCCTCTCAAGAGGCCTCGTTGCCTCCTCTCATCCGTCCCGATAAGAGCGTCGCTTTTGACGACTCTGAAAAGGCAGAATGCCTGGCCGACAGCCTGGAATCTCAGTGCACCACTAGCTCTCAACCTGTAGACAAGCGACACCTCGATGAGGTGGACGCAGAAGTCGAACGTAGAGCCGCCCTCCCCCCCGTAGAAGACCCTGATGATCCTCTTCCACCAGTCACTCCTGACGAAGTGAAAGATATCATCGATAGGTTACAACCGCGGAAAGCCCCCGGAGCCGACGGCTTCACTAATAAGATATTTAAAGTCCTCCCCGCGCAGCTCATAGTTTTATTGGCAGCCATCTTCAATGGCGCCTTGAGCAATAATATCTTTCCCCAAGCGTGGAAAGTAGCCACAGTAATAGGCATTCCCAAACCAGGGAAACCTAAAACTGAGCCGTCCAGCTACCGGCCGATCAGTCTTCTTAGCGCTCTCGGTAAAATCTATGAGAGGCTTATTCATAAGCGACTCAGAGATTATGCCGAGGCAAAGAACCTCATTCCCAACGAGCAATTCGGCTTTAGAACCGAACACTCGTGTATACATCAGGTCCACCGCATCGTTGAACACTTGAGCGCTGGTTTCCAGCGTGGAGCGATGACGGGCGTGTTGTATTTCGATGTAGCGAAAGCCTTCGACAAAGTCTGGCACAATGGCTTATTATATAAGCTCTACCAACTAGGAGTGCCTGATCGTCTCGTGCTCATCTTACGAGACTTTCTGTCGAATCGCACCTTCCGCTACCGCGTAGGGAGTGCCCTGTCCTCCCCTCACCCCATTCGTGCAGGAGTCCCTCAGGGCTCCGTTATATCCCCCCTCATATTCACGCTGTTCACCAGCGACATACCTAAGAGTAAAAAGGCCCAGTTGGCGCTATTCGCTGACGATACGGCCGTTTACTACACCGGGTATAGTCGAGATGCCATCGCCTCTAATCTACAGCGGTCAGCCAACGTCTTGGGCGCTTGGTTCCGCAAGTGGAGGGTCGAGGTGAATCCTGACAAGAGTCAGGCGGTACTCTATGATAAAGTGCGGCATGCACGCCCCCTCCCCTGTCCGATCACCATGTTTGGCAAGCCTATCCCTTGGGAGAAGCAAGCCAAGTACCTTGGAGTCATACTCGACGACCATCTGACCTTCGCGGCCCATACAACAGCAGCCCGTAACCGTGCTGCTTTTGCTATGGGTAGACTCCACTACATGACTGCAGCAAAGAGCAAATTGTCACTCAAGTGCAAGTTGCGTCTTTACACCGCAGTGATCCGTCCCATTATGACATACGCTTGTGTCGTATTTGCCCACGCCCACCCCCGCTTTATCCATAAGATGCAGGTACTGCAGAACCGGTACCTCCGTAAGATCACCGGAGCCCGTCCTTACGTCCGCAATGATAGTTTACACTTGGACCTCAAAGTGCCTACCGTCCTTCAGTTTATGAAACGCCTCTCTAAGCGTTTCTTTGATTCAGCTGTAAAGCATAGAAACCCCTTAATCGCATCGGCCGCCCGATACGAACCATCGCGTATTAGTGCAATTCGCCGTCCCCGTCTTACCCTTGCCACCCCCGACGACCCTACAACCATTCTCCAGGAGAGCAGTAGGGAAACCAGTACCTTAAGAAAGTACAAATACAGATTGCCGTCTTACCGACCTCGCCGCCGAGGCCCGTCGCGACGACCCCGTTCAACTCCCCCCCGACCCTTGCTCGAGCCAGCCCGCGATGCTGAGCCATTAGCAACAAATCAGCCCCTAAATAATCAGATCCAGCCTGTTGTCCCCTTGCTGCCCCCCCCAGCGACGCCCTAAGCCGAGGCTCGTACCCCACAGGGGGTGCCCTTAGCGTGTGGTCGCTTAGCTTTTAAGTAGTTTTTACGCCCTGGCTGGAGGCCTTAATTTAAAGGCATCCACAGGATTTGCCCGGTTAAGCAGAAGCCAGCCTCAGAGGCTGAACTGCGAGATGCCAATATCAAAAAAAAAAAAAAAAAAAAAAAAAAAAAAAAAAACACTGGAAAAAAAGCCAGTCGTTCGCGTCGTTCGTGCTCGCACACACCCGTGTCGGAATTTTATTATCGTGTTACTTTGAAACCCCACTGCTGAGAAGATGACCGGTCGCGGTAAGGGAGGAAAGGGTCTGGGAAAAGGAGGAGCCAAGCGTCACAGGAAGGTACTTCGTGATAACATCCAAGGTATCACGAAGCCCGCCATCCGTCGTCTGGCTCGCAGAGGCGGCGTGAAACGTATCTCCGGTCTGATCTACGAAGAGACTCGCGGTGTGCTTAAAGTGTTCCTAGAGAACGTCATCCGTGACGCCGTCACTTACACCGAGCACGCCAAGAGGAAGACCGTCACCGCCATGGACGTCGTCTACGCTCTGAAGCGCCAGGGTCGCACCCTGTACGGTTTCGGCGGTTAAACGTGTACGTGTCGGAGCTGTGCAGTGCAACCAGCAGCTCTACATACTGTGTGTGTGCGGACGTGTGTGTGTTGCGTTCGTTCGTTGTGAATGAACAAAATCATACCGTTCAACCATCATGCGTGTGTAGATGCGCACATCAAAAAGGCCCTTTTCAGGGCCGCATATGATTCGATACAATTAAAAGTTTCTTTAATGGAGTTGTCATAAAAACGTACCTAATCTGCTCATTACTTACCTATACCTTCAGTTTTGGAGAATGATTACTAGATAAAATGAAACACAGTTACCTATATTATAAACGATTCTTTTATATCTGCACTAGGTACACTCTTACAAACTACTACTAATATTGGGCTTACATCTAAAATGTCGATCGTTTACCACATATACCTACGCGTGATAGTCGCACTCTTCCCTTCGCCGTCGCCGCTGTCTCGAAGCAAGCCGGTCGAGAGTATGTCTGAATGAACCTGAAAAATAAAAGAAAACATTAGAGACCCTAACACTTATGTAGAACACACACACAAATCTACCTACCTAGGCACCACCATCCGTTCGCTCTTGTTCGGTGACGGTGCGCGTGCAGTTTGTTTATGTCGTCGTGTTATTATTGTAGGTACTTACCTATAAAGATACACTCTATTATTTCGATCGCATCTCATGAGGTATGCTATTTTTATGTAGGTGTGCCATTTATTATTTCGTATGTATGTTAAATGCGTTACGAGCATTACGGGCCGACTGCCTGCCTAGCTACTGGCTAGTATATAGAACGCTGTGTGTGTACCGTACGGTACGCGGGCCGGAGCGACGACGCGCTGTTGTCGTTTACGCAGACCTACTTCTTTAATACGCTTTCTGATGCGATAATCGCAGTCGACTCCTCGAAGGGCGCTCCTTCGTCTTTTAATATTAGTATACGATTAATAGGTAGCACGTCCTGGACGGAGTCGTCCGTCCTTAGCGGTTCGGCGGTCGCGGTGTTTTACGACGCTTCACTTTTACCTCGATAATACCTTCGCGACGCCGTGTGATATCGACGACGTCCTGTCGCCACACAAGCTCGATATCCTCCTTGTTGACGCGTCGGCCTCTAGCCCGGCTAACTATCGATTTTATAGAGAAAATAACGTTTTGAACTCGACCCGACCTACGCTTCGTACGCAGTCGTCAAAATAAAACGCCGCCACCGTCCGAACGCGCACCGCACTCCGCCTGCATTCGCACGTCCGCATACTCCACTTCATGAACTATCCGAAACCGCAAACGCCCTTGGGCCCGCTCCTCGTTAACTATTCTTTTTGTTTATTTTATTAGATACGTGTTAGTGAAAACTTTCAAGCGTTCATACGAGAAAACGTCGCGCGACATCACGGCTCTCGTTACGGTAAAGTTCCGTCGTACCTAAGCGTACGTATACGAAATTTGTAAATCTTATAAGTGGCGACATCTAAGTCTCTCTCCTCTTATATTATTATATAGTATATCAATCGACGTCAGTCTTTTGTCGTGTACGTGTGTGTAAGTGTACTCTCCTGATCAATACGAAATGGCAGACACAGCAGTAGCTACCGAGGCTCCGGCACCCGCTACACCAGCGAAGAAGCAGGCGAGGCAGGCCGGCGGCGCGGGCGCCGCGAAGAAACCGAAGGCGAAGCCGACCCATCCTAAAACATCCGAGATGGTCAACAACGCTATCAAGGAGATGAAGGAGCGCAGCGGATCATCCCTGCAGGCGATCAAGAAGTACATCGCCGCCCAGTACAAGGTCGACGCCGAGAAACTGGCTCCGTTCATCAGGAAATATCTGAAGAGCGCCGTCGAATCTGGCGCGCTGATCCAGACCAAGGGCAAGGGTGCCTCCGGTTCCTTCAAGCTCGAGTCGAAATCGGCCGCGTCCAAGAAACCCGCCACCGCCGCCGCCGGCAAGGCCGCCGGTAAGGCGACCGCCTCTGCGGCCGCTAAGACCAAGAAGGCGACCGTCTCGGCGGCTGGAGCCAAGACCAAGAAGGCAGCAGCCGCCGCCGCGGCCGCCTCTGCAGCTTCGGGTTCACCCTCCAAGGCCAAGTCGTCGGCCGCCGCCGCTAAGGACAAGAAGGCCGCCGCCGCTAAGAAGAAGCCGGCACCCAAGAAGGCCGCCGCTCCCGCCAAGGCGAAGGGCGCCGCCGCTCCGAAAGCTAAGAAGACAGCCAAGCCGCCAACCAAGAAACCTAAAGCGCCTAAACCCAAGAAGGCAGCGGCTACACCCAAGTCTAAACCGGCAGCCAAGAAAGCGTCCGCCGCCAAGAAGTAAGCAGCGGTCGCGTTCGCGTTACACCGGCGACGACGACGGCGACGACGACGACAGCGGCGCAGTCGGCTGAACACACACGACTGTGTGTTTGTGTGTAATTAGTGTGCGTGCGTCTTGCCTACTGTGCGTTTGCGTGTAATACCTACTACGCTACATAATGTGTGTGCGTGTGTATGTATTATATTGTATTATGCACGGTAAAGAGGCGCGCGCGTGCTTCTTGCGTTTTCATCAACGTCCAACCGCGCGCACGTAGTACGTACGCGTCCATCGTCCTCGGGAAAAGAGGGGTGCGGAACGCGCTCGACGTGTCTGAGATGCTTAGAGTTGCGTGCATGCGCTCACAATCGCGGCGCTCTCCGAGCGCACACCAAAAAGCCCTTTTCAGGGCTAACAAAACTATCATGAATATGACAAATATTCATTTCTTTAATACAGAGAGAGTCAAAACGTTTTATAATAACACATCATACCTACCTACCTACCTACCTACCTACCTACCTACCTACCTACCTACCTACCTCATAGTTCTACACGTGTAATTACACCATTTAATAAGGGCTCTATTCACAGACATGGTTCTTTCTACTGTTTACTAGTTACATATTGTTTACACACAAAGCAATCTATCTCTGAAAACACCAAGAAAAGTTATGATAAAAAATAAGACAAGAAAACAACTTCATTTGTGCAAAGAATACAATAATAAAAAAAAAAAAAAAAAGTATTAATTCGAAACGTCTACCGATATCTCTATCCATCCCATAACAATGTTGCGCCGGTCTTGAGCTTGAGCGCGCCTGCGCGCTTTGTGAATTTGTTTCGTTAGCTGCGCACCCCTCCCACTGACACAGCCATCCGGCGCGTGTATAAAAAAGGCGCCGTACCTCTAGGCCGGGGACATTTACCAAGATTCAGTCGTCGCGCGCACACTCGTACGCGTGATACGTCGTTTTTTCGTGAGTTTCTAAACAAATCAAACAACCATGTCTGGTCGCGGTAAAGGTGGCAAGGTCAAGGGAAAGGCAAAGTCCCGTTCCAACCGTGCTGGTCTCCAGTTCCCCGTGGGACGTATCCATAGGCTGCTGCGTAACGGAAACTACGCCGAGCGCGTCGGTGCCGGTGCCCCCGTCTACTTGGCCGCCGTGATGGAGTATCTGGCTGCTGAGGTTCTCGAGTTGGCCGGCAACGCCGCGAGAGACAACAAGAAGACCAGGATCATCCCGCGTCATCTTCAATTGGCCATCCGCAACGACGAGGAGTTGAACAAGCTGCTCTCCGGTGTGACGATCGCTCAAGGTGGTGTGCTGCCGAACATCCAGGCGGTGCTCCTGCCCAAGAAGACCGAGAAGAAGGCTTAGACGTCGTCGTGCTACAGCGACGACATCTGACCGTGATGCATCGTGCGAGTGTTCCGCACGCGTACTTCGATATGATATTAATTATGTCGTTTGCGCGATGCTCTCCGCTCGTATGCATTCAAAACAAAAGGCCCTTTTCAGGGCCACAACACTATTCGTCAATTATAACACAAAGACAATTTCTTTATCGGTGTTATCGTCAAACAAAAACGTACCGTACTCTCAGTTGACTTACTGTTGACTTACTTTACAAGATTAGAAGAAAATAAAAATGTAATAATGCACAATACAGGTTAGGAACCAGAGTACCACCCCCCCCTCCCTCTGCCCCCCTCTCACATGTTGAATCGGGAAATGATCGATCATCTCATCGGAGTATGTACCTAAAACATACAGAATAATGTGAATGTAAACTGTATGCATACAAATACGTAAGTAAGTAATTAATAAATATAAAAGAAACCGTACGCTGAAGGAAGGAAGGATTAGATTAATGTTTGATACCTATTTCTAAGAATATAATATAGTTATTTATCCATATATTGTTTAGTATTTTTTCACTTAATTTCGAGCACAGGCGTCTCCGCGCCCCCTTCACCTCCCTCACGGATAACCCCTCTCCCCGCGCTCTCGCTTAGGAGCGCTGCGATTGGTCCGCCGCTGCGTCGAGTCACTCATCGCTTGCCGCAACTTCGTACCGCTGGGTCGCGTATAAATACAACTTGTCGCCGCGAGTTGATTTTATACTGCGACTGAACCCCGTTTCGGTAGCACGTGTGTACTCTAAAATTCCATAATGCCGCCCAAGACAAGTGGTAAAGCCGCCAAGAAGTCTGGCAAAGCCCAGAAGAACATCTCCAAGACCGACAAGAAGAAGAAGAAGCACAAGAGGAAGGAGAGCTACGCCATCTACATTTACAAGGTGTTGAAGCAGGTGCACCCCGACACCGGTATCTCCAGCAAGGCCATGTCAATCATGAACTCGTTCGTGAACGACATCTTCGAGCGTATCGCCGCCGAAGCTTCCCGCCTCGCCCACTACAACAAGAGGTCGACCATCACGTCCAGGGAGGTGCAGACGTCCGTCAGGCTCCTGCTGCCCGGTGAACTCGCCAAGCACGCCGTCAGTGAAGGCACCAAGGCCGTCACCAAATACACCAGCTCCAAGTGAGCGGTCGATCGGTAGCGTTAGCAAGAGCCGCCGACGCTCCGTCTCGTCTCGACTCGCCTCGCCTCGTGTGTGTATACAGTGTTAAACCCAGTGCGCTTGTTCGTGTGTCTTGTTGACTGCGATGCGTGTGTTAATTGTGCTAGTGTCTTCGTAACGTGCGTGCATGCATACGGACACCTACCTACTCGGTATGTGTGTGTGTGTCGTGTATGTACGTACGAGACTCGCACGACGCACGCGTCGCGAACAAACCACGACAAACGTCTGGACGCGCACGCACACCGTGGGATGGCAGGAGAAACAACAAAAGGCCCTTTTCAGGGCCACAAATATATTCATGTGAATTTGTATTCACATTTCTGAAATCGGAAACTCGTCAAAACGTTACTTACCTACTAGTACAACAACTAACTAACTACCTACCTACCTACCTACCTACCTACCTACCTTCCTACCTATACCTACAAATAAAAAATTAGTCTGTCTACCAAACTGACTAACTAGTTATTAGTAAATATGCATGCATGCTATCTCTCACATTATTGACAGTAGCTAAGAGACAAAGCGTAATCTATCTAAAATATTTCTTCCCGCGTAAATGAGAGGCAATAAAAACGACACGTATATAAGTTAAATGCTTATTTATATTCATTCTTAAAACACGGCGTGGTGGAGCAATTCAATTTGTATAGGTAGTGACAATTATTATTATACTCGGAGTTGTAGTAATTTTTTTTTTTTATTTTATTTTTTTTTATTTATTACTGTGGTATTTTTTAATAAGACTGAGGCATTAAAAGAAAAAGCAAAAAAAAAAAATGCATTTACCTAATTCGATCGTGTCGATTTATTTTACAAATTTAGTTAGTTCGAAGTATTGTGTAGAGGGCGCGCGGGTGCGCGCGATCCCCTGCCGCTACGGTGCCACGGGTATAAATACGACCGAATACTGCGTCGCCTTTTTTATTCGCTCTCGTACGTTCGAAGCGTGCAGGTCGTTTTTCTGTTAGTAGTTGTTATTATTTCGTTCCGTGTTTACAATGGCGCGTACCAAGCAGACCGCTCGTAAATCCACCGGTGGTAAGGCTCCGAGGAAGCAGCTCGCCACCAAAGCTGCGCGCAAGAGTGCACCGGCCACCGGTGGCGTTAAGAAACCCCATCGCTACAGGCCCGGCACTGTGGCCCTCCGTGAGATTCGTCGCTACCAGAAGAGTACCGAGCTGCTGATCCGCAAGCTTCCGTTCCAGCGTCTCGTACGTGAGATCGCACAGGACTTCAAGACCGATCTCCGTTTCCAGAGCTCCGCTGTCATGGCGCTGCAGGAGGCTAGCGAAGCTTACCTCGTCGGTCTCTTCGAAGACACCAACCTGTGCGCGATTCACGCGAAGCGCGTCACCATCATGCCCAAGGACATCCAGTTGGCGCGCAGGATCAGAGGCGAACGCGCTTAAACTGCTGCTGTCGCAGCCAGCACACGTCACAATACACACACATCGTCCTCGACGTTGACTGTGTGCAGTTTGTGACTGTGCGTTCACACAAAAGGCCCTTTTCAGGGCCGCATATGTATCAGATTATTAAATGTTTCTTTATAACAGAAGTCGCAAAAACGTAACCGTCACACACTACACGATTAAAACATACACCCTTAAGTACCTACCTACCTACCTACCTGCTTACTTACTTACTTACTTACTTACTTCCTTCCTTCCTTGCTTACTTACTTACTTACTTACTTGCTTAAATAAATAACAGAGACAGTCTGATAATTTTCGACATAATTAATACCAGGAATACTCGGTTAGTAACTACTACATAACAATAATTGGCATAGCTATCATGTCTTTATGTACATATCGACCTACTACATAAAATTATTATTAAGAATAAAATGCTTTTTAGTTTAATGCTAAAATGTAATGTTATTCGAATGTGCGCGACGAAACAACGTAGCGTAGAACCAACCAACCAATGACGAGCATCGAGTCGCCTCGCCCCCCCCCGCGCCTCCCGTCTCGGTCCCACCGCCCGCTCAGCTCCGCGTCGGGTATAAATATAAGACAGAGGCGCACTGGAAAAAAAGCGGACGGACGGATCGGCTAAGTGGTCCACGGCAACGTCGCGTCGCGTAATTTTACCCGCCCTCATTCCCGTCACTCTCGCGCCTAGGCCTCCGCTGGCCGGCAGCAGAGACCCAGCGCCTCCGCAGGCGCTGTTCGTTGTTCGGGTTTCGGACTCGTTAAAATTAATTATTAAAAACTCGCAACCGACTGTGCCGCCTACCGTCCGAATCGCACAAAAAAAAAAAAAAATAACGGTCATTGTGACCGTTATTTTTCTTAATAAAAAAAAAAGGAAAAAAGTGGGCTTCGCTGCGACCGCATGGGTGCCTAGCGCCTGTGGGTTCGCAGCGGGGTGCCCCTGACCCGCCCGGTGCTACGCACCGAAGCGGTTACGGTGGACCCATCCCTCGGGATTCTCACACGCACGAAGATGAAGAAGTCACCTGCGGACCAACCGACGGGGGGCCGGTCGGCGTCGCTCCCAATTATTGGGGACTCGCCGCCCGGCGCTCCGCCGCACCCACCACCGGCATCGTCGGCCCGGCTGGCGCCGGCGTCACCAACGGCGAACAAACCCGGCTCTCCACCTTCACCACCGAGGAGCCAGCCTGCGGTCCCCATCCGCCCTCCGGCGTTCCGACCCGTGCCAACTCAGGCCCCGGGACCCGCCGGAACATGCAACCGCGCGCCCGCGCTGCGTGCTACTGCGCCTGCCGCGCGCCATGCAGCGCAAGTTATAAGGGCGTCGAATGCGCCGCACGCGCCCCGTGCGGCGCCAGTGCACCCCTACCCCGCACCCGCGCACCCCGCGCCTACCTCGCACGCACCTACGCGCCACTCTGCGCGCCCCTCCGCGCACGCTCGCCCCGCTACCACTGCGGCGCGTACCGCGCGCACGTCATCGCCCGCTCCCCACCGCTTGCTGGCAGGCTCAGCCGCCGTAAGCAGCACTCACGGAGCGGTGATGATGTCTCCACCACCACCAAGAAGCGCAGCTCAGGACTCTCCGGCAGCCATGATGTCCCCCTGTTCATCAAGGGAGGGCAGCGACCTCTCCATCGCCTCGGGAGGCTCCGCGACCTACCGCGCCACACTTGAGGTTAGTGAACTGCCCACACTACTTCATACGGACAGTGAATCTCTTGGGTTCGGGTTCGAGTTCCAACTCGATGCCCGAGCCCAACGCCGACCCAGAAGTTCGGACGACGAGACCGCTGAAGAGGCCAAGAGGGTTTGCCCAGACGCCCCGCTCCCGCAGCGCGATGCGCGCGGCCGAGCCGGAGTCGGCTCACCCACCTTTGCTGAGGCAACCCGTCGTCCGCCCACCGGACCCGACGTCTCACCACACCGTCAGACGCCTGCCGTCGCAGCCCCTGCCCAAGGCACAAGTGCTACTCAACCACAGGCAAGAACAGAGAAGAGGCCACGCTACCCTCCGTTGGTGGTGGAAAGGTTGCCCAACTGGGCCGCTCACTTCAGGGAAGTGAGTGCCAGGCTGGGCCACCCACCCAATGCTCGCCCATACCAAGGTGGTATCCGGTTCGTACCAGAATCGGAGGGCGAGTATAGGGTGGTCCAACGGTACCTCAGCGACCTAGAGAGGTCGAGCGGGCTGAGTTGGTTCTCCTACTCACTACCGGCGGAGCGTAGCCTAAAGGTGGCTATCAGGGGGCTGCCGGCTGACACCGAACCCGGAGAAATAGAGGAGGAGCTGAGGACGCTGGGGTACGAGCCGGAATACGTGCGCAACATTAACGCACGTGGAGGGCGCCCCGGCTGTATCTTCCACGCGGTCCTCAGGAGGCAGCCGGACATACGTAGGATCTACGACACCTCCACGTTCCTGTGCATGCGCGGTATACGCATAGAGGCGTGGAGGAGTAAACGAGGGCCCGCACAGTGCCACCGGTGCCAAAAGTTTAGGCACAGCTCGCACCAGTGCCACCGCCCGCTCGCCTGCGTGAGATGCGGCGAGGAACACGCCGCGCGCGACTGCCCGCGTCCCAGGGCGGAGCCGGCCACCTGCGCCAACTGTGGGGGAGACCACCCGGCGTGCAGCAGCGGATGCCCCGTCTTCCGCAAAGAAGCAAAAAACAGGCGGGCGGGCACTGTCGCCATCTCGCAACAACAGCGCCGCCCTGCGAGCGAGAGGCGAACCACCTCACAGGCCGACGACCACGAGGCCCCGAGCGCGACGCTGATGGCGACAGCGAACGGGCCCACCTCTAAGGACTCGACTGCCTCGAGGCGGAGGAAGAGGGCGCGCGGGGGAAGGAGGAAGGGGGGAAAACCCGCACCTCCCGCGCCACAACAACCAAGGGGAAATCTTGTTCCTGCCATGGCGCAGGCACCTACCACCGCGACTTCTGCCACTACGAAGCCCACTGACGCCGCTGCTGGCGTTGGCAAGAAGAAGGGGAAGAGGGCGGGCAGACCCGCCCCACCCACAGAAACGGCCCAAACCGCCGCAAAGGAAGCGGCGGCCAATCTCAGGCCCGCAGCCAACCGAGCCCACGCCAACGCCCACGATCAGCAGAGGCGGCTCCTCGCACCTCACTCTGGCGCTCAATCAGAAGAGCGCCAGAAGGAATTCACGGCCTGCGCCATTCAACTCCTCATGGACCTCATAAGGGCCATAAGGCAGGGGCAAGACGCGGGCACTGTGATCCTTGACGGGCTGGCCGGACTACTGACGCTCTACAATGGCTAGTCCGCTGAGGATCCTTCACTGGAACGCCCGCGGCCTGCTGAAGAAGGTCGCCCCACTCCGCCTCCTCCTCAAGGAACAACGGATAGACGTGGCGCTGATCAATGAGACATTCCTGGGGCCTGCGGACCAACCCAGGTTCCCGGGATACTTCATATACAGGAAGGACGAGAAGTCGCCGCTCGGCTACAGTTACCGCGGTCTGGCGGTACTGGTAAACCGAAGAGTCGTCCACCAACCACTCCCTCTGACGTCACTGGCCTCCTTCTACGCGCTGGGGGTCCAGCTGCACATCGCCGGCGAGGATGTCGACATCTACGCCTGCTACTGCCCGCCCGCGGCCTCGCTAGACATAGCTGAGCTGCGGGCGCTACTCTACCGTTCGCCGCACCCGACACTCCTCGCGGGCGATATGAACATCAAGCACCCGGCATGGAACTGCAGGTCCACGAATACCGGGGGGAGACGACTCTTCGCGGACGCGGAAGCCAGAGGTTTCACGGTGTCCGGCCCTGACACACCTACCCACTACCCTGACAACCAGGCGCACGCTCCGGACGTGCTGGACATCGTGATCCACAGAAACCTGAGTTGCCAGATCGCACAGCAGGTTATGGACGACGACTTGCAGTCTGACCATCTTCCTGTAGTCGTCGTCCTCTCCGAGATGCCGACGCGACTCTCTCCACCAGCGCCACGTCGAAAAACGGATTGGGAGAGCTTCGCAGCAAGGATGGAGGCCACCACTCCTACTTGGCCCCTCGTCACCGCCGCAGACGTCAACGGGCTGGCTGAGGAGGTCACCGCTTGCATCCAACGCGCCTTTGAAGAGGCGACAACCACCCTTACGCACCCGCAGGGGCTCGTATTCAAGCCTCTACCTACCCACCTAAAGCGCATGATCGCCCAGAAGAGGCGCCTACGCAAGCGGTGGCAGGATACCGGATGCCCGACCTACAAGTTCGACCTCAACCGTCTCGCGGAGAAGGTTAGGGCCAAGCTACAGGAGCACAACACCGCGAGCTGGGAGGAACACATCGACGCTGTAGAGGGAGACTGGCCGTCGATACACAGACTGTGTAGGCAGCTCTCTAACACCCCAGCTCCGGTGCGCCCGCTACTCCACAGCGACGGGGCGCCTAGATATACCGCAGCAGACCGGGCGGAGATCTTTGCTGAGCACCTGGAGCGTCAATTCGAACCGAACCCGACCAACGACACCGAGCACATCGCAGCAGTCGAGAGGCACCTTGGGGAGTACTTCGCTGCGCCGATAGCCTCTGAGGAGCACCCGATACATTTCTCGCCTTGCGCAGTCCGGCGCGCCATCTTGCGGACAAAGCCGAGAAAGGCCCCCGGTGCGGACGGTATTACCAACACAGCGCTGCGCCACCTGCCGTTCCGTACCGTGGCGGCACTGGCGCGCCTGTTCACGGGCATATTGCGCACCGGAGTCTTCCCGGCCGCATGGAAGGAGGGGCGTGTCATTATGCTGCCCAAGGCGAATAAGAACATACTGAAACCAGAGAGCTATCGGCCGATAACTCTACTTCCCACCATCTCTAAGGTGTTTGAGCAACTCCTGCTGCGACACCTGAAACATTTCATCGTCCCACGACCGGAGCAGTTCGGGTTCCGCTCGGAACACTCCACGACGCTCCAGCTGTCGAGGGTACTGCACCTGCTTACGGCGGCTCTCAACAGGAAAGAGGACGCAGTTGCAGTATTCCTCGACATGGAAAAAGCATTCGATCGCGTCTGGCACGATGGGCTGCTGTATAAGATGTCGCAGACAGACGCGCCTCGTCGACTGATACAGGTGGTCTCCTCCTTTCTCTCCCACAGGTCCTTCCGGGTGGTGGTCGATGGCACGCTATCAAGCGCCCGTCCGATTGCCGCGGGCGTGCCGCAGGGCAGCTGCGTCTCCCCGCTGTGCTACTCGTGCTACACCGACGACATCCCCACTACTGCCGACACCACGCTCGCGCTGTATGCCGACGACGCCGCATACATCGCCACCTCGCTGAACGCGAGACACGCGGCTGTCAAGATACAGCGCGTGCTAGACCTGCTGCCCGACTGGTTGTCGAAATGGAGGTTGTCGGTGAACGTGGGCAAGACGCAGGCGATGCTCGCCGGCGCTGCCCGCCTCCCACCACCCCTCAAACTGCAAGGAATCGACGTCGAGTGGTCGCCCCAGGTAAAGTACCTAGGGGTCACTATCGACCGCCGGCTCTCCATGGCTCATCACGTCCGCACGGTCGTCGCAAAGAGCAGAACTGCCCGCGCTCTGCTCCAACCAGTGCTCTCATCCCGCCTCCCGCTGCGTGCCAAGCTGGGCGTGTACAAGACCTACATACGCCCGCTGCTCACGTACGCCGCCCCAGCCTGGCTCGCCCTCACTAGCGAGACCAACAAGAAACCCCTCCGCGCGCAACAACACCTGGCGCTGCGGAAGATCGTCGCTGCCCCTCGCTACGTGAGGAACAGCACCATCCAGCGGGACCTCAAAATAGAGAGCCTGGATGACTTCTGCCGCCGACTCGCAACAAACATGTTCGCCCGCGCCGACGCGTCTGCCTGGCCGCATGTCAAGGACATAGCGCCATGGCACGCTCGGCCTCCCGACGCGAGGCGCCTGCCGCGCGACCTCGTGCCTGCGGACGATGACGACGCCCCTCTACCGGACTGACGCACCCGAGTATGTCGCTCCCACTTACACGCGACATACTCAAACACTACGACTCTACACTCACGACACACACCCGGCAAGCGTCGTGTGCTAAGTTAATATAGGCACGACGTGACCCGACCCATCCATACATTACTCCACAGGCGATGTTACTCACGCGACGAATGTGCGGCGCGGGCTCGCAATTCTCGCCCCCCATGAGCGGTGTTACACAAGTACATTGCCGCTCACACACACACAAACGGCCCTTTGTCCGGAGCGCATCGGCTCGCTTCGATAACGTCTGCGGACAGGGGTCTCCTCCTCGGTAGGGAGCGCCTGAGTCGCCTCTGTCGCTGGTTGCCACCCGCTGGGCCTCCTCCGGCTAGCCGGAGGTCTCACCCGGCGGTGGCGGACCGCCGAGGCGGCGCGAAGCAAGCGGCGCTACCATAGCGCCGTGGCGCTCCTACCGAACACAATTGACACTTACTCACAGGCAGGTTGCGTGCGCGCACCTGTCACAGGCTCGGCCTATACTGGCCCCAAATGAGGTGTCCGTAGTCACGGACACCATCCTGACGCCGCGGGCCCAAGGACTCAGTCCACAACCCGCCAGCCGCGCCCCCTGGCGGGGGCGCAGCGACATCCACACTGGAAAAAAAGCCAGTCGTTCGCGTCGTTCGTGCTCGCACACACCCGTGTCGGAATTTTATTATCGTGTTACTTTGAAACCCCACTGCTGAGAAGATGACCGGTCGCGGTAAGGGAGGAAAGGGTCTGGGAAAAGGAGGAGCCAAGCGTCACAGGAAGGTACTTCGTGATAACATCCAAGGTATCACGAAGCCCGCCATCCGTCGTCTGGCTCGCAGAGGCGGCGTGAAACGTATCTCCGGTCTGATCTACGAAGAGACTCGCGGTGTGCTTAAAGTGTTCCTAGAGAACGTCATCCGTGACGCCGTCACTTACACCGAGCACGCCAAGAGGAAGACCGTCACCGCCATGGACGTCGTCTACGCTCTGAAGCGCCAGGGTCGCACCCTGTACGGTTTCGGCGGTTAAACGTGTACGTGTCGGAGCTGTGCAGTGCAACCAGCAGCTCTACATACTGTGTGTGTGCGGACGTGTGTGTGTTGCGTTCGTTCGTTGTGAATGAACAAAATCATACCGTTCAACCATCATGCGTGTGTAGATGCGCACATCAAAAAGGCCCTTTTCAGGGCCGCATATGATTCGATACAATTAAAAGTTTCTTTAATGGAGTTGTCATAAAAACGTACCTAATCTGCTCATTACTTACCTATACCTTCAGTTTTGGAGAATGATTACTAGATAAAATGAAACACAGTTACCTATATTATAAACGATTCTTTTATATCTGCACTAGGTACACTCTTACAAACTACTACTAATATTGGGCTTACATCTAAAATGTCGATCGTTTACCACATATACCTACGCGTGATAGTCGCACTCTTCCCTTCGCCGTCGCCGCTGTCTCGAAGCAAGCCGGTCGAGAGTATGTCTGAATGAACCTGAAAAATAAAAGAAAACATTAGAGACCCTAACACTTATGTAGAACACACACACAAATCTACCTACCTAGGCACCACCATCCGTTCGCTCTTGTTCGGTGACGGTGCGCGTGCAGTTTGTTTATGTCGTCGTGTTATTATTGTAGGTACTTACCTATAAAGATACACTCTATTATTTCGATCGCATCTCATGAGGTATGCTATTTTTATGTAGGTGTGCCATTTATTATTTCGTATGTATGTTAAATGCGTTACGAGCATTACGGGCCGACTGCCTGCCTAGCTACTGGCTAGTATATAGAACGCTGTGTGTGTACCGTACGGTACGCGGGCCGGAGCGACGACGCGCTGTTGTCGTTTACGCAGACCTACTTCTTTAATACGCTTTCTGATGCGATAATCGCAGTCGACTCCTCGAAGGGCGCTCCTTCGTCTTTTAATATTAGTATACGATTAATAGGTAGCACGTCCTGGACGGAGTCGTCCGTCCTTAGCGGTTCGGCGGTCGCGGTGTTTTACGACGCTTCACTTTTACCTCGATAATACCTTCGCGACGCCGTGTGATATCGACGACGTCCTGTCGCCACACAAGCTCGATATCCTCCTTGTTGACGCGTCGGCCTCTAGCCCGGCTAACTATCGATTTTATAGAGAAAATAACGTTTTGAACTCGACCCGACCTACGCTTCGTACGCAGTCGTCAAAATAAAACGCCGCCACCGTCCGAACGCGCACCGCACTCCGCCTGCATTCGCACGTCCGCATACTCCACTTCATGAACTATCCGAAACCGCAAACGCCCTTGGGCCCGCTCCTCGTTAACTATTCTTTTTGTTTATTTTATTAGATACGTGTTAGTGAAAACTTTCAAGCGTTCATACGAGAAAACGTCGCGCGACATCACGGCTCTCGTTACGGTAAAGTTCCGTCGTACCTAAGCGTACGTATACGAAATTTGTAAATCTTATAAGTGGCGACATCTAAGTCTCTCTCCTCTTATATTATTATATAGTATATCAATCGACGTCAGTCTTTTGTCGTGTACGTGTGTGTAAGTGTACTCTCCTGATCAATACGAAATGGCAGACACAGCAGTAGCTACCGAGGCTCCGGCACCCGCTACACCAGCGAAGAAGCAGGCGAGGCAGGCCGGCGGCGCGGGCGCCGCGAAGAAACCGAAGGCGAAGCCGACCCATCCTAAAACATCCGAGATGGTCAACAACGCTATCAAGGAGATGAAGGAGCGCAGCGGATCATCCCTGCAGGCGATCAAGAAGTACATCGCCGCCCAGTACAAGGTCGACGCCGAGAAACTGGCTCCGTTCATCAGGAAATATCTGAAGAGCGCCGTCGAATCTGGCGCGCTGATCCAGACCAAGGGCAAGGGTGCCTCCGGTTCCTTCAAGCTCGAGTCGAAATCGGCCGCGTCCAAGAAACCCGCCACCGCCGCCGCCGGCAAGGCCGCCGGTAAGGCGACCGCCTCTGCGGCCGCTAAGACCAAGAAGGCGACCGTCTCGGCGGCTGGAGCCAAGACCAAGAAGGCAGCAGCCGCCGCCGCGGCCGCCTCTGCAGCTTCGGGTTCACCCTCCAAGGCCAAGTCGTCGGCCGCCGCCGCTAAGGACAAGAAGGCCGCCGCCGCTAAGAAGAAGCCGGCACCCAAGAAGGCCGCCGCTCCCGCCAAGGCGAAGGGCGCCGCCGCTCCGAAAGCTAAGAAGACAGCCAAGCCGCCAACCAAGAAACCTAAAGCGCCTAAACCCAAGAAGGCAGCGGCTACACCCAAGTCTAAACCGGCAGCCAAGAAAGCGTCCGCCGCCAAGAAGTAAGCAGCGGTCGCGTTCGCGTTACACCGGCGACGACGACGGCGACGACGACGACAGCGGCGCAGTCGGCTGAACACACACGACTGTGTGTTTGTGTGTAATTAGTGTGCGTGCGTCTTGCCTACTGTGCGTTTGCGTGTAATACCTACTACGCTACATAATGTGTGTGCGTGTGTATGTATTATATTGTATTATGCACGGTAAAGAGGCGCGCGCGTGCTTCTTGCGTTTTCATCAACGTCCAACCGCGCGCACGTAGTACGTACGCGTCCATCGTCCTCGGGAAAAGAGGGGTGCGGAACGCGCTCGACGTGTCTGAGATGCTTAGAGTTGCGTGCATGCGCTCACAATCGCGGCGCTCTCCGAGCGCACACCAAAAAGCCCTTTTCAGGGCTAACAAAACTATCATGAATATGACAAATATTCATTTCTTTAATACAGAGAGAGTCAAAACGTTTTATAATAACACATCATACCTACCTACCTACCTACCTACCTACCTACCTACCTACCTACCTACCTACCTCATAGTTCTACACGTGTAATTACACCATTTAATAAGGGCTCTATTCACAGACATGGTTCTTTCTACTGTTTACTAGTTACATATTGTTTACACACAAAGCAATCTATCTCTGAAAACACCAAGAAAAGTTATGATAAAAAATAAGACAAGAAAACAACTTCATTTGTGCAAAGAATACAATAATAAAAAAAAAAAAAAAAAGTATTAATTCGAAACGTCTACCGATATCTCTATCCATCCCATAACAATGTTGCGCCGGTCTTGAGCTTGAGCGCGCCTGCGCGCTTTGTGAATTTGTTTCGTTAGCTGCGCACCCCTCCCACTGACACAGCCATCCGGCGCGTGTATAAAAAAGGCGCCGTACCTCTAGGCCGGGGACATTTACCAAGATTCAGTCGTCGCGCGCACACTCGTACGCGTGATACGTCGTTTTTTCGTGAGTTTCTAAACAAATCAAACAACCATGTCTGGTCGCGGTAAAGGTGGCAAGGTCAAGGGAAAGGCAAAGTCCCGTTCCAACCGTGCTGGTCTCCAGTTCCCCGTGGGACGTATCCATAGGCTGCTGCGTAACGGAAACTACGCCGAGCGCGTCGGTGCCGGTGCCCCCGTCTACTTGGCCGCCGTGATGGAGTATCTGGCTGCTGAGGTTCTCGAGTTGGCCGGCAACGCCGCGAGAGACAACAAGAAGACCAGGATCATCCCGCGTCATCTTCAATTGGCCATCCGCAACGACGAGGAGTTGAACAAGCTGCTCTCCGGTGTGACGATCGCTCAAGGTGGTGTGCTGCCGAACATCCAGGCGGTGCTCCTGCCCAAGAAGACCGAGAAGAAGGCTTAGACGTCGTCGTGCTACAGCGACGACATCTGACCGTGATGCATCGTGCGAGTGTTCCGCACGCGTACTTCGATATGATATTAATTATGTCGTTTGCGCGATGCTCTCCGCTCGTATGCATTCAAAACAAAAGGCCCTTTTCAGGGCCACAACACTATTCGTCAATTATAACACAAAGACAATTTCTTTATCGGTGTTATCGTCAAACAAAAACGTACCGTACTCTCAGTTGACTTACTGTTGACTTACTTTACAAGATTAGAAGAAAATAAAAATGTAATAATGCACAATACAGGTTAGGAACCAGAGTACCACCCCCCCCTCCCTCTGCCCCCCTCTCACATGTTGAATCGGGAAATGATCGATCATCTCATCGGAGTATGTACCTAAAACATACAGAATAATGTGAATGTAAACTGTATGCATACAAATACGTAAGTAAGTAATTAATAAATATAAAAGAAACCGTACGCTGAAGGAAGGAAGGATTAGATTAATGTTTGATACCTATTTCTAAGAATATAATATAGTTATTTATCCATATATTGTTTAGTATTTTTTCACTTAATTTCGAGCACAGGCGTCTCCGCGCCCCCTTCACCTCCCTCACGGATAACCCCTCTCCCCGCGCTCTCGCTTAGGAGCGCTGCGATTGGTCCGCCGCTGCGTCGAGTCACTCATCGCTTGCCGCAACTTCGTACCGCTGGGTCGCGTATAAATACAACTTGTCGCCGCGAGTTGATTTTATACTGCGACTGAACCCCGTTTCGGTAGCACGTGTGTACTCTAAAATTCCATAATGCCGCCCAAGACAAGTGGTAAAGCCGCCAAGAAGTCTGGCAAAGCCCAGAAGAACATCTCCAAGACCGACAAGAAGAAGAAGAAGCACAAGAGGAAGGAGAGCTACGCCATCTACATTTACAAGGTGTTGAAGCAGGTGCACCCCGACACCGGTATCTCCAGCAAGGCCATGTCAATCATGAACTCGTTCGTGAACGACATCTTCGAGCGTATCGCCGCCGAAGCTTCCCGCCTCGCCCACTACAACAAGAGGTCGACCATCACGTCCAGGGAGGTGCAGACGTCCGTCAGGCTCCTGCTGCCCGGTGAACTCGCCAAGCACGCCGTCAGTGAAGGCACCAAGGCCGTCACCAAATACACCAGCTCCAAGTGAGCGGTCGATCGGTAGCGTTAGCAAGAGCCGCCGACGCTCCGTCTCGTCTCGACTCGCCTCGCCTCGTGTGTGTATACAGTGTTAAACCCAGTGCGCTTGTTCGTGTGTCTTGTTGACTGCGATGCGTGTGTTAATTGTGCTAGTGTCTTCGTAACGTGCGTGCATGCATACGGACACCTACCTACTCGGTATGTGTGTGTGTGTCGTGTATGTACGTACGAGACTCGCACGACGCACGCGTCGCGAACAAACCACGACAAACGTCTGGACGCGCACGCACACCGTGGGATGGCAGGAGAAACAACAAAAGGCCCTTTTCAGGGCCACAAATATATTCATGTGAATTTGTATTCACATTTCTGAAATCGGAAACTCGTCAAAACGTTACTTACCTACTAGTACAACAACTAACTAACTACCTACCTACCTACCTACCTACCTACCTACCTTCCTACCTATACCTACAAATAAAAAATTAGTCTGTCTACCAAACTGACTAACTAGTTATTAGTAAATATGCATGCATGCTATCTCTCACATTATTGACAGTAGCTAAGAGACAAAGCGTAATCTATCTAAAATATTTCTTCCCGCGTAAATGAGAGGCAATAAAAACGACACGTATATAAGTTAAATGCTTATTTATATTCATTCTTAAAACACGGCGTGGTGGAGCAATTCAATTTGTATAGGTAGTGACAATTATTATTATACTCGGAGTTGTAGTAATTTTTTTTTTTTATTTTATTTTTTTTTATTTATTACTGTGGTATTTTTTAATAAGACTGAGGCATTAAAAGAAAAAGCAAAAAAAAAAAATGCATTTACCTAATTCGATCGTGTCGATTTATTTTACAAATTTAGTTAGTTCGAAGTATTGTGTAGAGGGCGCGCGGGTGCGCGCGATCCCCTGCCGCTACGGTGCCACGGGTATAAATACGACCGAATACTGCGTCGCCTTTTTTATTCGCTCTCGTACGTTCGAAGCGTGCAGGTCGTTTTTCTGTTAGTAGTTGTTATTATTTCGTTCCGTGTTTACAATGGCGCGTACCAAGCAGACCGCTCGTAAATCCACCGGTGGTAAGGCTCCGAGGAAGCAGCTCGCCACCAAAGCTGCGCGCAAGAGTGCACCGGCCACCGGTGGCGTTAAGAAACCCCATCGCTACAGGCCCGGCACTGTGGCCCTCCGTGAGATTCGTCGCTACCAGAAGAGTACCGAGCTGCTGATCCGCAAGCTTCCGTTCCAGCGTCTCGTACGTGAGATCGCACAGGACTTCAAGACCGATCTCCGTTTCCAGAGCTCCGCTGTCATGGCGCTGCAGGAGGCTAGCGAAGCTTACCTCGTCGGTCTCTTCGAAGACACCAACCTGTGCGCGATTCACGCGAAGCGCGTCACCATCATGCCCAAGGACATCCAGTTGGCGCGCAGGATCAGAGGCGAACGCGCTTAAACTGCTGCTGTCGCAGCCAGCACACGTCACAATACACACACATCGTCCTCGACGTTGACTGTGTGCAGTTTGTGACTGTGCGTTCACACAAAAGGCCCTTTTCAGGGCCGCATATGTATCAGATTATTAAATGTTTCTTTATAACAGAAGTCGCAAAAACGTAACCGTCACACACTACACGATTAAAACATACACCCTTAAGTACCTACCTACCTACCTACCTGCTTACTTACTTACTTACTTACTTACTTCCTTCCTTCCTTGCTTACTTACTTACTTACTTACTTGCTTAAATAAATAACAGAGACAGTCTGATAATTTTCGACATAATTAATACCAGGAATACTCGGTTAGTAACTACTACATAACAATAATTGGCATAGCTATCATGTCTTTATGTACATATCGACCTACTACATAAAATTATTATTAAGAATAAAATGCTTTTTAGTTTAATGCTAAAATGTAATGTTATTCGAATGTGCGCGACGAAACAACGTAGCGTAGAACCAACCAACCAATGACGAGCATCGAGTCGCCTCGCCCCCCCCCGCGCCTCCCGTCTCGGTCCCACCGCCCGCTCAGCTCCGCGTCGGGTATAAATATAAGACAGAGGCGCACTGGAAAAAAAGCCAGTCGTTCGCGTCGTTCGTGCTCGCACACACCCGTGTCGGAATTTTATTATCGTGTTACTTTGAAACCCCACTGCTGAGAAGATGACCGGTCGCGGTAAGGGAGGAAAGGGTCTGGGAAAAGGAGGAGCCAAGCGTCACAGGAAGGTACTTCGTGATAACATCCAAGGTATCACGAAGCCCGCCATCCGTCGTCTGGCTCGCAGAGGCGGCGTGAAACGTATCTCCGGTCTGATCTACGAAGAGACTCGCGGTGTGCTTAAAGTGTTCCTAGAGAACGTCATCCGTGACGCCGTCACTTACACCGAGCACGCCAAGAGGAAGACCGTCACCGCCATGGACGTCGTCTACGCTCTGAAGCGCCAGGGTCGCACCCTGTACGGTTTCGGCGGTTAAACGTGTACGTGTCGGAGCTGTGCAGTGCAACCAGCAGCTCTACATACTGTGTGTGTGCGGACGTGTGTGTGTTGCGTTCGTTCGTTGTGAATGAACAAAATCATACCGTTCAACCATCATGCGTGTGTAGATGCGCACATCAAAAAGGCCCTTTTCAGGGCCGCATATGATTCGATACAATTAAAAGTTTCTTTAATGGAGTTGTCATAAAAACGTACCTAATCTGCTCATTACTTACCTATACCTTCAGTTTTGGAGAATGATTACTAGATAAAATGAAACACAGTTACCTATATTATAAACGATTCTTTTATATCTGCACTAGGTACACTCTTACAAACTACTACTAATATTGGGCTTACATCTAAAATGTCGATCGTTTACCACATATACCTACGCGTGATAGTCGCACTCTTCCCTTCGCCGTCGCCGCTGTCTCGAAGCAAGCCGGTCGAGAGTATGTCTGAATGAACCTGAAAAATAAAAGAAAACATTAGAGACCCTAACACTTATGTAGAACACACACACAAATCTACCTACCTAGGCACCACCATCCGTTCGCTCTTGTTCGGTGACGGTGCGCGTGCAGTTTGTTTATGTCGTCGTGTTATTATTGTAGGTACTTACCTATAAAGATACACTCTATTATTTCGATCGCATCTCATGAGGTATGCTATTTTTATGTAGGTGTGCCATTTATTATTTCGTATGTATGTTAAATGCGTTACGAGCATTACGGGCCGACTGCCTGCCTAGCTACTGGCTAGTATATAGAACGCTGTGTGTGTACCGTACGGTACGCGGGCCGGAGCGACGACGCGCTGTTGTCGTTTACGCAGACCTACTTCTTTAATACGCTTTCTGATGCGATAATCGCAGTCGACTCCTCGAAGGGCGCTCCTTCGTCTTTTAATATTAGTATACGATTAATAGGTAGCACGTCCTGGACGGAGTCGTCCGTCCTTAGCGGTTCGGCGGTCGCGGTGTTTTACGACGCTTCACTTTTACCTCGATAATACCTTCGCGACGCCGTGTGATATCGACGACGTCCTGTCGCCACACAAGCTCGATATCCTCCTTGTTGACGCGTCGGCCTCTAGCCCGGCTAACTATCGATTTTATAGAGAAAATAACGTTTTGAACTCGACCCGACCTACGCTTCGTACGCAGTCGTCAAAATAAAACGCCGCCACCGTCCGAACGCGCACCGCACTCCGCCTGCATTCGCACGTCCGCATACTCCACTTCATGAACTATCCGAAACCGCAAACGCCCTTGGGCCCGCTCCTCGTTAACTATTCTTTTTGTTTATTTTATTAGATACGTGTTAGTGAAAACTTTCAAGCGTTCATACGAGAAAACGTCGCGCGACATCACGGCTCTCGTTACGGTAAAGTTCCGTCGTACCTAAGCGTACGTATACGAAATTTGTAAATCTTATAAGTGGCGACATCTAAGTCTCTCTCCTCTTATATTATTATATAGTATATCAATCGACGTCAGTCTTTTGTCGTGTACGTGTGTGTAAGTGTACTCTCCTGATCAATACGAAATGGCAGACACAGCAGTAGCTACCGAGGCTCCGGCACCCGCTACACCAGCGAAGAAGCAGGCGAGGCAGGCCGGCGGCGCGGGCGCCGCGAAGAAACCGAAGGCGAAGCCGACCCATCCTAAAACATCCGAGATGGTCAACAACGCTATCAAGGAGATGAAGGAGCGCAGCGGATCATCCCTGCAGGCGATCAAGAAGTACATCGCCGCCCAGTACAAGGTCGACGCCGAGAAACTGGCTCCGTTCATCAGGAAATATCTGAAGAGCGCCGTCGAATCTGGCGCGCTGATCCAGACCAAGGGCAAGGGTGCCTCCGGTTCCTTCAAGCTCGAGTCGAAATCGGCCGCGTCCAAGAAACCCGCCACCGCCGCCGCCGGCAAGGCCGCCGGTAAGGCGACCGCCTCTGCGGCCGCTAAGACCAAGAAGGCGACCGTCTCGGCGGCTGGAGCCAAGACCAAGAAGGCAGCAGCCGCCGCCGCGGCCGCCTCTGCAGCTTCGGGTTCACCCTCCAAGGCCAAGTCGTCGGCCGCCGCCGCTAAGGACAAGAAGGCCGCCGCCGCTAAGAAGAAGCCGGCACCCAAGAAGGCCGCCGCTCCCGCCAAGGCGAAGGGCGCCGCCGCTCCGAAAGCTAAGAAGACAGCCAAGCCGCCAACCAAGAAACCTAAAGCGCCTAAACCCAAGAAGGCAGCGGCTACACCCAAGTCTAAACCGGCAGCCAAGAAAGCGTCCGCCGCCAAGAAGTAAGCAGCGGTCGCGTTCGCGTTACACCGGCGACGACGACGGCGACGACGACGACAGCGGCGCAGTCGGCTGAACACACACGACTGTGTGTTTGTGTGTAATTAGTGTGCGTGCGTCTTGCCTACTGTGCGTTTGCGTGTAATACCTACTACGCTACATAATGTGTGTGCGTGTGTATGTATTATATTGTATTATGCACGGTAAAGAGGCGCGCGCGTGCTTCTTGCGTTTTCATCAACGTCCAACCGCGCGCACGTAGTACGTACGCGTCCATCGTCCTCGGGAAAAGAGGGGTGCGGAACGCGCTCGACGTGTCTGAGATGCTTAGAGTTGCGTGCATGCGCTCACAATCGCGGCGCTCTCCGAGCGCACACCAAAAAGCCCTTTTCAGGGCTAACAAAACTATCATGAATATGACAAATATTCATTTCTTTAATACAGAGAGAGTCAAAACGTTTTATAATAACACATCATACCTACCTACCTACCTACCTACCTACCTACCTACCTACCTACCTACCTACCTCATAGTTCTACACGTGTAATTACACCATTTAATAAGGGCTCTATTCACAGACATGGTTCTTTCTACTGTTTACTAGTTACATATTGTTTACACACAAAGCAATCTATCTCTGAAAACACCAAGAAAAGTTATGATAAAAAATAAGACAAGAAAACAACTTCATTTGTGCAAAGAATACAATAATAAAAAAAAAAAAAAAAAGTATTAATTCGAAACGTCTACCGATATCTCTATCCATCCCATAACAATGTTGCGCCGGTCTTGAGCTTGAGCGCGCCTGCGCGCTTTGTGAATTTGTTTCGTTAGCTGCGCACCCCTCCCACTGACACAGCCATCCGGCGCGTGTATAAAAAAGGCGCCGTACCTCTAGGCCGGGGACATTTACCAAGATTCAGTCGTCGCGCGCACACTCGTACGCGTGATACGTCGTTTTTTCGTGAGTTTCTAAACAAATCAAACAACCATGTCTGGTCGCGGTAAAGGTGGCAAGGTCAAGGGAAAGGCAAAGTCCCGTTCCAACCGTGCTGGTCTCCAGTTCCCCGTGGGACGTATCCATAGGCTGCTGCGTAACGGAAACTACGCCGAGCGCGTCGGTGCCGGTGCCCCCGTCTACTTGGCCGCCGTGATGGAGTATCTGGCTGCTGAGGTTCTCGAGTTGGCCGGCAACGCCGCGAGAGACAACAAGAAGACCAGGATCATCCCGCGTCATCTTCAATTGGCCATCCGCAACGACGAGGAGTTGAACAAGCTGCTCTCCGGTGTGACGATCGCTCAAGGTGGTGTGCTGCCGAACATCCAGGCGGTGCTCCTGCCCAAGAAGACCGAGAAGAAGGCTTAGACGTCGTCGTGCTACAGCGACGACATCTGACCGTGATGCATCGTGCGAGTGTTCCGCACGCGTACTTCGATATGATATTAATTATGTCGTTTGCGCGATGCTCTCCGCTCGTATGCATTCAAAACAAAAGGCCCTTTTCAGGGCCACAACACTATTCGTCAATTATAACACAAAGACAATTTCTTTATCGGTGTTATCGTCAAACAAAAACGTACCGTACTCTCAGTTGACTTACTGTTGACTTACTTTACAAGATTAGAAGAAAATAAAAATGTAATAATGCACAATACAGGTTAGGAACCAGAGTACCACCCCCCCCTCCCTCTGCCCCCCTCTCACATGTTGAATCGGGAAATGATCGATCATCTCATCGGAGTATGTACCTAAAACATACAGAATAATGTGAATGTAAACTGTATGCATACAAATACGTAAGTAAGTAATTAATAAATATAAAAGAAACCGTACGCTGAAGGAAGGAAGGATTAGATTAATGTTTGATACCTATTTCTAAGAATATAATATAGTTATTTATCCATATATTGTTTAGTATTTTTTCACTTAATTTCGAGCACAGGCGTCTCCGCGCCCCCTTCACCTCCCTCACGGATAACCCCTCTCCCCGCGCTCTCGCTTAGGAGCGCTGCGATTGGTCCGCCGCTGCGTCGAGTCACTCATCGCTTGCCGCAACTTCGTACCGCTGGGTCGCGTATAAATACAACTTGTCGCCGCGAGTTGATTTTACGCCATCGACACGTTTACAGAGCACGTACAATCCGTACTTACGGATTGTTCACGGGAAGTCCCAGAGTTGAGCGATCAACGCTGGATACTGCCTGCTGATATACGTGAACTGATAACCGAGAAGAACGCGGCCATACGTGCCTATAGCAACTTTCCTTGTGACGCGAACAAGGCTCACATGCGTATGTTACAGCGTGCTGTAAAGAAACGCACTAGTGAGTTTCGTTCGAGTCAATGGGACAAGATGCTTAGCGAACTCGAGCCCACTCACCTAGCTTTCTGGCAACTGCAAAGAAAGCTACGTGCCTCTCAAGAGGCCTCGTTGCCTCCTCTCATCCGTCCCGATAAGAGCGTCGCTTTTGACGACTCTGAAAAGGCAGAATGCCTGGCCGACAGCCTAGAATCTCAGTGCTCCACTAGCTCTCAACCTGTAGACAAGCGACACCTCGATGAGGTGGACGCAGAAGTCGAACGTAGAGCCGCCCTCCCCCCCGTAGAAGACCCTGATGATCCTCTTCCACCAGTCACTCCTGACGAAGTGAAAGATATCATCGATAGGTTACAACCGCGGAAAGCCCCCGGAGCCGACGGCTTCACTAATAAGATATTTAAAGTCCTCCCCGCGCAGCTCATAGTTTTATTGGCAGCCATCTTCAATGGCGCCTTGAGCAATAATATCTTTCCCCAAGCGTGGAAAGTAGCCACAGTAATAGGCATTCCCAAACCAGGGAAACCTAAAACTGAGCCGTCCAGCTACCGGCCGATCAGTCTTCTTAGCGCTCTCGGTAAAATCTATGAGAGGCTTATTCATAAGCGACTCAGAGATTATGCCGAGGCAAAGAACCTCATTCCCAACGAGCAATTCGGCTTTAGAACCGAACACTCGTGTATACATCAGGTCCACCGCATCGTTGAACACTTGAGCGCTGGTTTCCAGCGTGGAGCGATGACGGGCGTGTTGTATTTCGATGTAGCGAAAGCCTTCGACAAAGTCTGGCACAATGGCTTATTATATAAGCTCTACCAACTAGGAGTGCCTGATCGTCTCGTGCTCATCTTACGAGACTTTCTGTCGAATCGCACCTTCCGCTACCGCGTAGGGAGTGCCCTGTCCTCCCCTCACCCCATTCGTGCAGGAGTCCCTCAGGGCTCCGTTATATCCCCCCTCATATTCACGCTGTTCACCAGCGACATACCTAAGAGTAAAAAGGCCCAGTTGGCGCTATTCGCTGACGATACGGCCGTTTACTACACCGGGTATAGTCGAGATGCCATCGCCTCTAATCTACAGCGGTCAGCCAACGTCTTGGGCGCTTGGTTCCGCAAGTGGAGGGTCGAGGTGAATCCTGACAAGAGTCAGGCGGTACTCTATGATAAAGTGCGGCATGCACGCCCCCTCCCCTGTCCGATCACCATGTTTGGCAAGCCTATCCCTTGGGAGAAGCAAGCCAAGTACCTTGGAGTCATACTCGACGACCATCTGACCTTCGCGGCCCATACAACAGCAGCCCGTAACCGTGCTGCTTTTGCTATGGGTAGACTCCACTACATGACTGCAGCAAAGAGCAAATTGTCACTCAAGTGCAAGTTGCGTCTTTACACCGCAGTGATCCGTCCCATTATGACATACGCTTGTGTCGTATTTGCCCACGCCCACCCCCGCTTTATCCATAAGATGCAGGTACTGCAGAACCGGTACCTCCGTAAGATCACCGGAGCCCGTCCTTACGTCCGTAATGATAGTTTACACTTGGACCTCAAAGTGCCTACCGTCCTTCAGTTTATGAAACGCCTCTCTAAGCGTTTCTTTGATTCAGCTGTAAAGCATAGAAACCCCTTAATCGCATCGGCCGCCCGATACGAACCATCGCGTATTAGTGCAATTCGCCGTCCCCGTCTTACCCTTGCCACCCCCGACGACCCTACAACCATTCTCCAGGAGAGCAGTAGGGAAACCAGTACCTTAAGAAAGTACAAATACAGATTGCCGTCTTACCGACCTCGCCGCCGAGGCCCGTCGCGACGACCCCGTTCAACTCCCCCCCGACCCTTGCTCGAGCCAGCCCGCGATGCTGAGCCATTAGCAACAAATCAGCCCCTAAATAATCAGATCCAGCCTGTTGTCCCCTTGCTGCCCCCCCCAGCGACGCCCTAAGCCGAGGCTCGTACCCCACAGGGGGTGCCCTTAGCGTGTGGTCGCTTAGCTTTTAAGTAGTTTTTACGCCCTGGCTGGAGGCCTTAATTTAAAGGCATCCACAGGATTTGCCCGGTTAAGCAGAAGCCAGCCTCAGAGGCTGAACTGCGAGATGCCATTATCAAAAAAAAAAAAAAAAAAAAAAAAAAAAAAAAAAAAAAAACGAGTTGATTTTATACTGCGACTGAACCCCGTTTCGGTAGCACGTGTGTACTCTAAAATTCCATAATGCCGCCCAAGACAAGTGGTAAAGCCGCCAAGAAGTCTGGCAAAGCCCAGAAGAACATCTCCAAGACCGACAAGAAGAAGAAGAAGCACAAGAGGAAGGAGAGCTACGCCATCTACATTTACAAGGTGTTGAAGCAGGTGCACCCCGACACCGGTATCTCCAGCAAGGCCATGTCAATCATGAACTCGTTCGTGAACGACATCTTCGAGCGTATCGCCGCCGAAGCTTCCCGCCTCGCCCACTACAACAAGAGGTCGACCATCACGTCCAGGGAGGTGCAGACGTCCGTCAGGCTCCTGCTGCCCGGTGAACTCGCCAAGCACGCCGTCAGTGAAGGCACCAAGGCCGTCACCAAATACACCAGCTCCAAGTGAGCGGTCGATCGGTAGCGTTAGCAAGAGCCGCCGACGCTCCGTCTCGTCTCGACTCGCCTCGCCTCGTGTGTGTATACAGTGTTAAACCCAGTGCGCTTGTTCGTGTGTCTTGTTGACTGCGATGCGTGTGTTAATTGTGCTAGTGTCTTCGTAACGTGCGTGCATGCATACGGACACCTACCTACTCGGTATGTGTGTGTGTGTCGTGTATGTACGTACGAGACTCGCACGACGCACGCGTCGCGAACAAACCACGACAAACGTCTGGACGCGCACGCACACCGTGGGATGGCAGGAGAAACAACAAAAGGCCCTTTTCAGGGCCACAAATATATTCATGTGAATTTGTATTCACATTTCTGAAATCGGAAACTCGTCAAAACGTTACTTACCTACTAGTACAACAACTAACTAACTACCTACCTACCTACCTACCTACCTACCTACCTTCCTACCTATACCTACAAATAAAAAATTAGTCTGTCTACCAAACTGACTAACTAGTTATTAGTAAATATGCATGCATGCTATCTCTCACATTATTGACAGTAGCTAAGAGACAAAGCGTAATCTATCTAAAATATTTCTTCCCGCGTAAATGAGAGGCAATAAAAACGACACGTATATAAGTTAAATGCTTATTTATATTCATTCTTAAAACACGGCGTGGTGGAGCAATTCAATTTGTATAGGTAGTGACAATTATTATTATACTCGGAGTTGTAGTAATTTTTTTTTTTTATTTTATTTTTTTTTATTTATTACTGTGGTATTTTTTAATAAGACTGAGGCATTAAAAGAAAAAGCAAAAAAAAAAAATGCATTTACCTAATTCGATCGTGTCGATTTATTTTACAAATTTAGTTAGTTCGAAGTATTGTGTAGAGGGCGCGCGGGTGCGCGCGATCCCCTGCCGCTACGGTGCCACGGGTATAAATACGACCGAATACTGCGTCGCCTTTTTTATTCGCTCTCGTACGTTCGAAGCGTGCAGGTCGTTTTTCTGTTAGTAGTTGTTATTATTTCGTTCCGTGTTTACAATGGCGCGTACCAAGCAGACCGCTCGTAAATCCACCGGTGGTAAGGCTCCGAGGAAGCAGCTCGCCACCAAAGCTGCGCGCAAGAGTGCACCGGCCACCGGTGGCGTTAAGAAACCCCATCGCTACAGGCCCGGCACTGTGGCCCTCCGTGAGATTCGTCGCTACCAGAAGAGTACCGAGCTGCTGATCCGCAAGCTTCCGTTCCAGCGTCTCGTACGTGAGATCGCACAGGACTTCAAGACCGATCTCCGTTTCCAGAGCTCCGCTGTCATGGCGCTGCAGGAGGCTAGCGAAGCTTACCTCGTCGGTCTCTTCGAAGACACCAACCTGTGCGCGATTCACGCGAAGCGCGTCACCATCATGCCCAAGGACATCCAGTTGGCGCGCAGGATCAGAGGCGAACGCGCTTAAACTGCTGCTGTCGCAGCCAGCACACGTCACAATACACACACATCGTCCTCGACGTTGACTGTGTGCAGTTTGTGACTGTGCGTTCACACAAAAGGCCCTTTTCAGGGCCGCATATGTATCAGATTATTAAATGTTTCTTTATAACAGAAGTCGCAAAAACGTAACCGTCACACACTACACGATTAAAACATACACCCTTAAGTACCTACCTACCTACCTACCTGCTTACTTACTTACTTACTTACTTACTTCCTTCCTTCCTTGCTTACTTACTTACTTACTTACTTGCTTAAATAAATAACAGAGACAGTCTGATAATTTTCGACATAATTAATACCAGGAATACTCGGTTAGTAACTACTACATAACAATAATTGGCATAGCTATCATGTCTTTATGTACATATCGACCTACTACATAAAATTATTATTAAGAATAAAATGCTTTTTAGTTTAATGCTAAAATGTAATGTTATTCGAATGTGCGCGACGAAACAACGTAGCGTAGAACCAACCAACCAATGACGAGCATCGAGTCGCCTCGCCCCCCCCCGCGCCTCCCGTCTCGGTCCCACCGCCCGCTCAGCTCCGCGTCGGGTATAAATATAAGACAGAGGCGCACTGGAAAAAAAGCCAGTCGTTCGCGTCGTTCGTGCTCGCACACACCCGTGTCGGAATTTTATTATCGTGTTACTTTGAAACCCCACTGCTGAGAAGATGACCGGTCGCGGTAAGGGAGGAAAGGGTCTGGGAAAAGGAGGAGCCAAGCGTCACAGGAAGGTACTTCGTGATAACATCCAAGGTATCACGAAGCCCGCCATCCGTCGTCTGGCTCGCAGAGGCGGCGTGAAACGTATCTCCGGTCTGATCTACGAAGAGACTCGCGGTGTGCTTAAAGTGTTCCTAGAGAACGTCATCCGTGACGCCGTCACTTACACCGAGCACGCCAAGAGGAAGACCGTCACCGCCATGGACGTCGTCTACGCTCTGAAGCGCCAGGGTCGCACCCTGTACGGTTTCGGCGGTTAAACGTGTACGTGTCGGAGCTGTGCAGTGCAACCAGCAGCTCTACATACTGTGTGTGTGCGGACGTGTGTGTGTTGCGTTCGTTCGTTGTGAATGAACAAAATCATACCGTTCAACCATCATGCGTGTGTAGATGCGCACATCAAAAAGGCCCTTTTCAGGGCCGCATATGATTCGATACAATTAAAAGTTTCTTTAATGGAGTTGTCATAAAAACGTACCTAATCTGCTCATTACTTACCTATACCTTCAGTTTTGGAGAATGATTACTAGATAAAATGAAACACAGTTACCTATATTATAAACGATTCTTTTATATCTGCACTAGGTACACTCTTACAAACTACTACTAATATTGGGCTTACATCTAAAATGTCGATCGTTTACCACATATACCTACGCGTGATAGTCGCACTCTTCCCTTCGCCGTCGCCGCTGTCTCGAAGCAAGCCGGTCGAGAGTATGTCTGAATGAACCTGAAAAATAAAAGAAAACATTAGAGACCCTAACACTTATGTAGAACACACACACAAATCTACCTACCTAGGCACCACCATCCGTTCGCTCTTGTTCGGTGACGGTGCGCGTGCAGTTTGTTTATGTCGTCGTGTTATTATTGTAGGTACTTACCTATAAAGATACACTCTATTATTTCGATCGCATCTCATGAGGTATGCTATTTTTATGTAGGTGTGCCATTTATTATTTCGTATGTATGTTAAATGCGTTACGAGCATTACGGGCCGACTGCCTGCCTAGCTACTGGCTAGTATATAGAACGCTGTGTGTGTACCGTACGGTACGCGGGCCGGAGCGACGACGCGCTGTTGTCGTTTACGCAGACCTACTTCTTTAATACGCTTTCTGATGCGATAATCGCAGTCGACTCCTCGAAGGGCGCTCCTTCGTCTTTTAATATTAGTATACGATTAATAGGTAGCACGTCCTGGACGGAGTCGTCCGTCCTTAGCGGTTCGGCGGTCGCGGTGTTTTACGACGCTTCACTTTTACCTCGATAATACCTTCGCGACGCCGTGTGATATCGACGACGTCCTGTCGCCACACAAGCTCGATATCCTCCTTGTTGACGCGTCGGCCTCTAGCCCGGCTAACTATCGATTTTATAGAGAAAATAACGTTTTGAACTCGACCCGACCTACGCTTCGTACGCAGTCGTCAAAATAAAACGCCGCCACCGTCCGAACGCGCACCGCACTCCGCCTGCATTCGCACGTCCGCATACTCCACTTCATGAACTATCCGAAACCGCAAACGCCCTTGGGCCCGCTCCTCGTTAACTATTCTTTTTGTTTATTTTATTAGATACGTGTTAGTGAAAACTTTCAAGCGTTCATACGAGAAAACGTCGCGCGACATCACGGCTCTCGTTACGGTAAAGTTCCGTCGTACCTAAGCGTACGTATACGAAATTTGTAAATCTTATAAGTGGCGACATCTAAGTCTCTCTCCTCTTATATTATTATATAGTATATCAATCGACGTCAGTCTTTTGTCGTGTACGTGTGTGTAAGTGTACTCTCCTGATCAATACGAAATGGCAGACACAGCAGTAGCTACCGAGGCTCCGGCACCCGCTACACCAGCGAAGAAGCAGGCGAGGCAGGCCGGCGGCGCGGGCGCCGCGAAGAAACCGAAGGCGAAGCCGACCCATCCTAAAACATCCGAGATGGTCAACAACGCTATCAAGGAGATGAAGGAGCGCAGCGGATCATCCCTGCAGGCGATCAAGAAGTACATCGCCGCCCAGTACAAGGTCGACGCCGAGAAACTGGCTCCGTTCATCAGGAAATATCTGAAGAGCGCCGTCGAATCTGGCGCGCTGATCCAGACCAAGGGCAAGGGTGCCTCCGGTTCCTTCAAGCTCGAGTCGAAATCGGCCGCGTCCAAGAAACCCGCCACCGCCGCCGCCGGCAAGGCCGCCGGTAAGGCGACCGCCTCTGCGGCCGCTAAGACCAAGAAGGCGACCGTCTCGGCGGCTGGAGCCAAGACCAAGAAGGCAGCAGCCGCCGCCGCGGCCGCCTCTGCAGCTTCGGGTTCACCCTCCAAGGCCAAGTCGTCGGCCGCCGCCGCTAAGGACAAGAAGGCCGCCGCCGCTAAGAAGAAGCCGGCACCCAAGAAGGCCGCCGCTCCCGCCAAGGCGAAGGGCGCCGCCGCTCCGAAAGCTAAGAAGACAGCCAAGCCGCCAACCAAGAAACCTAAAGCGCCTAAACCCAAGAAGGCAGCGGCTACACCCAAGTCTAAACCGGCAGCCAAGAAAGCGTCCGCCGCCAAGAAGTAAGCAGCGGTCGCGTTCGCGTTACACCGGCGACGACGACGGCGACGACGACGACAGCGGCGCAGTCGGCTGAACACACACGACTGTGTGTTTGTGTGTAATTAGTGTGCGTGCGTCTTGCCTACTGTGCGTTTGCGTGTAATACCTACTACGCTACATAATGTGTGTGCGTGTGTATGTATTATATTGTATTATGCACGGTAAAGAGGCGCGCGCGTGCTTCTTGCGTTTTCATCAACGTCCAACCGCGCGCACGTAGTACGTACGCGTCCATCGTCCTCGGGAAAAGAGGGGTGCGGAACGCGCTCGACGTGTCTGAGATGCTTAGAGTTGCGTGCATGCGCTCACAATCGCGGCGCTCTCCGAGCGCACACCAAAAAGCCCTTTTCAGGGCTAACAAAACTATCATGAATATGACAAATATTCATTTCTTTAATACAGAGAGAGTCAAAACGTTTTATAATAACACATCATACCTACCTACCTACCTACCTACCTACCTACCTACCTACCTACCTACCTACCTCATAGTTCTACACGTGTAATTACACCATTTAATAAGGGCTCTATTCACAGACATGGTTCTTTCTACTGTTTACTAGTTACATATTGTTTACACACAAAGCAATCTATCTCTGAAAACACCAAGAAAAGTTATGATAAAAAATAAGACAAGAAAACAACTTCATTTGTGCAAAGAATACAATAATAAAAAAAAAAAAAAAAAGTATTAATTCGAAACGTCTACCGATATCTCTATCCATCCCATAACAATGTTGCGCCGGTCTTGAGCTTGAGCGCGCCTGCGCGCTTTGTGAATTTGTTTCGTTAGCTGCGCACCCCTCCCACTGACACAGCCATCCGGCGCGTGTATAAAAAAGGCGCCGTACCTCTAGGCCGGGGACATTTACCAAGATTCAGTCGTCGCGCGCACACTCGTACGCGTGATACGTCGTTTTTTCGTGAGTTTCTAAACAAATCAAACAACCATGTCTGGTCGCGGTAAAGGTGGCAAGGTCAAGGGAAAGGCAAAGTCCCGTTCCAACCGTGCTGGTCTCCAGTTCCCCGTGGGACGTATCCATAGGCTGCTGCGTAACGGAAACTACGCCGAGCGCGTCGGTGCCGGTGCCCCCGTCTACTTGGCCGCCGTGATGGAGTATCTGGCTGCTGAGGTTCTCGAGTTGGCCGGCAACGCCGCGAGAGACAACAAGAAGACCAGGATCATCCCGCGTCATCTTCAATTGGCCATCCGCAACGACGAGGAGTTGAACAAGCTGCTCTCCGGTGTGACGATCGCTCAAGGTGGTGTGCTGCCGAACATCCAGGCGGTGCTCCTGCCCAAGAAGACCGAGAAGAAGGCTTAGACGTCGTCGTGCTACAGCGACGACATCTGACCGTGATGCATCGTGCGAGTGTTCCGCACGCGTACTTCGATATGATATTAATTATGTCGTTTGCGCGATGCTCTCCGCTCGTATGCATTCAAAACAAAAGGCCCTTTTCAGGGCCACAACACTATTCGTCAATTATAACACAAAGACAATTTCTTTATCGGTGTTATCGTCAAACAAAAACGTACCGTACTCTCAGTTGACTTACTGTTGACTTACTTTACAAGATTAGAAGAAAATAAAAATGTAATAATGCACAATACAGGTTAGGAACCAGAGTACCACCCCCCCCTCCCTCTGCCCCCCTCTCACATGTTGAATCGGGAAATGATCGATCATCTCATCGGAGTATGTACCTAAAACATACAGAATAATGTGAATGTAAACTGTATGCATACAAATACGTAAGTAAGTAATTAATAAATATAAAAGAAACCGTACGCTGAAGGAAGGAAGGATTAGATTAATGTTTGATACCTATTTCTAAGAATATAATATAGTTATTTATCCATATATTGTTTAGTATTTTTTCACTTAATTTCGAGCACAGGCGTCTCCGCGCCCCCTTCACCTCCCTCACGGATAACCCCTCTCCCCGCGCTCTCGCTTAGGAGCGCTGCGATTGGTCCGCCGCTGCGTCGAGTCACTCATCGCTTGCCGCAACTTCGTACCGCTGGGTCGCGTATAAATACAACTTGTCGCCGCGAGTTGATTTTATACTGCGACTGAACCCCGTTTCGGTAGCACGTGTGTACTCTAAAATTCCATAATGCCGCCCAAGACAAGTGGTAAAGCCGCCAAGAAGTCTGGCAAAGCCCAGAAGAACATCTCCAAGACCGACAAGAAGAAGAAGAAGCACAAGAGGAAGGAGAGCTACGCCATCTACATTTACAAGGTGTTGAAGCAGGTGCACCCCGACACCGGTATCTCCAGCAAGGCCATGTCAATCATGAACTCGTTCGTGAACGACATCTTCGAGCGTATCGCCGCCGAAGCTTCCCGCCTCGCCCACTACAACAAGAGGTCGACCATCACGTCCAGGGAGGTGCAGACGTCCGTCAGGCTCCTGCTGCCCGGTGAACTCGCCAAGCACGCCGTCAGTGAAGGCACCAAGGCCGTCACCAAATACACCAGCTCCAAGTGAGCGGTCGATCGGTAGCGTTAGCAAGAGCCGCCGACGCTCCGTCTCGTCTCGACTCGCCTCGCCTCGTGTGTGTATACAGTGTTAAACCCAGTGCGCTTGTTCGTGTGTCTTGTTGACTGCGATGCGTGTGTTAATTGTGCTAGTGTCTTCGTAACGTGCGTGCATGCATACGGACACCTACCTACTCGGTATGTGTGTGTGTGTCGTGTATGTACGTACGAGACTCGCACGACGCACGCGTCGCGAACAAACCACGACAAACGTCTGGACGCGCACGCACACCGTGGGATGGCAGGAGAAACAACAAAAGGCCCTTTTCAGGGCCACAAATATATTCATGTGAATTTGTATTCACATTTCTGAAATCGGAAACTCGTCAAAACGTTACTTACCTACTAGTACAACAACTAACTAACTACCTACCTACCTACCTACCTACCTACCTACCTTCCTACCTATACCTACAAATAAAAAATTAGTCTGTCTACCAAACTGACTAACTAGTTATTAGTAAATATGCATGCATGCTATCTCTCACATTATTGACAGTAGCTAAGAGACAAAGCGTAATCTATCTAAAATATTTCTTCCCGCGTAAATGAGAGGCAATAAAAACGACACGTATATAAGTTAAATGCTTATTTATATTCATTCTTAAAACACGGCGTGGTGGAGCAATTCAATTTGTATAGGTAGTGACAATTATTATTATACTCGGAGTTGTAGTAATTTTTTTTTTTTATTTTATTTTTTTTTATTTATTACTGTGGTATTTTTTAATAAGACTGAGGCATTAAAAGAAAAAGCAAAAAAAAAAAATGCATTTACCTAATTCGATCGTGTCGATTTATTTTACAAATTTAGTTAGTTCGAAGTATTGTGTAGAGGGCGCGCGGGTGCGCGCGATCCCCTGCCGCTACGGTGCCACGGGTATAAATACGACCGAATACTGCGTCGCCTTTTTTATTCGCTCTCGTACGTTCGAAGCGTGCAGGTCGTTTTTCTGTTAGTAGTTGTTATTATTTCGTTCCGTGTTTACAATGGCGCGTACCAAGCAGACCGCTCGTAAATCCACCGGTGGTAAGGCTCCGAGGAAGCAGCTCGCCACCAAAGCTGCGCGCAAGAGTGCACCGGCCACCGGTGGCGTTAAGAAACCCCATCGCTACAGGCCCGGCACTGTGGCCCTCCGTGAGATTCGTCGCTACCAGAAGAGTACCGAGCTGCTGATCCGCAAGCTTCCGTTCCAGCGTCTCGTACGTGAGATCGCACAGGACTTCAAGACCGATCTCCGTTTCCAGAGCTCCGCTGTCATGGCGCTGCAGGAGGCTAGCGAAGCTTACCTCGTCGGTCTCTTCGAAGACACCAACCTGTGCGCGATTCACGCGAAGCGCGTCACCATCATGCCCAAGGACATCCAGTTGGCGCGCAGGATCAGAGGCGAACGCGCTTAAACTGCTGCTGTCGCAGCCAGCACACGTCACAATACACACACATCGTCCTCGACGTTGACTGTGTGCAGTTTGTGACTGTGCGTTCACACAAAAGGCCCTTTTCAGGGCCGCATATGTATCAGATTATTAAATGTTTCTTTATAACAGAAGTCGCAAAAACGTAACCGTCACACACTACACGATTAAAACATACACCCTTAAGTACCTACCTACCTACCTACCTGCTTACTTACTTACTTACTTACTTACTTCCTTCCTTCCTTGCTTACTTACTTACTTACTTACTTGCTTAAATAAATAACAGAGACAGTCTGATAATTTTCGACATAATTAATACCAGGAATACTCGGTTAGTAACTACTACATAACAATAATTGGCATAGCTATCATGTCTTTATGTACATATCGACCTACTACATAAAATTATTATTAAGAATAAAATGCTTTTTAGTTTAATGCTAAAATGTAATGTTATTCGAATGTGCGCGACGAAACAACGTAGCGTAGAACCAACCAACCAATGACGAGCATCGAGTCGCCTCGCCCCCCCCCGCGCCTCCCGTCTCGGTCCCACCGCCCGCTCAGCTCCGCGTCGGGTATAAATATAAGACAGAGGCGCACTGGAAAAAAAGCCAGTCGTTCGCGTCGTTCGTGCTCGCACACACCCGTGTCGGAATTTTATTATCGTGTTACTTTGAAACCCCACTGCTGAGAAGATGACCGGTCGCGGTAAGGGAGGAAAGGGTCTGGGAAAAGGAGGAGCCAAGCGTCACAGGAAGGTACTTCGTGATAACATCCAAGGTATCACGAAGCCCGCCATCCGTCGTCTGGCTCGCAGAGGCGGCGTGAAACGTATCTCCGGTCTGATCTACGAAGAGACTCGCGGTGTGCTTAAAGTGTTCCTAGAGAACGTCATCCGTGACGCCGTCACTTACACCGAGCACGCCAAGAGGAAGACCGTCACCGCCATGGACGTCGTCTACGCTCTGAAGCGCCAGGGTCGCACCCTGTACGGTTTCGGCGGTTAAACGTGTACGTGTCGGAGCTGTGCAGTGCAACCAGCAGCTCTACATACTGTGTGTGTGCGGACGTGTGTGTGTTGCGTTCGTTCGTTGTGAATGAACAAAATCATACCGTTCAACCATCATGCGTGTGTAGATGCGCACATCAAAAAGGCCCTTTTCAGGGCCGCATATGATTCGATACAATTAAAAGTTTCTTTAATGGAGTTGTCATAAAAACGTACCTAATCTGCTCATTACTTACCTATACCTTCAGTTTTGGAGAATGATTACTAGATAAAATGAAACACAGTTACCTATATTATAAACGATTCTTTTATATCTGCACTAGGTACACTCTTACAAACTACTACTAATATTGGGCTTACATCTAAAATGTCGATCGTTTACCACATATACCTACGCGTGATAGTCGCACTCTTCCCTTCGCCGTCGCCGCTGTCTCGAAGCAAGCCGGTCGAGAGTATGTCTGAATGAACCTGAAAAATAAAAGAAAACATTAGAGACCCTAACACTTATGTAGAACACACACACAAATCTACCTACCTAGGCACCACCATCCGTTCGCTCTTGTTCGGTGACGGTGCGCGTGCAGTTTGTTTATGTCGTCGTGTTATTATTGTAGGTACTTACCTATAAAGATACACTCTATTATTTCGATCGCATCTCATGAGGTATGCTATTTTTATGTAGGTGTGCCATTTATTATTTCGTATGTATGTTAAATGCGTTACGAGCATTACGGGCCGACTGCCTGCCTAGCTACTGGCTAGTATATAGAACGCTGTGTGTGTACCGTACGGTACGCGGGCCGGAGCGACGACGCGCTGTTGTCGTTTACGCAGACCTACTTCTTTAATACGCTTTCTGATGCGATAATCGCAGTCGACTCCTCGAAGGGCGCTCCTTCGTCTTTTAATATTAGTATACGATTAATAGGTAGCACGTCCTGGACGGAGTCGTCCGTCCTTAGCGGTTCGGCGGTCGCGGTGTTTTACGACGCTTCACTTTTACCTCGATAATACCTTCGCGACGCCGTGTGATATCGACGACGTCCTGTCGCCACACAAGCTCGATATCCTCCTTGTTGACGCGTCGGCCTCTAGCCCGGCTAACTATCGATTTTATAGAGAAAATAACGTTTTGAACTCGACCCGACCTACGCTTCGTACGCAGTCGTCAAAATAAAACGCCGCCACCGTCCGAACGCGCACCGCACTCCGCCTGCATTCGCACGTCCGCATACTCCACTTCATGAACTATCCGAAACCGCAAACGCCCTTGGGCCCGCTCCTCGTTAACTATTCTTTTTGTTTATTTTATTAGATACGTGTTAGTGAAAACTTTCAAGCGTTCATACGAGAAAACGTCGCGCGACATCACGGCTCTCGTTACGGTAAAGTTCCGTCGTACCTAAGCGTACGTATACGAAATTTGTAAATCTTATAAGTGGCGACATCTAAGTCTCTCTCCTCTTATATTATTATATAGTATATCAATCGACGTCAGTCTTTTGTCGTGTACGTGTGTGTAAGTGTACTCTCCTGATCAATACGAAATGGCAGACACAGCAGTAGCTACCGAGGCTCCGGCACCCGCTACACCAGCGAAGAAGCAGGCGAGGCAGGCCGGCGGCGCGGGCGCCGCGAAGAAACCGAAGGCGAAGCCGACCCATCCTAAAACATCCGAGATGGTCAACAACGCTATCAAGGAGATGAAGGAGCGCAGCGGATCATCCCTGCAGGCGATCAAGAAGTACATCGCCGCCCAGTACAAGGTCGACGCCGAGAAACTGGCTCCGTTCATCAGGAAATATCTGAAGAGCGCCGTCGAATCTGGCGCGCTGATCCAGACCAAGGGCAAGGGTGCCTCCGGTTCCTTCAAGCTCGAGTCGAAATCGGCCGCGTCCAAGAAACCCGCCACCGCCGCCGCCGGCAAGGCCGCCGGTAAGGCGACCGCCTCTGCGGCCGCTAAGACCAAGAAGGCGACCGTCTCGGCGGCTGGAGCCAAGACCAAGAAGGCAGCAGCCGCCGCCGCGGCCGCCTCTGCAGCTTCGGGTTCACCCTCCAAGGCCAAGTCGTCGGCCGCCGCCGCTAAGGACAAGAAGGCCGCCGCCGCTAAGAAGAAGCCGGCACCCAAGAAGGCCGCCGCTCCCGCCAAGGCGAAGGGCGCCGCCGCTCCGAAAGCTAAGAAGACAGCCAAGCCGCCAACCAAGAAACCTAAAGCGCCTAAACCCAAGAAGGCAGCGGCTACACCCAAGTCTAAACCGGCAGCCAAGAAAGCGTCCGCCGCCAAGAAGTAAGCAGCGGTCGCGTTCGCGTTACACCGGCGACGACGACGGCGACGACGACGACAGCGGCGCAGTCGGCTGAACACACACGACTGTGTGTTTGTGTGTAATTAGTGTGCGTGCGTCTTGCCTACTGTGCGTTTGCGTGTAATACCTACTACGCTACATAATGTGTGTGCGTGTGTATGTATTATATTGTATTATGCACGGTAAAGAGGCGCGCGCGTGCTTCTTGCGTTTTCATCAACGTCCAACCGCGCGCACGTAGTACGTACGCGTCCATCGTCCTCGGGAAAAGAGGGGTGCGGAACGCGCTCGACGTGTCTGAGATGCTTAGAGTTGCGTGCATGCGCTCACAATCGCGGCGCTCTCCGAGCGCACACCAAAAAGCCCTTTTCAGGGCTAACAAAACTATCATGAATATGACAAATATTCATTTCTTTAATACAGAGAGAGTCAAAACGTTTTATAATAACACATCATACCTACCTACCTACCTACCTACCTACCTACCTACCTACCTACCTACCTACCTCATAGTTCTACACGTGTAATTACACCATTTAATAAGGGCTCTATTCACAGACATGGTTCTTTCTACTGTTTACTAGTTACATATTGTTTACACACAAAGCAATCTATCTCTGAAAACACCAAGAAAAGTTATGATAAAAAATAAGACAAGAAAACAACTTCATTTGTGCAAAGAATACAATAATAAAAAAAAAAAAAAAAAGTATTAATTCGAAACGTCTACCGATATCTCTATCCATCCCATAACAATGTTGCGCCGGTCTTGAGCTTGAGCGCGCCTGCGCGCTTTGTGAATTTGTTTCGTTAGCTGCGCACCCCTCCCACTGACACAGCCATCCGGCGCGTGTATAAAAAAGGCGCCGTACCTCTAGGCCGGGGACATTTACCAAGATTCAGTCGTCGCGCGCACACTCGTACGCGTGATACGTCGTTTTTTCGTGAGTTTCTAAACAAATCAAACAACCATGTCTGGTCGCGGTAAAGGTGGCAAGGTCAAGGGAAAGGCAAAGTCCCGTTCCAACCGTGCTGGTCTCCAGTTCCCCGTGGGACGTATCCATAGGCTGCTGCGTAACGGAAACTACGCCGAGCGCGTCGGTGCCGGTGCCCCCGTCTACTTGGCCGCCGTGATGGAGTATCTGGCTGCTGAGGTTCTCGAGTTGGCCGGCAACGCCGCGAGAGACAACAAGAAGACCAGGATCATCCCGCGTCATCTTCAATTGGCCATCCGCAACGACGAGGAGTTGAACAAGCTGCTCTCCGGTGTGACGATCGCTCAAGGTGGTGTGCTGCCGAACATCCAGGCGGTGCTCCTGCCCAAGAAGACCGAGAAGAAGGCTTAGACGTCGTCGTGCTACAGCGACGACATCTGACCGTGATGCATCGTGCGAGTGTTCCGCACGCGTACTTCGATATGATATTAATTATGTCGTTTGCGCGATGCTCTCCGCTCGTATGCATTCAAAACAAAAGGCCCTTTTCAGGGCCACAACACTATTCGTCAATTATAACACAAAGACAATTTCTTTATCGGTGTTATCGTCAAACAAAAACGTACCGTACTCTCAGTTGACTTACTGTTGACTTACTTTACAAGATTAGAAGAAAATAAAAATGTAATAATGCACAATACAGGTTAGGAACCAGAGTACCACCCCCCCCTCCCTCTGCCCCCCTCTCACATGTTGAATCGGGAAATGATCGATCATCTCATCGGAGTATGTACCTAAAACATACAGAATAATGTGAATGTAAACTGTATGCATACAAATACGTAAGTAAGTAATTAATAAATATAAAAGAAACCGTACGCTGAAGGAAGGAAGGATTAGATTAATGTTTGATACCTATTTCTAAGAATATAATATAGTTATTTATCCATATATTGTTTAGTATTTTTTCACTTAATTTCGAGCACAGGCGTCTCCGCGCCCCCTTCACCTCCCTCACGGATAACCCCTCTCCCCGCGCTCTCGCTTAGGAGCGCTGCGATTGGTCCGCCGCTGCGTCGAGTCACTCATCGCTTGCCGCAACTTCGTACCGCTGGGTCGCGTATAAATACAACTTGTCGCCGCGAGTTGATTTTATACTGCGACTGAACCCCGTTTCGGTAGCACGTGTGTACTCTAAAATTCCATAATGCCGCCCAAGACAAGTGGTAAAGCCGCCAAGAAGTCTGGCAAAGCCCAGAAGAACATCTCCAAGACCGACAAGAAGAAGAAGAAGCACAAGAGGAAGGAGAGCTACGCCATCTACATTTACAAGGTGTTGAAGCAGGTGCACCCCGACACCGGTATCTCCAGCAAGGCCATGTCAATCATGAACTCGTTCGTGAACGACATCTTCGAGCGTATCGCCGCCGAAGCTTCCCGCCTCGCCCACTACAACAAGAGGTCGACCATCACGTCCAGGGAGGTGCAGACGTCCGTCAGGCTCCTGCTGCCCGGTGAACTCGCCAAGCACGCCGTCAGTGAAGGCACCAAGGCCGTCACCAAATACACCAGCTCCAAGTGAGCGGTCGATCGGTAGCGTTAGCAAGAGCCGCCGACGCTCCGTCTCGTCTCGACTCGCCTCGCCTCGTGTGTGTATACAGTGTTAAACCCAGTGCGCTTGTTCGTGTGTCTTGTTGACTGCGATGCGTGTGTTAATTGTGCTAGTGTCTTCGTAACGTGCGTGCATGCATACGGACACCTACCTACTCGGTATGTGTGTGTGTGTCGTGTATGTACGTACGAGACTCGCACGACGCACGCGTCGCGAACAAACCACGACAAACGTCTGGACGCGCACGCACACCGTGGGATGGCAGGAGAAACAACAAAAGGCCCTTTTCAGGGCCACAAATATATTCATGTGAATTTGTATTCACATTTCTGAAATCGGAAACTCGTCAAAACGTTACTTACCTACTAGTACAACAACTAACTAACTACCTACCTACCTACCTACCTACCTACCTACCTTCCTACCTATACCTACAAATAAAAAATTAGTCTGTCTACCAAACTGACTAACTAGTTATTAGTAAATATGCATGCATGCTATCTCTCACATTATTGACAGTAGCTAAGAGACAAAGCGTAATCTATCTAAAATATTTCTTCCCGCGTAAATGAGAGGCAATAAAAACGACACGTATATAAGTTAAATGCTTATTTATATTCATTCTTAAAACACGGCGTGGTGGAGCAATTCAATTTGTATAGGTAGTGACAATTATTATTATACTCGGAGTTGTAGTAATTTTTTTTTTTTATTTTATTTTTTTTTATTTATTACTGTGGTATTTTTTAATAAGACTGAGGCATTAAAAGAAAAAGCAAAAAAAAAAAATGCATTTACCTAATTCGATCGTGTCGATTTATTTTACAAATTTAGTTAGTTCGAAGTATTGTGTAGAGGGCGCGCGGGTGCGCGCGATCCCCTGCCGCTACGGTGCCACGGGTATAAATACGACCGAATACTGCGTCGCCTTTTTTAGGATCGCCAGTGATCCGTGAATATTGGACCTCTAGTAATCAGTGCCCAATCGACCGGAGAAGTTTTGTCTTTGTGCCGTCAATTGGGGGTACATTGACAAAACTTTTTCCGCCCGGACCGCCAATTTTATTATTTTTCCCTGTGTTCGCGCAAGTGTTTTGCACTGGTGCGAGCACAGGGGGAGCGCCGTGCTGCCCGGTGCCTGGGGCACCGTTGCGGTCGCGGAATCACTTCATAGCGGAGAAGCTTGAAGCAGAAGAAGATGCCGAAGCCTGGCGCCCGCGGCTCGTTCGGCCGCGGTGCCACCGATGTCTCGGTGCCTCGTCCGGGGTTGGACCGGGCGACATCGTTACCAAATATTGGTGACGCGTTGCCCGGTGCAGCGCCAGCTGGACCCCCCCCTCCTCGTAGTGAGGAGAGGAAGAGGTCCGGAAAGAAGGGGACCGATGAAGATGAAAGGAGGAAGAAGCCTGAAGTCGGACCGAGCGGATCAGGCGCGACGGCTGCTGCGAGTGCGCGTGACCCGTCGGCGACATCGGCGCCTGCGCGCGTTGCGCCGACACCATCGCCGAGTCAACCGCACGCCGTGGCAGTGCGACCGTCCGCCTTCCGTCCGGTGCCGATCCAGGCCCCGGGACCTGCCGCCGCGTTCCCAGGCCGCGCGCCGTCTGCGCGCGCCGCCACACCCGTCGTACGGGACGCCGCGCCTCTGTCGCGCGCGACCGTGCGAAACCTCGCGCCAACTGTGCGCGACCCCGTGCCACCCGCGCGCGTACCCGCGCCCGCATCGCGCGCCCCTCTGGCGGCGCCGCGTGCTGCCGCACCAACGTCCGCGCCATACGTGCGCCCCACTGCGCGCCCTGTTGCGCGCACCACCGCCGCACCGCGTCCCGCCGCGTCGACAGCGCCCTCTGTGGCTGCGTCCGCGGTGGCCGCTTCCAGCCGCGGTGCCACAGCCCCGCGCCCCGCCGCCGCCACCACCGGCCACAGCGTGCTGACCGGACCGGCGCAGGCGGAACGGGACCGTCGGCCTTTGCCGAGGTTGGCGCTTAGTGCCCGACCGACACCCTTGGCGCCTGTGGCGCCCGAATCGCCGGCGCCGCCCCGTGCCTCGGCCTACGACTCGCCGGCGGGACGATCGGCATGCTCGTCGCGAGCCGGCTCGAGCGTGTCGATGGTGTCCGCAGGCTCGGTCGACTCTGGGCCGGGTGCACTGGGCGGGCGCAGCCCACCTGCATCACCGACACCGTCGCTGGGATCCGGCTACGAGTTCCTGCCGGAGCCGCGTCCGCAGCGACGGCGCCGAAGCACGGACGAGTCAGAGGAGGAGGCGAAGCGGTACTGCCTCGACCCGCCGCGACCGCAGCGCGAGCGCGCGCCGCCGCGAGGGCAGGGCACCGCCAGGTCGCTCACCTTCGCCGAGGCGGCCCGGCGCACGCCACCCGCGTCGCCGTCGCCGACGCCGTCGCCGACACCGTCGACGCCTCCACCCTCAGGAAGAAGAGGACGCCCGGAGACATCACACGGGGTGAGTGCTTCTTCTCGCACTGCTGCTTCCACAGCTCAACCGGCGGCCCTAGAGGACGACGGAGCGGCCACCGGGAAGCCGAAGCCGAAGCCGCCCAAGCGGCCTAGGTATCCTCCGCTGGTGGTGGAGAGGCTGCCGGGATGGGCCGCGCACTTTAGGGCCATCAGTGCCAAACTGGGCCGACCACCCAGCGCCCGACCATACGGCGCTGGGGTTCGCTTCTCACCGGAGAGTGAGGAGGAATTTAGGTTGGTCCAGAGGTACCTGACTGGCCTGGAAAAGGAGTGCGGCATCTCTTGGTTTGCCTACTCACTGCCGGCGGAGCGCAGCATCAAGGTGGCCATCACGGGGCTGCCGGTGGACACCCCCCCGGAGGAGATTGAGGAGGAGCTCCGAGCGCTGGGGTACGAGCCGGAGTACGTGCGCCATATTAGGGCGCGCCAGGGACGACCCGGCTGCGTATTCCACGCGGTCATCAAGAGGACGCCGGAGGCCAGGTCCATCTATGACATCTCCATATTCATGTGTATGAGGGGTGTCAAGATTGAGGCCTGGCGGGGAAAGCGTGGGCCCGCGCAGTGCCACAGGTGCCAGAAGTTCCGGCACTCGTCCCACCACTGCCACCGGCCGCTCGCCTGTGTCCGCTGTGGAGAAGGGCACGCCGCACGCGATTGCCCCCGCCCACGCGAGGAACCGGCGACGTGCGCCAACTGCGGGGGTGATCACCCCGCGAACAACGTGCGCTGCCCTTCATTCCAGGCAGAGCTGCGTAACAGGCGAGCCGGCACAGTCGCCGCCACGACCGCCGCGCGCCGACCTGCACAGGTCACTGAGAGGCCAACAGAAGTGGCCTCCACCGAGGCCCAAGGCGCGTCGCTGATGGCGGCGGCTAACGGGCCTACAAGCAGGAACGAAGCCCCCTCCTCCTCCAAGCGGCGGAGGATGCGGAAGAAGAGGCGAGGGGCCAAAGGCAAGAAGCCGGAGCCCCCCCCCGCACCCAGAGAAGACACACGCCGGGCCGACCTTACCTCGACCCAGGCGCAGGCTGTCAAAACATCAAACCCACCGAAGGCGAGGCCGACAGCTGGTGCCGGCATAGCACGGCCCTCGGCCCTAGCACCACCATTACGCCCCTCGACGAGGAACACGAGCGCCGGCCCAGCTGCCGACGCCGAGAAGAAGAAGAAGGAGTTTACAGCCTGCGCCATTCAGCTGCTGATGGACCTCATCAAGGCCATCAGCCAAGGCCAAGACGCGGAGCTGGTCATCCTCGACGGCCTGGCCTCACTTCTTAAACTCTACCATGGCTAGGCCGTTGAGGGTGCTCCATTGGAACGCCCGCGGCCTTCGTGGTAAGGTTGCCCCCCTCCGCCGCTTACTTTACGAAGAGGACATCGACGTGGCGCTGATAAGCGAGACGCACCTGGGACAAGAGGACAAGCTCAGAGTCTCGGGTTTCCTCGCTTATAGGAAGGACGAAAGGTCGGCCAACAACGCCCCCTACCGTGGTCTGGCGGTACTAGTGCGGCGTAGGGTCGTCCATCAAGAGCTCCCCGTGCCGTCGCTCGGCTCGTTCTACGCGCTGGGTGTGCAGCTACACGTTGCCGGCGAGGATCTCGCCATCTACGCCTGTTACAAGGCGCCCTCGGCTAAACTGGACCCCACGGAGCTGAGGGCCCTTCTTGAGGCCAACAGCGGCGCGACGATCCTTGCCGGTGACCTTAACTGCAAGCACCCGGCGTGGAACTCGGCCGCGACTAACACGGCGGGCAGACGACTCTACGCGGACGCGGAAGCCTTCGGCTACACGGTGTCCGGCCCAGAGACGCCTACCCACTATCCGGACGCCCGCATTTACATGCCGGACGTGCTGGACATCGTGGCCTACCGAGGGCTACAGTGCCAGATCACGCAGCAGGTGTTAGACGACGAGATGCAGTCTGACCATCACCCTGTTCTCGTCGTCCTATCGGGGATGCCGACCCGACTGAAGCCCGCAGCGCCACGTCGACGCATCGACTGGGATGCCTTCAAGGATAAGACTGAGGCCACCATACCGACTCGGCCCCTGATTACCTCCGCGGACATAAATCAGACAGCCGATGACGTCACTGCTTGCATTCAACGCGCCTTAGAAGCGGCGACTACGACGGAGCCGCAGGGGAGAGTGCAGCAGCCGCCCTTGCCAGCTTATCTCCGTTCGATGATCGCCGTCAAGAGGCGCCTTCGCAAGCAGTGGCAGCAACTCAGATGCCCATCTCTTAAAAAGAAGCTGAATAGTCTCGCGGAGAAGATAAAGGCCGAGTTGAGATGCCGGGACGCCGAGAGCTGGGAGGAACGCATTGATGAGGCGGCCGGCAGCTGGCCATCCGCCCATCGTCTCTGCCGCCAGCTTACGAACACCCCAGCCCCGGTGCGCCCTCTACTGGACAGCGGCGGGGCGCTTAGGTATGTCGCTGAGGACCGCGCGGAGGTCTTCGCCGAGCACCTGGAGCGTCAGTTCCGACCGAACCCGACCAGCGACGCCGCACATGTCGCAACAGTCGAGAAACACCTTGGGGAGTACTTCGCAACGCCGATAGCCCCCGAGGAGGACGCTGTATTTTTCTCGCCTGGGGCAGTCAGACGCGCCATCCTGAGGACGAAACCGAGGAAGGCCCCCGGTGCTGACGGTATCACCAACGCAGTGCTGCGCCACTTGCCGTACCGCTCGGTTGCGGCCCTGGCGCGCCTGTTTACGGCGATACTGCGCACCGGGACGTTTCCTTCCTCGTGGAAGGAGGGGCGCGTCATCATGCTGCCCAAGGCGGGGAAAAATATCCTGAAGCCGGAGAGCTATCGGCCCATCACCCTGCTGCCCACCATCTCCAAGGTGTTCGAGATGCTCCTGTTGCGGCATCTCCAGCCGCACATCTCGCCGCGGCCCGAGCAATTCGGGTTTAGGTCGGAACACAGTACGACGCTTCAGCTGTCGAGGGTACTGCACCACTTGGCGCAAGCCACCAACAAGAAGGAGTACGCGGTAGCAGTACTCCTCGACATGGAGAAGGCCTTCGACCGCGTGTGGCACGACGGCCTTGTTTACAAGCTGGCCACGTCCGACGCGCCTCGCCGCGTCGTCAAGGTGGTCCAGTCTTTCCTTTCAGACCGAAGTTTCCGCGTGGTGGTCGAGGGTGCGCTGTCCAGCGCCCGTCCGGTGCTGGCTGGCGTGCCGCAGGGCAGCTGCGTGTCGCCAGCGTGTTACTCACGTTACACCGACGACATTCCCACGACGCCAGAGGCGATGCTCGCGCTGTACGCCGACGACGCCGCGTACATTACCACCTCGCTTAATGCGAAGTACGCGGCGGTCAAGATGCAGCGCGCGCTCGACTTGCTGCCTGACTGGCTGTCGAAGTGGCGACTGTCGGTTAACGTGGGTAAGACGCAGGCGATGGTCACCGGATCAGCGCCCCTCCCACCACCCCTGACGCTACAAGGTGCCGACGTCGAGTGGTCGCCCCGGGTGAAGTACCTGGGCGTCACCATCGACCGTCGGCTCACCATGGGGCCTCATGTCCGCCAGGTCGCGGCGCGGGTCAAGGTCGCCCGCACGCTGCTTCACCCAGTGCTCTCGTCCCGGCTACCGGCGCGCGTCAAGTTGGGCGTGTATAAGACTTATATACGCTCGATACTGACGTACGCCGCCCCTGCATGGTTCGTCCTCGCGTGCGAGGGCCACAAAAAGCTTCTCCGCACGCAGCAAAGCTTTGCGTTGCGGACCATCGTCGCCGCCCCACGGCACGTGAGGAACGACATCATCCAGCGGGATCTCGGGATCGAGAGCCTGGACGCCTTCATCCGGCGCCTTGCGACGGGAATGTTCGCGCGTGCCGACGCATCTGCTTGGCCCCATGTCAAGCACATTGCGCCCTGGCATGCGCGCCCCCCTGACGCGAGGCGCCCCCTCCCCCGCGACCTGGTAGCGGACGATGCCCCCACCCCACCGGATATGACGCCCGGGTAAGCTGTACCAGGCTACACGCAGCTTACCTGCACAATGAGACTCTACACATCAAACACGCATCCGGCTGCGCGACGTGTTCTAAGTTAATATAGGTGCGTCGCGTAGCTAAAAACACACATGCATCCTCTCCACACGCATGTAGACTCACGCGTGGGGGGCGCGCCGCAGGCTCGCAACCCACGCAGACACTGGGCGGTGTCACACAGTACAATACCGTCCTTACACACACAACGGCCTCTTAGTCCGGACCGTGACCGGCTAGCTCTGGAAGCGGGACGGGCGAGAGCCATACATCCTTCGTAGGTGCGTCGGAGTCGGCCCCTCTGTCGCTGGTCGTCCCCCGCCGGGCCTCCCCTGGGTAACTGGGGGTCTCACCTGGCGGGGACAGACCGCCGAGGCGCCGTGAAGAAATCAGCGCTGTGATTTTATTTTTTTTTATTTATTACTGTGGTATTTTTTAATAAGACTGAGGCATTAAAAGAAAAAGCAAAAAAAAAAAATGCATTTACCTAATTCGATCGTGTCGATTTATTTTACAAATTTAGTTAGTTCGAAGTATTGTGTAGAGGGCGCGCGGGTGCGCGCGATCCCCTGCCGCTACGGTGCCACGGGTATAAATACGACCGAATACTGCGTCGCCTTTTTTATTCGCTCTCGTACGTTCGAAGCGTGCAGGTCGTTTTTCTGTTAGTAGTTGTTATTATTTCGTTCCGTGTTTACAATGGCGCGTACCAAGCAGACCGCTCGTAAATCCACCGGTGGTAAGGCTCCGAGGAAGCAGCTCGCCACCAAAGCTGCGCGCAAGAGTGCACCGGCCACCGGTGGCGTTAAGAAACCCCATCGCTACAGGCCCGGCACTGTGGCCCTCCGTGAGATTCGTCGCTACCAGAAGAGTACCGAGCTGCTGATCCGCAAGCTTCCGTTCCAGCGTCTCGTACGTGAGATCGCACAGGACTTCAAGACCGATCTCCGTTTCCAGAGCTCCGCTGTCATGGCGCTGCAGGAGGCTAGCGAAGCTTACCTCGTCGGTCTCTTCGAAGACACCAACCTGTGCGCGATTCACGCGAAGCGCGTCACCATCATGCCCAAGGACATCCAGTTGGCGCGCAGGATCAGAGGCGAACGCGCTTAAACTGCTGCTGTCGCAGCCAGCACACGTCACAATACACACACATCGTCCTCGACGTTGACTGTGTGCAGTTTGTGACTGTGCGTTCACACAAAAGGCCCTTTTCAGGGCCGCATATGTATCAGATTATTAAATGTTTCTTTATAACAGAAGTCGCAAAAACGTAACCGTCACACACTACACGATTAAAACATACACCCTTAAGTACCTACCTACCTACCTACCTGCTTACTTACTTACTTACTTACTTACTTCCTTCCTTCCTTGCTTACTTACTTACTTACTTACTTGCTTAAATAAATAACAGAGACAGTCTGATAATTTTCGACATAATTAATACCAGGAATACTCGGTTAGTAACTACTACATAACAATAATTGGCATAGCTATCATGTCTTTATGTACATATCGACCTACTACATAAAATTATTATTAAGAATAAAATGCTTTTTAGTTTAATGCTAAAATGTAATGTTATTCGAATGTGCGCGACGAAACAACGTAGCGTAGAACCAACCAACCAATGACGAGCATCGAGTCGCCTCGCCCCCCCCCGCGCCTCCCGTCTCGGTCCCACCGCCCGCTCAGCTCCGCGTCGGGTATAAATATAAGACAGAGGCGCACTGGAAAAAAAGCCAGTCGTTCGCGTCGTTCGTGCTCGCACACACCCGTGTCGGAATTTTATTATCGTGTTACTTTGAAACCCCACTGCTGAGAAGATGACCGGTCGCGGTAAGGGAGGAAAGGGTCTGGGAAAAGGAGGAGCCAAGCGTCACAGGAAGGTACTTCGTGATAACATCCAAGGTATCACGAAGCCCGCCATCCGTCGTCTGGCTCGCAGAGGCGGCGTGAAACGTATCTCCGGTCTGATCTACGAAGAGACTCGCGGTGTGCTTAAAGTGTTCCTAGAGAACGTCATCCGTGACGCCGTCACTTACACCGAGCACGCCAAGAGGAAGACCGTCACCGCCATGGACGTCGTCTACGCTCTGAAGCGCCAGGGTCGCACCCTGTACGGTTTCGGCGGTTAAACGTGTACGTGTCGGAGCTGTGCAGTGCAACCAGCAGCTCTACATACTGTGTGTGTGCGGACGTGTGTGTGTTGCGTTCGTTCGTTGTGAATGAACAAAATCATACCGTTCAACCATCATGCGTGTGTAGATGCGCACATCAAAAAGGCCCTTTTCAGGGCCGCATATGATTCGATACAATTAAAAGTTTCTTTAATGGAGTTGTCATAAAAACGTACCTAATCTGCTCATTACTTACCTATACCTTCAGTTTTGGAGAATGATTACTAGATAAAATGAAACACAGTTACCTATATTATAAACGATTCTTTTATATCTGCACTAGGTACACTCTTACAAACTACTACTAATATTGGGCTTACATCTAAAATGTCGATCGTTTACCACATATACCTACGCGTGATAGTCGCACTCTTCCCTTCGCCGTCGCCGCTGTCTCGAAGCAAGCCGGTCGAGAGTATGTCTGAATGAACCTGAAAAATAAAAGAAAACATTAGAGACCCTAACACTTATGTAGAACACACACACAAATCTACCTACCTAGGCACCACCATCCGTTCGCTCTTGTTCGGTGACGGTGCGCGTGCAGTTTGTTTATGTCGTCGTGTTATTATTGTAGGTACTTACCTATAAAGATACACTCTATTATTTCGATCGCATCTCATGAGGTATGCTATTTTTATGTAGGTGTGCCATTTATTATTTCGTATGTATGTTAAATGCGTTACGAGCATTACGGGCCGACTGCCTGCCTAGCTACTGGCTAGTATATAGAACGCTGTGTGTGTACCGTACGGTACGCGGGCCGGAGCGACGACGCGCTGTTGTCGTTTACGCAGACCTACTTCTTTAATACGCTTTCTGATGCGATAATCGCAGTCGACTCCTCGAAGGGCGCTCCTTCGTCTTTTAATATTAGTATACGATTAATAGGTAGCACGTCCTGGACGGAGTCGTCCGTCCTTAGCGGTTCGGCGGTCGCGGTGTTTTACGACGCTTCACTTTTACCTCGATAATACCTTCGCGACGCCGTGTGATATCGACGACGTCCTGTCGCCACACAAGCTCGATATCCTCCTTGTTGACGCGTCGGCCTCTAGCCCGGCTAACTATCGATTTTATAGAGAAAATAACGTTTTGAACTCGACCCGACCTACGCTTCGTACGCAGTCGTCAAAATAAAACGCCGCCACCGTCCGAACGCGCACCGCACTCCGCCTGCATTCGCACGTCCGCATACTCCACTTCATGAACTATCCGAAACCGCAAACGCCCTTGGGCCCGCTCCTCGTTAACTATTCTTTTTGTTTATTTTATTAGATACGTGTTAGTGAAAACTTTCAAGCGTTCATACGAGAAAACGTCGCGCGACATCACGGCTCTCGTTACGGTAAAGTTCCGTCGTACCTAAGCGTACGTATACGAAATTTGTAAATCTTATAAGTGGCGACATCTAAGTCTCTCTCCTCTTATATTATTATATAGTATATCAATCGACGTCAGTCTTTTGTCGTGTACGTGTGTGTAAGTGTACTCTCCTGATCAATACGAAATGGCAGACACAGCAGTAGCTACCGAGGCTCCGGCACCCGCTACACCAGCGAAGAAGCAGGCGAGGCAGGCCGGCGGCGCGGGCGCCGCGAAGAAACCGAAGGCGAAGCCGACCCATCCTAAAACATCCGAGATGGTCAACAACGCTATCAAGGAGATGAAGGAGCGCAGCGGATCATCCCTGCAGGCGATCAAGAAGTACATCGCCGCCCAGTACAAGGTCGACGCCGAGAAACTGGCTCCGTTCATCAGGAAATATCTGAAGAGCGCCGTCGAATCTGGCGCGCTGATCCAGACCAAGGGCAAGGGTGCCTCCGGTTCCTTCAAGCTCGAGTCGAAATCGGCCGCGTCCAAGAAACCCGCCACCGCCGCCGCCGGCAAGGCCGCCGGTAAGGCGACCGCCTCTGCGGCCGCTAAGACCAAGAAGGCGACCGTCTCGGCGGCTGGAGCCAAGACCAAGAAGGCAGCAGCCGCCGCCGCGGCCGCCTCTGCAGCTTCGGGTTCACCCTCCAAGGCCAAGTCGTCGGCCGCCGCCGCTAAGGACAAGAAGGCCGCCGCCGCTAAGAAGAAGCCGGCACCCAAGAAGGCCGCCGCTCCCGCCAAGGCGAAGGGCGCCGCCGCTCCGAAAGCTAAGAAGACAGCCAAGCCGCCAACCAAGAAACCTAAAGCGCCTAAACCCAAGAAGGCAGCGGCTACACCCAAGTCTAAACCGGCAGCCAAGAAAGCGTCCGCCGCCAAGAAGTAAGCAGCGGTCGCGTTCGCGTTACACCGGCGACGACGACGGCGACGACGACGACAGCGGCGCAGTCGGCTGAACACACACGACTGTGTGTTTGTGTGTAATTAGTGTGCGTGCGTCTTGCCTACTGTGCGTTTGCGTGTAATACCTACTACGCTACATAATGTGTGTGCGTGTGTATGTATTATATTGTATTATGCACGGTAAAGAGGCGCGCGCGTGCTTCTTGCGTTTTCATCAACGTCCAACCGCGCGCACGTAGTACGTACGCGTCCATCGTCCTCGGGAAAAGAGGGGTGCGGAACGCGCTCGACGTGTCTGAGATGCTTAGAGTTGCGTGCATGCGCTCACAATCGCGGCGCTCTCCGAGCGCACACCAAAAAGCCCTTTTCAGGGCTAACAAAACTATCATGAATATGACAAATATTCATTTCTTTAATACAGAGAGAGTCAAAACGTTTTATAATAACACATCATACCTACCTACCTACCTACCTACCTACCTACCTACCTACCTACCTACCTACCTCATAGTTCTACACGTGTAATTACACCATTTAATAAGGGCTCTATTCACAGACATGGTTCTTTCTACTGTTTACTAGTTACATATTGTTTACACACAAAGCAATCTATCTCTGAAAACACCAAGAAAAGTTATGATAAAAAATAAGACAAGAAAACAACTTCATTTGTGCAAAGAATACAATAATAAAAAAAAAAAAAAAAAGTATTAATTCGAAACGTCTACCGATATCTCTATCCATCCCATAACAATGTTGCGCCGGTCTTGAGCTTGAGCGCGCCTGCGCGCTTTGTGAATTTGTTTCGTTAGCTGCGCACCCCTCCCACTGACACAGCCATCCGGCGCGTGTATAAAAAAGGCGCCGTACCTCTAGGCCGGGGACATTTACCAAGATTCAGTCGTCGCGCGCACACTCGTACGCGTGATACGTCGTTTTTTCGTGAGTTTCTAAACAAATCAAACAACCATGTCTGGTCGCGGTAAAGGTGGCAAGGTCAAGGGAAAGGCAAAGTCCCGTTCCAACCGTGCTGGTCTCCAGTTCCCCGTGGGACGTATCCATAGGCTGCTGCGTAACGGAAACTACGCCGAGCGCGTCGGTGCCGGTGCCCCCGTCTACTTGGCCGCCGTGATGGAGTATCTGGCTGCTGAGGTTCTCGAGTTGGCCGGCAACGCCGCGAGAGACAACAAGAAGACCAGGATCATCCCGCGTCATCTTCAATTGGCCATCCGCAACGACGAGGAGTTGAACAAGCTGCTCTCCGGTGTGACGATCGCTCAAGGTGGTGTGCTGCCGAACATCCAGGCGGTGCTCCTGCCCAAGAAGACCGAGAAGAAGGCTTAGACGTCGTCGTGCTACAGCGACGACATCTGACCGTGATGCATCGTGCGAGTGTTCCGCACGCGTACTTCGATATGATATTAATTATGTCGTTTGCGCGATGCTCTCCGCTCGTATGCATTCAAAACAAAAGGCCCTTTTCAGGGCCACAACACTATTCGTCAATTATAACACAAAGACAATTTCTTTATCGGTGTTATCGTCAAACAAAAACGTACCGTACTCTCAGTTGACTTACTGTTGACTTACTTTACAAGATTAGAAGAAAATAAAAATGTAATAATGCACAATACAGGTTAGGAACCAGAGTACCACCCCCCCCTCCCTCTGCCCCCCTCTCACATGTTGAATCGGGAAATGATCGATCATCTCATCGGAGTATGTACCTAAAACATACAGAATAATGTGAATGTAAACTGTATGCATACAAATACGTAAGTAAGTAATTAATAAATATAAAAGAAACCGTACGCTGAAGGAAGGAAGGATTAGATTAATGTTTGATACCTATTTCTAAGAATATAATATAGTTATTTATCCATATATTGTTTAGTATTTTTTCACTTAATTTCGAGCACAGGCGTCTCCGCGCCCCCTTCACCTCCCTCACGGATAACCCCTCTCCCCGCGCTCTCGCTTAGGAGCGCTGCGATTGGTCCGCCGCTGCGTCGAGTCACTCATCGCTTGCCGCAACTTCGTACCGCTGGGTCGCGTATAAATACAACTTGTCGCCGCGAGTTGATTTTATACTGCGACTGAACCCCGTTTCGGTAGCACGTGTGTACTCTAAAATTCCATAATGCCGCCCAAGACAAGTGGTAAAGCCGCCAAGAAGTCTGGCAAAGCCCAGAAGAACATCTCCAAGACCGACAAGAAGAAGAAGAAGCACAAGAGGAAGGAGAGCTACGCCATCTACATTTACAAGGTGTTGAAGCAGGTGCACCCCGACACCGGTATCTCCAGCAAGGCCATGTCAATCATGAACTCGTTCGTGAACGACATCTTCGAGCGTATCGCCGCCGAAGCTTCCCGCCTCGCCCACTACAACAAGAGGTCGACCATCACGTCCAGGGAGGTGCAGACGTCCGTCAGGCTCCTGCTGCCCGGTGAACTCGCCAAGCACGCCGTCAGTGAAGGCACCAAGGCCGTCACCAAATACACCAGCTCCAAGTGAGCGGTCGATCGGTAGCGTTAGCAAGAGCCGCCGACGCTCCGTCTCGTCTCGACTCGCCTCGCCTCGTGTGTGTATACAGTGTTAAACCCAGTGCGCTTGTTCGTGTGTCTTGTTGACTGCGATGCGTGTGTTAATTGTGCTAGTGTCTTCGTAACGTGCGTGCATGCATACGGACACCTACCTACTCGGTATGTGTGTGTGTGTCGTGTATGTACGTACGAGACTCGCACGACGCACGCGTCGCGAACAAACCACGACAAACGTCTGGACGCGCACGCACACCGTGGGATGGCAGGAGAAACAACAAAAGGCCCTTTTCAGGGCCACAAATATATTCATGTGAATTTGTATTCACATTTCTGAAATCGGAAACTCGTCAAAACGTTACTTACCTACTAGTACAACAACTAACTAACTACCTACCTACCTACCTACCTACCTACCTACCTTCCTACCTATACCTACAAATAAAAAATTAGTCTGTCTACCAAACTGACTAACTAGTTATTAGTAAATATGCATGCATGCTATCTCTCACATTATTGACAGTAGCTAAGAGACAAAGCGTAATCTATCTAAAATATTTCTTCCCGCGTAAATGAGAGGCAATAAAAACGACACGTATATAAGTTAAATGCTTATTTATATTCATTCTTAAAACACGGCGTGGTGGAGCAATTCAATTTGTATAGGTAGTGACAATTATTATTATACTCGGAGTTGTAGTAATTTTTTTTTTTTATTTTATTTTTTTTTATTTATTACTGTGGTATTTTTTAATAAGACTGAGGCATTAAAAGAAAAAGCAAAAAAAAAAAATGCATTTACCTAATTCGATCGTGTCGATTTATTTTACAAATTTAGTTAGTTCGAAGTATTGTGTAGAGGGCGCGCGGGTGCGCGCGATCCCCTGCCGCTACGGTGCCACGGGTATAAATACGACCGAATACTGCGTCGCCTTTTTTATTCGCTCTCGTACGTTCGAAGCGTGCAGGTCGTTTTTCTGTTAGTAGTTGTTATTATTTCGTTCCGTGTTTACAATGGCGCGTACCAAGCAGACCGCTCGTAAATCCACCGGTGGTAAGGCTCCGAGGAAGCAGCTCGCCACCAAAGCTGCGCGCAAGAGTGCACCGGCCACCGGTGGCGTTAAGAAACCCCATCGCTACAGGCCCGGCACTGTGGCCCTCCGTGAGATTCGTCGCTACCAGAAGAGTACCGAGCTGCTGATCCGCAAGCTTCCGTTCCAGCGTCTCGTACGTGAGATCGCACAGGACTTCAAGACCGATCTCCGTTTCCAGAGCTCCGCTGTCATGGCGCTGCAGGAGGCTAGCGAAGCTTACCTCGTCGGTCTCTTCGAAGACACCAACCTGTGCGCGATTCACGCGAAGCGCGTCACCATCATGCCCAAGGACATCCAGTTGGCGCGCAGGATCAGAGGCGAACGCGCTTAAACTGCTGCTGTCGCAGCCAGCACACGTCACAATACACACACATCGTCCTCGACGTTGACTGTGTGCAGTTTGTGACTGTGCGTTCACACAAAAGGCCCTTTTCAGGGCCGCATATGTATCAGATTATTAAATGTTTCTTTATAACAGAAGTCGCAAAAACGTAACCGTCACACACTACACGATTAAAACATACACCCTTAAGTACCTACCTACCTACCTACCTGCTTACTTACTTACTTACTTACTTACTTCCTTCCTTCCTTGCTTACTTACTTACTTACTTACTTGCTTAAATAAATAACAGAGACAGTCTGATAATTTTCGACATAATTAATACCAGGAATACTCGGTTAGTAACTACTACATAACAATAATTGGCATAGCTATCATGTCTTTATGTACATATCGACCTACTACATAAAATTATTATTAAGAATAAAATGCTTTTTAGTTTAATGCTAAAATGTAATGTTATTCGAATGTGCGCGACGAAACAACGTAGCGTAGAACCAACCAACCAATGACGAGCATCGAGTCGCCTCGCCCCCCCCCGCGCCTCCCGTCTCGGTCCCACCGCCCGCTCAGCTCCGCGTCGGGTATAAATATAAGACAGAGGCGCACTGGAAAAAAAGCCAGTCGTTCGCGTCGTTCGTGCTCGCACACACCCGTGTCGGAATTTTATTATCGTGTTACTTTGAAACCCCACTGCTGAGAAGATGACCGGTCGCGGTAAGGGAGGAAAGGGTCTGGGAAAAGGAGGAGCCAAGCGTCACAGGAAGGTACTTCGTGATAACATCCAAGGTATCACGAAGCCCGCCATCCGTCGTCTGGCTCGCAGAGGCGGCGTGAAACGTATCTCCGGTCTGATCTACGAAGAGACTCGCGGTGTGCTTAAAGTGTTCCTAGAGAACGTCATCCGTGACGCCGTCACTTACACCGAGCACGCCAAGAGGAAGACCGTCACCGCCATGGACGTCGTCTACGCTCTGAAGCGCCAGGGTCGCACCCTGTACGGTTTCGGCGGTTAAACGTGTACGTGTCGGAGCTGTGCAGTGCAACCAGCAGCTCTACATACTGTGTGTGTGCGGACGTGTGTGTGTTGCGTTCGTTCGTTGTGAATGAACAAAATCATACCGTTCAACCATCATGCGTGTGTAGATGCGCACATCAAAAAGGCCCTTTTCAGGGCCGCATATGATTCGATACAATTAAAAGTTTCTTTAATGGAGTTGTCATAAAAACGTACCTAATCTGCTCATTACTTACCTATACCTTCAGTTTTGGAGAATGATTACTAGATAAAATGAAACACAGTTACCTATATTATAAACGATTCTTTTATATCTGCACTAGGTACACTCTTACAAACTACTACTAATATTGGGCTTACATCTAAAATGTCGATCGTTTACCACATATACCTACGCGTGATAGTCGCACTCTTCCCTTCGCCGTCGCCGCTGTCTCGAAGCAAGCCGGTCGAGAGTATGTCTGAATGAACCTGAAAAATAAAAGAAAACATTAGAGACCCTAACACTTATGTAGAACACACACACAAATCTACCTACCTAGGCACCACCATCCGTTCGCTCTTGTTCGGTGACGGTGCGCGTGCAGTTTGTTTATGTCGTCGTGTTATTATTGTAGGTACTTACCTATAAAGATACACTCTATTATTTCGATCGCATCTCATGAGGTATGCTATTTTTATGTAGGTGTGCCATTTATTATTTCGTATGTATGTTAAATGCGTTACGAGCATTACGGGCCGACTGCCTGCCTAGCTACTGGCTAGTATATAGAACGCTGTGTGTGTACCGTACGGTACGCGGGCCGGAGCGACGACGCGCTGTTGTCGTTTACGCAGACCTACTTCTTTAATACGCTTTCTGATGCGATAATCGCAGTCGACTCCTCGAAGGGCGCTCCTTCGTCTTTTAATATTAGTATACGATTAATAGGTAGCACGTCCTGGACGGAGTCGTCCGTCCTTAGCGGTTCGGCGGTCGCGGTGTTTTACGACGCTTCACTTTTACCTCGATAATACCTTCGCGACGCCGTGTGATATCGACGACGTCCTGTCGCCACACAAGCTCGATATCCTCCTTGTTGACGCGTCGGCCTCTAGCCCGGCTAACTATCGATTTTATAGAGAAAATAACGTTTTGAACTCGACCCGACCTACGCTTCGTACGCAGTCGTCAAAATAAAACGCCGCCACCGTCCGAACGCGCACCGCACTCCGCCTGCATTCGCACGTCCGCATACTCCACTTCATGAACTATCCGAAACCGCAAACGCCCTTGGGCCCGCTCCTCGTTAACTATTCTTTTTGTTTATTTTATTAGATACGTGTTAGTGAAAACTTTCAAGCGTTCATACGAGAAAACGTCGCGCGACATCACGGCTCTCGTTACGGTAAAGTTCCGTCGTACCTAAGCGTACGTATACGAAATTTGTAAATCTTATAAGTGGCGACATCTAAGTCTCTCTCCTCTTATATTATTATATAGTATATCAATCGACGTCAGTCTTTTGTCGTGTACGTGTGTGTAAGTGTACTCTCCTGATCAATACGAAATGGCAGACACAGCAGTAGCTACCGAGGCTCCGGCACCCGCTACACCAGCGAAGAAGCAGGCGAGGCAGGCCGGCGGCGCGGGCGCCGCGAAGAAACCGAAGGCGAAGCCGACCCATCCTAAAACATCCGAGATGGTCAACAACGCTATCAAGGAGATGAAGGAGCGCAGCGGATCATCCCTGCAGGCGATCAAGAAGTACATCGCCGCCCAGTACAAGGTCGACGCCGAGAAACTGGCTCCGTTCATCAGGAAATATCTGAAGAGCGCCGTCGAATCTGGCGCGCTGATCCAGACCAAGGGCAAGGGTGCCTCCGGTTCCTTCAAGCTCGAGTCGAAATCGGCCGCGTCCAAGAAACCCGCCACCGCCGCCGCCGGCAAGGCCGCCGGTAAGGCGACCGCCTCTGCGGCCGCTAAGACCAAGAAGGCGACCGTCTCGGCGGCTGGAGCCAAGACCAAGAAGGCAGCAGCCGCCGCCGCGGCCGCCTCTGCAGCTTCGGGTTCACCCTCCAAGGCCAAGTCGTCGGCCGCCGCCGCTAAGGACAAGAAGGCCGCCGCCGCTAAGAAGAAGCCGGCACCCAAGAAGGCCGCCGCTCCCGCCAAGGCGAAGGGCGCCGCCGCTCCGAAAGCTAAGAAGACAGCCAAGCCGCCAACCAAGAAACCTAAAGCGCCTAAACCCAAGAAGGCAGCGGCTACACCCAAGTCTAAACCGGCAGCCAAGAAAGCGTCCGCCGCCAAGAAGTAAGCAGCGGTCGCGTTCGCGTTACACCGGCGACGACGACGGCGACGACGACGACAGCGGCGCAGTCGGCTGAACACACACGACTGTGTGTTTGTGTGTAATTAGTGTGCGTGCGTCTTGCCTACTGTGCGTTTGCGTGTAATACCTACTACGCTACATAATGTGTGTGCGTGTGTATGTATTATATTGTATTATGCACGGTAAAGAGGCGCGCGCGTGCTTCTTGCGTTTTCATCAACGTCCAACCGCGCGCACGTAGTACGTACGCGTCCATCGTCCTCGGGAAAAGAGGGGTGCGGAACGCGCTCGACGTGTCTGAGATGCTTAGAGTTGCGTGCATGCGCTCACAATCGCGGCGCTCTCCGAGCGCACACCAAAAAGCCCTTTTCAGGGCTAACAAAACTATCATGAATATGACAAATATTCATTTCTTTAATACAGAGAGAGTCAAAACGTTTTATAATAACACATCATACCTACCTACCTACCTACCTACCTACCTACCTACCTACCTACCTACCTACCTCATAGTTCTACACGTGTAATTACACCATTTAATAAGGGCTCTATTCACAGACATGGTTCTTTCTACTGTTTACTAGTTACATATTGTTTACACACAAAGCAATCTATCTCTGAAAACACCAAGAAAAGTTATGATAAAAAATAAGACAAGAAAACAACTTCATTTGTGCAAAGAATACAATAATAAAAAAAAAAAAAAAAAGTATTAATTCGAAACGTCTACCGATATCTCTATCCATCCCATAACAATGTTGCGCCGGTCTTGAGCTTGAGCGCGCCTGCGCGCTTTGTGAATTTGTTTCGTTAGCTGCGCACCCCTCCCACTGACACAGCCATCCGGCGCGTGTATAAAAAAGGCGCCGTACCTCTAGGCCGGGGACATTTACCAAGATTCAGTCGTCGCGCGCACACTCGTACGCGTGATACGTCGTTTTTTCGTGAGTTTCTAAACAAATCAAACAACCATGTCTGGTCGCGGTAAAGGTGGCAAGGTCAAGGGAAAGGCAAAGTCCCGTTCCAACCGTGCTGGTCTCCAGTTCCCCGTGGGACGTATCCATAGGCTGCTGCGTAACGGAAACTACGCCGAGCGCGTCGGTGCCGGTGCCCCCGTCTACTTGGCCGCCGTGATGGAGTATCTGGCTGCTGAGGTTCTCGAGTTGGCCGGCAACGCCGCGAGAGACAACAAGAAGACCAGGATCATCCCGCGTCATCTTCAATTGGCCATCCGCAACGACGAGGAGTTGAACAAGCTGCTCTCCGGTGTGACGATCGCTCAAGGTGGTGTGCTGCCGAACATCCAGGCGGTGCTCCTGCCCAAGAAGACCGAGAAGAAGGCTTAGACGTCGTCGTGCTACAGCGACGACATCTGACCGTGATGCATCGTGCGAGTGTTCCGCACGCGTACTTCGATATGATATTAATTATGTCGTTTGCGCGATGCTCTCCGCTCGTATGCATTCAAAACAAAAGGCCCTTTTCAGGGCCACAACACTATTCGTCAATTATAACACAAAGACAATTTCTTTATCGGTGTTATCGTCAAACAAAAACGTACCGTACTCTCAGTTGACTTACTGTTGACTTACTTTACAAGATTAGAAGAAAATAAAAATGTAATAATGCACAATACAGGTTAGGAACCAGAGTACCACCCCCCCCTCCCTCTGCCCCCCTCTCACATGTTGAATCGGGAAATGATCGATCATCTCATCGGAGTATGTACCTAAAACATACAGAATAATGTGAATGTAAACTGTATGCATACAAATACGTAAGTAAGTAATTAATAAATATAAAAGAAACCGTACGCTGAAGGAAGGAAGGATTAGATTAATGTTTGATACCTATTTCTAAGAATATAATATAGTTATTTATCCATATATTGTTTAGTATTTTTTCACTTAATTTCGAGCACAGGCGTCTCCGCGCCCCCTTCACCTCCCTCACGGATAACCCCTCTCCCCGCGCTCTCGCTTAGGAGCGCTGCGATTGGTCCGCCGCTGCGTCGAGTCACTCATCGCTTGCCGCAACTTCGTACCGCTGGGTCGCGTATAAATACAACTTGTCGCCGCGAGTTGATTTTATACTGCGACTGAACCCCGTTTCGGTAGCACGTGTGTACTCTAAAATTCCATAATGCCGCCCAAGACAAGTGGTAAAGCCGCCAAGAAGTCTGGCAAAGCCCAGAAGAACATCTCCAAGACCGACAAGAAGAAGAAGAAGCACAAGAGGAAGGAGAGCTACGCCATCTACATTTACAAGGTGTTGAAGCAGGTGCACCCCGACACCGGTATCTCCAGCAAGGCCATGTCAATCATGAACTCGTTCGTGAACGACATCTTCGAGCGTATCGCCGCCGAAGCTTCCCGCCTCGCCCACTACAACAAGAGGTCGACCATCACGTCCAGGGAGGTGCAGACGTCCGTCAGGCTCCTGCTGCCCGGTGAACTCGCCAAGCACGCCGTCAGTGAAGGCACCAAGGCCGTCACCAAATACACCAGCTCCAAGTGAGCGGTCGATCGGTAGCGTTAGCAAGAGCCGCCGACGCTCCGTCTCGTCTCGACTCGCCTCGCCTCGTGTGTGTATACAGTGTTAAACCCAGTGCGCTTGTTCGTGTGTCTTGTTGACTGCGATGCGTGTGTTAATTGTGCTAGTGTCTTCGTAACGTGCGTGCATGCATACGGACACCTACCTACTCGGTATGTGTGTGTGTGTCGTGTATGTACGTACGAGACTCGCACGACGCACGCGTCGCGAACAAACCACGACAAACGTCTGGACGCGCACGCACACCGTGGGATGGCAGGAGAAACAACAAAAGGCCCTTTTCAGGGCCACAAATATATTCATGTGAATTTGTATTCACATTTCTGAAATCGGAAACTCGTCAAAACGTTACTTACCTACTAGTACAACAACTAACTAACTACCTACCTACCTACCTACCTACCTACCTACCTTCCTACCTATACCTACAAATAAAAAATTAGTCTGTCTACCAAACTGACTAACTAGTTATTAGTAAATATGCATGCATGCTATCTCTCACATTATTGACAGTAGCTAAGAGACAAAGCGTAATCTATCTAAAATATTTCTTCCCGCGTAAATGAGAGGCAATAAAAACGACACGTATATAAGTTAAATGCTTATTTATATTCATTCTTAAAACACGGCGTGGTGGAGCAATTCAATTTGTATAGGTAGTGACAATTATTATTATACTCGGAGTTGTAGTAATTTTTTTTTTTTATTTTATTTTTTTTTATTTATTACTGTGGTATTTTTTAATAAGACTGAGGCATTAAAAGAAAAAGCAAAAAAAAAAAATGCATTTACCTAATTCGATCGTGTCGATTTATTTTACAAATTTAGTTAGTTCGAAGTATTGTGTAGAGGGCGCGCGGGTGCGCGCGATCCCCTGCCGCTACGGTGCCACGGGTATAAATACGACCGAATACTGCGTCGCCTTTTTTATTCGCTCTCGTACGTTCGAAGCGTGCAGGTCGTTTTTCTGTTAGTAGTTGTTATTATTTCGTTCCGTGTTTACAATGGCGCGTACCAAGCAGACCGCTCGTAAATCCACCGGTGGTAAGGCTCCGAGGAAGCAGCTCGCCACCAAAGCTGCGCGCAAGAGTGCACCGGCCACCGGTGGCGTTAAGAAACCCCATCGCTACAGGCCCGGCACTGTGGCCCTCCGTGAGATTCGTCGCTACCAGAAGAGTACCGAGCTGCTGATCCGCAAGCTTCCGTTCCAGCGTCTCGTACGTGAGATCGCACAGGACTTCAAGACCGATCTCCGTTTCCAGAGCTCCGCTGTCATGGCGCTGCAGGAGGCTAGCGAAGCTTACCTCGTCGGTCTCTTCGAAGACACCAACCTGTGCGCGATTCACGCGAAGCGCGTCACCATCATGCCCAAGGACATCCAGTTGGCGCGCAGGATCAGAGGCGAACGCGCTTAAACTGCTGCTGTCGCAGCCAGCACACGTCACAATACACACACATCGTCCTCGACGTTGACTGTGTGCAGTTTGTGACTGTGCGTTCACACAAAAGGCCCTTTTCAGGGCCGCATATGTATCAGATTATTAAATGTTTCTTTATAACAGAAGTCGCAAAAACGTAACCGTCACACACTACACGATTAAAACATACACCCTTAAGTACCTACCTACCTACCTACCTGCTTACTTACTTACTTACTTACTTACTTCCTTCCTTCCTTGCTTACTTACTTACTTACTTACTTACTTGCTTAAATAAATAACAGAGACAGTCTGATAATTTTCGACATAATTAATACCAGGAATACTCGGTTAGTAACTACTACATAACAATAATTGGCATAGCTATCATGTCTTTATGTACATATCGACCTACTACATAAAATTATTATTAAGAATAAAATGCTTTTTAGTTTAATGCTAAAATGTAATGTTATTCGAATGTGCGCGACGAAACAACGTAGCGTAGAACCAACCAACCAATGACGAGCATCGAGTCGCCTCGCCCCCCCCCGCGCCTCCCGTCTCGGTCCCACCGCCCGCTCAGCTCCGCGTCGGGTATAAATATAAGACAGAGGCGCACTGGAAAAAAAAAAAAAAAAAAAGGGATCGCTAGTGATCGATTGTTCGGACGTGCCAGTGACCCACTGACCTACTTTCCCACCGACCAACGACCGGAGGAGTTTTTGCCATTGTGCCAACTTTTGGGGGTACTTTGGCAAAACTTTTTTTCGCCCGGACCGTCATTTTTTCACTTTCCCTGTGTTCGCGCAAGTGTTTTGCACTGGTGCGAGCACAGGGGGAGCGCCGTTGCTGCCCGGTGCCTGGGCACCGTTGCGGTCGCGAAGTCACGTCGTCGAAAGCAGCAAGACAGCAAGAAGATGCCGATGCCTGGCGCCCGCGGCTCGTTTGGCCGCGGTGACGCCGGCTACCCGACGCCTCGCCCGGGGTTGGACCGGACAACGTCGTTGCCTAATATTGGCGACGCGATGACCGGTGCAGCGCCGGCGCCACCTCGAAGCGAAGAGAAGAGTAAGAAGAAGAAGAAGCCTAGCAGGAAGGGGCCAGAAGAGGAGCCCACAACCGAAGTCGGACCGAGCGGATCAAGCACGGCGGCTGCTGCGAGTGACCCGTCGGTGACATCGGCGCCTGCGCGCGTTGCGCCGGCACCCTCGCCGAGTCATCCGCACGCCGTAGCCGTGCGGCCGTCCGCCTCTCGTCCGGTGCCGACCCAGGCCCCGGGACCTGCCGCCGCGATTGCGGGCCGCGCGCCGCCTGTGCGCGCCGCCGCGCCCGCCGTACGTGCGACAGTACGCGACGCCGCGCCTCCGTCGTGCGCGTCGGTGCGCGACCTCGCGCCAACCGCGCGCGACGCCGCGCCACCTGTGCGCGCACCCACATCCGCGCCGCGCGCCCCTGTGGCGGCGGCGCGAGCTGCCGCTACACCATCCGCGCCATACGTGCGCCCCTCTGCGCGCCCAGTCGCGCGCACCACCGCCGCACCGCATCCCGCCGCGTCGACAGCGCCCTCTGTGGCTGCGTCCGCGGCGGCCGCCTCCAGCCGTGGTGCCACAGCCACGCGCCCCACCACCGCCAGCACCAGCCGCAGCGTGGTGACCGGACCGGCACAGGCGGAGCGGGACCGTCGCCCTCTGCCAAAGTTGGCACTCGGTGCCCGTGCGACGCCACCGACGCCTGTGGCGCCTGAATCTCCGGCGCCCCCCCGTGCCTCGGCCTACGACTCGCCGGCGGGACGATCGGCATGCTCGTCTCGAGCGGGCTCGAGTATGTCGATGGTGTCCGCGGGCTCGGTCGACTCTCTGCCGAGTGCGCTTGGCGGGCGCTCACCGCCGGCATCTCCGACGCCGTCACTGGGACTCGGCTACGAGTTCCAGTCGGACCTGCGTCCGCAGCGACGGCGCCGAAGCACCGATGAAGCTGAAGAAGAGGCGAAGCGTTACTGCCTCGACCCGCCGCGACCGCAGCGCGAGCGCGCACCGCCGCGAGGGCAGGGCACCGCCAGGGCGCCCACCTTCGCCGAAGCGGCTCGCCGCACGCCGCCTGCGTCGCCGTCGCCAACACCATCACCGCCTCCGTCCTCGGGAGGTAGAAGACGCCATGAAGCACCGCACCGACAACAAGGGGTGAGTGTTTTAAGTGCCACTACTGTTTCTACAGTTCGACCGGTTGCCCCAGAGGACAACGGAGCGGCCACTGCAAAGCCCAAGCCGAAGCCGCCGAAGCGGCCGAGGTATCCTCCGCTGGTGGTGGAGAGGCTGCCGGGATGGGCCGCACACTTCAGGGCCATCAGTGCTAAACTGGGCCGACCACCCAGCGCCCGACCATACGGCGCTGGGGTTCGCTTCTCACCAGAAAGTGAGGAGGAATTTAGGTTGGTCCAGAGGTACCTGACCGGCCTGGAAAAAGAGTGTGGCATATCGTGGTTTGCCTACTCACTGCCGGCGGAGCGCAGCATTAAGGTGGCCATCACAGGGCTACCGGTCGACACCCCGCCGGAAGAGATACAGGAGGAGCTCCGCGCGTTGGGGTACGAGCCGGAGTACGTGCGTCACATTAGGGCGCGCCAAGGACGACCCGGCTGCGTATTCCACGCAGTAATAAAGAGGACGCCGGAGGCCAGGTCCATCTTCGACATCAGTGTGTTTATGTGCATGCGGGGTGTCAAGATCGAGGCCTGGCGGGGAAAACGCGGGCCCGCGCAGTGCCACCGGTGCCAAAAGTTTCGGCACTCATCACACCACTGCCACCGACCGCTCGCCTGTGTCCGCTGTGGAGAGGGGCACGCCGCACGGGATTGCCCTCGCCCACGCGAAGAGCCGGCGACATGCGCCAACTGCGGGGGTGATCACCCTGCGAACAACGTGCGCTGCCCCGCCTTTCAGGCTGAGTTGCGGAACAGGCGAGCCGGCACGGTCGCCGCCACGACCGCCGCACGCCGACCGGCTCAGGCCATCGAGAGGCCGGCAGAAGTGGCCTCCACCGAGGCCCAAGGCGCGTCGCTGATGGCGGCGGCCAACGGGCCCACGTCACGGACAGAAGCCCCCTCCTCCTCCAAGCGGCGGAGGATGCGGAAGAAGAGGCGTGGGGCAAAAGGTAAGAAGCCGGAGCCCCCCCCCGCACCCAGGGAAGACACACGCCGGGCCGACCCTACCTCGACCCAAGCGCAGGCTGTCCTCCCACCAACATCTACATCTGAGCGGAGGAAGACAAGGCCGACAGCTGGCGCCGGCATAGCACGGCCCTCGGCCCCCCTGCCACCACAACGCTCCTCAATGAGACACACGAGCGCCGGCCCAGCTGCCGTCGCCGAGAAAAAGAAGGAATTCACAGCCTGCGCCATACAGCTGCTGATGGACTTAATTAAGGCCATCAGCCAAGGCCAAGACGCGGAGCTGGTCATCCTCGACGGCCTGGCCTCTCTCCTTAAATTATATCATGGATAGGTCGTTGAGGGTGCTCCACTGGAACGCCCGCGGCCTTCGAGGTAAGGTCGCCCCCCTCCGCCGCTTGCTATATGAACAAGACATCGACGTGGCGCTGGTAAGCGAGACGCACCTGGGACAGGAGGACAAGCTCAAAGTCTCGGGTTTCCTCGCTTACAGGAAGGACGAAAGGTCGGCCAACAACGCCCCCTACCGTGGTCTGGCGGTACTGGTGAGGCGTAGGGTCGTCCATCAAGAGCTCCCCGTGCCGTCGCCCGGCTCGTTCTACGCGCTGGGTGTGCAGCTACATTTTGCCGGCGAGGATCTCGCCATTTACGCCTGCTACAAGGCGCCCTCGGCCAAACTGGACCCCACGGAACTGAGGGCCCTTCTCGAGGCCAACAGCGGCGCGACGATCCTTGCCGGTGACCTTAACTGTAAGCACCCGGCGTGGAACTCGGCCGCGACCAACACGGCGGGCAGACGACTCTACGCGGACGCGGAGGCCTTCGGCTATACGGTGTCCGGCCCAGAGACGCCCACCCACTACCCGGACGCCCACATCTACATGCCGGACGTGCTGGACATCGTGGCCTACCGAGGGCTACACTGCCAGATCACACAACAAGTCCTAGACGACGAGATGCAATCGGATCACCACCCTGTACTCGTCGTCCTATCGGGTATGCCGACCCGAATGATGCCCGCAGCGCCACGTCGTCGCATCGATTGGGATGCCTTTAAGGAAAAGACTGAGGCCACCACACCGACTCGGCCCCTGATTACCTCCGCGGACGTTAATCAGACTGCCGATGACGTCACTGCTTGCATCCAGAGCGCCTTAGAAGCGGCGACTACGACAGAGCCGCAGGGGAGAGTGCAGCAGCCGCCCTTGCCGGCTTATCTCCGCTCAATGATCGCCGTCAAGAGGCGCCTTCGCAAGCAGTGGCAACAACTTAGATGCCCTACTCTCAAGAGGAAACTTAATAGTCTCGCGGAGAAGATTAAGGCCGAGTTGAGATGCCGGGACGCCGAGTGCTGGGAGGAACGCATCGATGAGGCGGCCGGCAGCTGGCCATCCGCCCATCGTCTCTGCCGCCAGCTCACGAACACCCCAGCCCCGGTGCGCCCCCTACTGGACAGCGGCGGGGCGCTCAAGTATGTCGCTGAGGACCGCGCGGAGGTCTTCGCTGAGCACCTGGAGCGTCAGTTCCGACCGAACCCGACCAGCGACGCCGCACATGTCGCAACAGTCGAGCAACACCTTGGGGAGTACTTCGCAACGCCGGTAGCCCCCGAGGAGGACGCCATCTTTTTCTCGCCTGGGGCGGTCAGACGCGCCATCCTGAGGACAAAACCCAGGAAGGCCCCCGGTGCTGACGGTATCACCAACGCAGTGCTGCGCCACCTGCCGTACCGCTTGGTGGCGGCACTGGCGCGCCTGTTTACGGCGATACTGCGCACTGGGACGTTTCCTTCCTCGTGGAAGGAGGGGCGCGTCATCATGCTGCCCAAGGCGGGGAAAAACATCCTGAAGCCAGAAAGCTACCGGCCCATCACCCTGCTGCCCACCATCTCCAAGGTGTTCGAGATGCTCCTGTTGCGACATCTCCAGCCGCACATCTCGCCGCGGCCTGAACAATTCGGGTTTAGGTCGGAGCACAGCACGACGCTTCAGCTGTCGAGGGTACTGCACCACCTGGCGCAAGCCATGAACAAGAAGGAGTACGCGGTGGCAGTACTCCTCGACATGGAGAAGGCCTTCGACCGCGTGTGGCACGACGGCCTTGTATTTAAGCTGGCCACGTCTGACGCGCCTCGCCGCGTTGTCAAGGTGGTCCAGTCTTTCCTTACAGATCGGAGTTTCCGCGTGGTGGTCGAGGGCGCGCTGTCTAGCGCCCGCCCGGTGCTGGCAGGCGTGCCGCAGGGCAGCTGCGTGTCGCCAGCGTGTTACTCACGTTACACGGACGACATCCCCACGACGCCAGAGGCGATGCTCGCGCTGTACGCCGACGACGCCGCGTACATTACCACCTCGCTCAATGCAAAGTACGCGGCGGTGAAGATGCAGCGCGCGCTAAATCTGCTGCCTGACTGGCTGTCGAAGTGGCGGCTGTCAGTTAACGTGGGTAAGACGCAGGCGATGGTCGTCGGATCAGCGCCCCTCCCACCACCCCTGACGCTACAAGGCGCCGACGTCGCGTGGTCGCCCCGGGTGAAGTACCTGGGCGTCACCATCGACCGTCGGCTCACCATGGGTCCTCACGTCCGCCAGGTCGCGGCGCGGGTCAAGGTCGCCCGCAACCTGCTCCACCCAGTGCTCTCGTCCCGGCTACCGGCGCGCGTCAAGTTGGGCGTGTATAAAACATATATACGCTCGATATTGACGTACGCCGCCCCTGCATGGTTCGTCCTCGCGTGCGAGGGCCACAAGAAGCTTCTCCGCACGCAACAGAACTTTGCGTTGCGGACCATCGTCGCCGCCCCACGGCACGTGAGGAACGACGTCATCCAGCGGGATCTCGGGATCGAGAGCCTGGACGCTTTCATCCGGCGCCTTGCGACGGGAATGTTCGCGCGTGCCGACGCATCCGCTTGGCCCCACGTCAAGCACATTGCGCCCTGGCATGCGCGCCCCCCTGACGCGAGGCGCCCCCTCCCCCGCGACCTGGTAGCGGACGACGACCCCACCCCACCGGATTCGACGCCCGGGTAAGCTGTACCAGGTTACACGCAGCTTACCTGCACAATAAGACTCAACATTTCAAACACGCATCCAGCTGCGCGACGTATTCTAAGTTAATATAGGTGCGTCGCGTAGCTAAACCACACAAGCACCCTCTCTACACTCACGTAGACTCACGCGCAAGGGGCGCGCCGCCGGCTCGCAACCTACGCAGACACTGGGCGGTGTCACACAATACAATACCGCCCTTACACTCACAACGGCCTCTTAGTCCGGACCGCGACCGGCTAGCTCTGGAAGCGGGGCGGACGAGAGCCATACATCCTTCGTAGGTGCGTCGGAGTCGGCCCCTCTGTCGCTGGTCGTCCCCCGCTGGGCCTCCCCTGGGTAACTGGGGGTCTCACCCGGCGGGGACAGACCGCCGAGGCGCCGTGAAGAAATCAGCGCTGTGCCTACAGCGCTGTGGCGCGCCTACGAAAATTCTTATAGCAATCACACACACCCAGACGCACGTGCCATGCGTGCGGCATCAGGCCTGCCGAACTTTGGCAACACAATGACGGGTCCCGTTTTAACGGGCCAAGGTATGGCCTCCGCGGCAAGGGGGCGAAGCCCCGTAACCGCTTGCCGCGTCCCCTAGCGGGGACGCAGCGACATCCCAACGTACCTGGAAAAAAAGCCAGTCGTTCGCGTCGTTCGTGCTCGCACACACCCGTGTCGGAATTTTATTATCGTGTTACTTTGAAACCCCACTGCTGAGAAGATGACCGGTCGCGGTAAGGGAGGAAAGGGTCTGGGAAAAGGAGGAGCCAAGCGTCACAGGAAGGTACTTCGTGATAACATCCAAGGTATCACGAAGCCCGCCATCCGTCGTCTGGCTCGCAGAGGCGGCGTGAAACGTATCTCCGGTCTGATCTACGAAGAGACTCGCGGTGTGCTTAAAGTGTTCCTAGAGAACGTCATCCGTGACGCCGTCACTTACACCGAGCACGCCAAGAGGAAGACCGTCACCGCCATGGACGTCGTCTACGCTCTGAAGCGCCAGGGTCGCACCCTGTACGGTTTCGGCGGTTAAACGTGTACGTGTCGGAGCTGTGCAGTGCAACCAGCAGCTCTACATACTGTGTGTGTGCGGACGTGTGTGTGTTGCGTTCGTTCGTTGTGAATGAACAAAATCATACCGTTCAACCATCATGCGTGTGTAGATGCGCACATCAAAAAGGCCCTTTTCAGGGCCGCATATGATTCGATACAATTAAAAGTTTCTTTAATGGAGTTGTCATAAAAACGTACCTAATCTGCTCATTACTTACCTATACCTTCAGTTTTGGAGAATGATTACTAGATAAAATGAAACACAGTTACCTATATTATAAACGATTCTTTTATATCTGCACTAGGTACACTCTTACAAACTACTACTAATATTGGGCTTACATCTAAAATGTCGATCGTTTACCACATATACCTACGCGTGATAGTCGCACTCTTCCCTTCGCCGTCGCCGCTGTCTCGAAGCAAGCCGGTCGAGAGTATGTCTGAATGAACCTGAAAAATAAAAGAAAACATTAGAGACCCTAACACTTATGTAGAACACACACACAAATCTACCTACCTAGGCACCACCATCCGTTCGCTCTTGTTCGGTGACGGTGCGCGTGCAGTTTGTTTATGTCGTCGTGTTATTATTGTAGGTACTTACCTATAAAGATACACTCTATTATTTCGATCGCATCTCATGAGGTATGCTATTTTTATGTAGGTGTGCCATTTATTATTTCGTATGTATGTTAAATGCGTTACGAGCATTACGGGCCGACTGCCTGCCTAGCTACTGGCTAGTATATAGAACGCTGTGTGTGTACCGTACGGTACGCGGGCCGGAGCGACGACGCGCTGTTGTCGTTTACGCAGACCTACTTCTTTAATACGCTTTCTGATGCGATAATCGCAGTCGACTCCTCGAAGGGCGCTCCTTCGTCTTTTAATATTAGTATACGATTAATAGGTAGCACGTCCTGGACGGAGTCGTCCGTCCTTAGCGGTTCGGCGGTCGCGGTGTTTTACGACGCTTCACTTTTACCTCGATAATACCTTCGCGACGCCGTGTGATATCGACGACGTCCTGTCGCCACACAAGCTCGATATCCTCCTTGTTGACGCGTCGGCCTCTAGCCCGGCTAACTATCGATTTTATAGAGAAAATAACGTTTTGAACTCGACCCGACCTACGCTTCGTACGCAGTCGTCAAAATAAAACGCCGCCACCGTCCGAACGCGCACCGCACTCCGCCTGCATTCGCACGTCCGCATACTCCACTTCATGAACTATCCGAAACCGCAAACGCCCTTGGGCCCGCTCCTCGTTAACTATTCTTTTTGTTTATTTTATTAGATACGTGTTAGTGAAAACTTTCAAGCGTTCATACGAGAAAACGTCGCGCGACATCACGGCTCTCGTTACGGTAAAGTTCCGTCGTACCTAAGCGTACGTATACGAAATTTGTAAATCTTATAAGTGGCGACATCTAAGTCTCTCTCCTCTTATATTATTATATAGTATATCAATCGACGTCAGTCTTTTGTCGTGTACGTGTGTGTAAGTGTACTCTCCTGATCAATACGAAATGGCAGACACAGCAGTAGCTACCGAGGCTCCGGCACCCGCTACACCAGCGAAGAAGCAGGCGAGGCAGGCCGGCGGCGCGGGCGCCGCGAAGAAACCGAAGGCGAAGCCGACCCATCCTAAAACATCCGAGATGGTCAACAACGCTATCAAGGAGATGAAGGAGCGCAGCGGATCATCCCTGCAGGCGATCAAGAAGTACATCGCCGCCCAGTACAAGGTCGACGCCGAGAAACTGGCTCCGTTCATCAGGAAATATCTGAAGAGCGCCGTCGAATCTGGCGCGCTGATCCAGACCAAGGGCAAGGGTGCCTCCGGTTCCTTCAAGCTCGAGTCGAAATCGGCCGCGTCCAAGAAACCCGCCACCGCCGCCGCCGGCAAGGCCGCCGGTAAGGCGACCGCCTCTGCGGCCGCTAAGACCAAGAAGGCGACCGTCTCGGCGGCTGGAGCCAAGACCAAGAAGGCAGCAGCCGCCGCCGCGGCCGCCTCTGCAGCTTCGGGTTCACCCTCCAAGGCCAAGTCGTCGGCCGCCGCCGCTAAGGACAAGAAGGCCGCCGCCGCTAAGAAGAAGCCGGCACCCAAGAAGGCCGCCGCTCCCGCCAAGGCGAAGGGCGCCGCCGCTCCGAAAGCTAAGAAGACAGCCAAGCCGCCAACCAAGAAACCTAAAGCGCCTAAACCCAAGAAGGCAGCGGCTACACCCAAGTCTAAACCGGCAGCCAAGAAAGCGTCCGCCGCCAAGAAGTAAGCAGCGGTCGCGTTCGCGTTACACCGGCGACGACGACGGCGACGACGACGACAGCGGCGCAGTCGGCTGAACACACACGACTGTGTGTTTGTGTGTAATTAGTGTGCGTGCGTCTTGCCTACTGTGCGTTTGCGTGTAATACCTACTACGCTACATAATGTGTGTGCGTGTGTATGTATTATATTGTATTATGCACGGTAAAGAGGCGCGCGCGTGCTTCTTGCGTTTTCATCAACGTCCAACCGCGCGCACGTAGTACGTACGCGTCCATCGTCCTCGGGAAAAGAGGGGTGCGGAACGCGCTCGACGTGTCTGAGATGCTTAGAGTTGCGTGCATGCGCTCACAATCGCGGCGCTCTCCGAGCGCACACCAAAAAGCCCTTTTCAGGGCTAACAAAACTATCATGAATATGACAAATATTCATTTCTTTAATACAGAGAGAGTCAAAACGTTTTATAATAACACATCATACCTACCTACCTACCTACCTACCTACCTACCTACCTACCTACCTACCTACCTCATAGTTCTACACGTGTAATTACACCATTTAATAAGGGCTCTATTCACAGACATGGTTCTTTCTACTGTTTACTAGTTACATATTGTTTACACACAAAGCAATCTATCTCTGAAAACACCAAGAAAAGTTATGATAAAAAATAAGACAAGAAAACAACTTCATTTGTGCAAAGAATACAATAATAAAAAAAAAAAAAAAAAGTATTAATTCGAAACGTCTACCGATATCTCTATCCATCCCATAACAATGTTGCGCCGGTCTTGAGCTTGAGCGCGCCTGCGCGCTTTGTGAATTTGTTTCGTTAGCTGCGCACCCCTCCCACTGACACAGCCATCCGGCGCGTGTATAAAAAAGGCGCCGTACCTCTAGGCCGGGGACATTTACCAAGATTCAGTCGTCGCGCGCACACTCGTACGCGTGATACGTCGTTTTTTCGTGAGTTTCTAAACAAATCAAACAACCATGTCTGGTCGCGGTAAAGGTGGCAAGGTCAAGGGAAAGGCAAAGTCCCGTTCCAACCGTGCTGGTCTCCAGTTCCCCGTGGGACGTATCCATAGGCTGCTGCGTAACGGAAACTACGCCGAGCGCGTCGGTGCCGGTGCCCCCGTCTACTTGGCCGCCGTGATGGAGTATCTGGCTGCTGAGGTTCTCGAGTTGGCCGGCAACGCCGCGAGAGACAACAAGAAGACCAGGATCATCCCGCGTCATCTTCAATTGGCCATCCGCAACGACGAGGAGTTGAACAAGCTGCTCTCCGGTGTGACGATCGCTCAAGGTGGTGTGCTGCCGAACATCCAGGCGGTGCTCCTGCCCAAGAAGACCGAGAAGAAGGCTTAGACGTCGTCGTGCTACAGCGACGACATCTGACCGTGATGCATCGTGCGAGTGTTCCGCACGCGTACTTCGATATGATATTAATTATGTCGTTTGCGCGATGCTCTCCGCTCGTATGCATTCAAAACAAAAGGCCCTTTTCAGGGCCACAACACTATTCGTCAATTATAACACAAAGACAATTTCTTTATCGGTGTTATCGTCAAACAAAAACGTACCGTACTCTCAGTTGACTTACTGTTGACTTACTTTACAAGATTAGAAGAAAATAAAAATGTAATAATGCACAATACAGGTTAGGAACCAGAGTACCACCCCCCCCTCCCTCTGCCCCCCTCTCACATGTTGAATCGGGAAATGATCGATCATCTCATCGGAGTATGTACCTAAAACATACAGAATAATGTGAATGTAAACTGTATGCATACAAATACGTAAGTAAGTAATTAATAAATATAAAAGAAACCGTACGCTGAAGGAAGGAAGGATTAGATTAATGTTTGATACCTATTTCTAAGAATATAATATAGTTATTTATCCATATATTGTTTAGTATTTTTTCACTTAATTTCGAGCACAGGCGTCTCCGCGCCCCCTTCACCTCCCTCACGGATAACCCCTCTCCCCGCGCTCTCGCTTAGGAGCGCTGCGATTGGTCCGCCGCTGCGTCGAGTCACTCATCGCTTGCCGCAACTTCGTACCGCTGGGTCGCGTATAAATACAACTTGTCGCCGCGAGTTGATTTTATACTGCGACTGAACCCCGTTTCGGTAGCACGTGTGTACTCTAAAATTCCATAATGCCGCCCAAGACAAGTGGTAAAGCCGCCAAGAAGTCTGGCAAAGCCCAGAAGAACATCTCCAAGACCGACAAGAAGAAGAAGAAGCACAAGAGGAAGGAGAGCTACGCCATCTACATTTACAAGGTGTTGAAGCAGGTGCACCCCGACACCGGTATCTCCAGCAAGGCCATGTCAATCATGAACTCGTTCGTGAACGACATCTTCGAGCGTATCGCCGCCGAAGCTTCCCGCCTCGCCCACTACAACAAGAGGTCGACCATCACGTCCAGGGAGGTGCAGACGTCCGTCAGGCTCCTGCTGCCCGGTGAACTCGCCAAGCACGCCGTCAGTGAAGGCACCAAGGCCGTCACCAAATACACCAGCTCCAAGTGAGCGGTCGATCGGTAGCGTTAGCAAGAGCCGCCGACGCTCCGTCTCGTCTCGACTCGCCTCGCCTCGTGTGTGTATACAGTGTTAAACCCAGTGCGCTTGTTCGTGTGTCTTGTTGACTGCGATGCGTGTGTTAATTGTGCTAGTGTCTTCGTAACGTGCGTGCATGCATACGGACACCTACCTACTCGGTATGTGTGTGTGTGTCGTGTATGTACGTACGAGACTCGCACGACGCACGCGTCGCGAACAAACCACGACAAACGTCTGGACGCGCACGCACACCGTGGGATGGCAGGAGAAACAACAAAAGGCCCTTTTCAGGGCCACAAATATATTCATGTGAATTTGTATTCACATTTCTGAAATCGGAAACTCGTCAAAACGTTACTTACCTACTAGTACAACAACTAACTAACTACCTACCTACCTACCTACCTACCTACCTACCTTCCTACCTATACCTACAAATAAAAAATTAGTCTGTCTACCAAACTGACTAACTAGTTATTAGTAAATATGCATGCATGCTATCTCTCACATTATTGACAGTAGCTAAGAGACAAAGCGTAATCTATCTAAAATATTTCTTCCCGCGTAAATGAGAGGCAATAAAAACGACACGTATATAAGTTAAATGCTTATTTATATTCATTCTTAAAACACGGCGTGGTGGAGCAATTCAATTTGTATAGGTAGTGACAATTATTATTATACTCGGAGTTGTAGTAATTTTTTTTTTTTATTTTATTTTTTTTTATTTATTACTGTGGTATTTTTTAATAAGACTGAGGCATTAAAAGAAAAAGCAAAAAAAAAAAATGCATTTACCTAATTCGATCGTGTCGATTTATTTTACAAATTTAGTTAGTTCGAAGTATTGTGTAGAGGGCGCGCGGGTGCGCGCGATCCCCTGCCGCTACGGTGCCACGGGTATAAATACGACCGAATACTGCGTCGCCTTTTTTATTCGCTCTCGTACGTTCGAAGCGTGCAGGTCGTTTTTCTGTTAGTAGTTGTTATTATTTCGTTCCGTGTTTACAATGGCGCGTACCAAGCAGACCGCTCGTAAATCCACCGGTGGTAAGGCTCCGAGGAAGCAGCTCGCCACCAAAGCTGCGCGCAAGAGTGCACCGGCCACCGGTGGCGTTAAGAAACCCCATCGCTACAGGCCCGGCACTGTGGCCCTCCGTGAGATTCGTCGCTACCAGAAGAGTACCGAGCTGCTGATCCGCAAGCTTCCGTTCCAGCGTCTCGTACGTGAGATCGCACAGGACTTCAAGACCGATCTCCGTTTCCAGAGCTCCGCTGTCATGGCGCTGCAGGAGGCTAGCGAAGCTTACCTCGTCGGTCTCTTCGAAGACACCAACCTGTGCGCGATTCACGCGAAGCGCGTCACCATCATGCCCAAGGACATCCAGTTGGCGCGCAGGATCAGAGGCGAACGCGCTTAAACTGCTGCTGTCGCAGCCAGCACACGTCACAATACACACACATCGTCCTCGACGTTGACTGTGTGCAGTTTGTGACTGTGCGTTCACACAAAAGGCCCTTTTCAGGGCCGCATATGTATCAGATTATTAAATGTTTCTTTATAACAGAAGTCGCAAAAACGTAACCGTCACACACTACACGATTAAAACATACACCCTTAAGTACCTACCTACCTACCTACCTGCTTACTTACTTACTTACTTACTTACTTCCTTCCTTCCTTGCTTACTTACTTACTTACTTACTTGCTTAAATAAATAACAGAGACAGTCTGATAATTTTCGACATAATTAATACCAGGAATACTCGGTTAGTAACTACTACATAACAATAATTGGCATAGCTATCATGTCTTTATGTACATATCGACCTACTACATAAAATTATTATTAAGAATAAAATGCTTTTTAGTTTAATGCTAAAATGTAATGTTATTCGAATGTGCGCGACGAAACAACGTAGCGTAGAACCAACCAACCAATGACGAGCATCGAGTCGCCTCGCCCCCCCCCGCGCCTCCCGTCTCGGTCCCACCGCCCGCTCAGCTCCGCGTCGGGTATAAATATAAGACAGAGGCGCACTGGAAAAAAAGCCAGTCGTTCGCGTCGTTCGTGCTCGCACACACCCGTGTCGGAATTTTATTATCGTGTTACTTTGAAACCCCACTGCTGAGAAGATGACCGGTCGCGGTAAGGGAGGAAAGGGTCTGGGAAAAGGAGGAGCCAAGCGTCACAGGAAGGTACTTCGTGATAACATCCAAGGTATCACGAAGCCCGCCATCCGTCGTCTGGCTCGCAGAGGCGGCGTGAAACGTATCTCCGGTCTGATCTACGAAGAGACTCGCGGTGTGCTTAAAGTGTTCCTAGAGAACGTCATCCGTGACGCCGTCACTTACACCGAGCACGCCAAGAGGAAGACCGTCACCGCCATGGACGTCGTCTACGCTCTGAAGCGCCAGGGTCGCACCCTGTACGGTTTCGGCGGTTAAACGTGTACGTGTCGGAGCTGTGCAGTGCAACCAGCAGCTCTACATACTGTGTGTGTGCGGACGTGTGTGTGTTGCGTTCGTTCGTTGTGAATGAACAAAATCATACCGTTCAACCATCATGCGTGTGTAGATGCGCACATCAAAAAGGCCCTTTTCAGGGCCGCATATGATTCGATACAATTAAAAGTTTCTTTAATGGAGTTGTCATAAAAACGTACCTAATCTGCTCATTACTTACCTATACCTTCAGTTTTGGAGAATGATTACTAGATAAAATGAAACACAGTTACCTATATTATAAACGATTCTTTTATATCTGCACTAGGTACACTCTTACAAACTACTACTAATATTGGGCTTACATCTAAAATGTCGATCGTTTACCACATATACCTACGCGTGATAGTCGCACTCTTCCCTTCGCCGTCGCCGCTGTCTCGAAGCAAGCCGGTCGAGAGTATGTCTGAATGAACCTGAAAAATAAAAGAAAACATTAGAGACCCTAACACTTATGTAGAACACACACACAAATCTACCTACCTAGGCACCACCATCCGTTCGCTCTTGTTCGGTGACGGTGCGCGTGCAGTTTGTTTATGTCGTCGTGTTATTATTGTAGGTACTTACCTATAAAGATACACTCTATTATTTCGATCGCATCTCATGAGGTATGCTATTTTTATGTAGGTGTGCCATTTATTATTTCGTATGTATGTTAAATGCGTTACGAGCATTACGGGCCGACTGCCTGCCTAGCTACTGGCTAGTATATAGAACGCTGTGTGTGTACCGTACGGTACGCGGGCCGGAGCGACGACGCGCTGTTGTCGTTTACGCAGACCTACTTCTTTAATACGCTTTCTGATGCGATAATCGCAGTCGACTCCTCGAAGGGCGCTCCTTCGTCTTTTAATATTAGTATACGATTAATAGGTAGCACGTCCTGGACGGAGTCGTCCGTCCTTAGCGGTTCGGCGGTCGCGGTGTTTTACGACGCTTCACTTTTACCTCGATAATACCTTCGCGACGCCGTGTGATATCGACGACGTCCTGTCGCCACACAAGCTCGATATCCTCCTTGTTGACGCGTCGGCCTCTAGCCCGGCTAACTATCGATTTTATAGAGAAAATAACGTTTTGAACTCGACCCGACCTACGCTTCGTACGCAGTCGTCAAAATAAAACGCCGCCACCGTCCGAACGCGCACCGCACTCCGCCTGCATTCGCACGTCCGCATACTCCACTTCATGAACTATCCGAAACCGCAAACGCCCTTGGGCCCGCTCCTCGTTAACTATTCTTTTTGTTTATTTTATTAGATACGTGTTAGTGAAAACTTTCAAGCGTTCATACGAGAAAACGTCGCGCGACATCACGGCTCTCGTTACGGTAAAGTTCCGTCGTACCTAAGCGTACGTATACGAAATTTGTAAATCTTATAAGTGGCGACATCTAAGTCTCTCTCCTCTTATATTATTATATAGTATATCAATCGACGTCAGTCTTTTGTCGTGTACGTGTGTGTAAGTGTACTCTCCTGATCAATACGAAATGGCAGACACAGCAGTAGCTACCGAGGCTCCGGCACCCGCTACACCAGCGAAGAAGCAGGCGAGGCAGGCCGGCGGCGCGGGCGCCGCGAAGAAACCGAAGGCGAAGCCGACCCATCCTAAAACATCCGAGATGGTCAACAACGCTATCAAGGAGATGAAGGAGCGCAGCGGATCATCCCTGCAGGCGATCAAGAAGTACATCGCCGCCCAGTACAAGGTCGACGCCGAGAAACTGGCTCCGTTCATCAGGAAATATCTGAAGAGCGCCGTCGAATCTGGCGCGCTGATCCAGACCAAGGGCAAGGGTGCCTCCGGTTCCTTCAAGCTCGAGTCGAAATCGGCCGCGTCCAAGAAACCCGCCACCGCCGCCGCCGGCAAGGCCGCCGGTAAGGCGACCGCCTCTGCGGCCGCTAAGACCAAGAAGGCGACCGTCTCGGCGGCTGGAGCCAAGACCAAGAAGGCAGCAGCCGCCGCCGCGGCCGCCTCTGCAGCTTCGGGTTCACCCTCCAAGGCCAAGTCGTCGGCCGCCGCCGCTAAGGACAAGAAGGCCGCCGCCGCTAAGAAGAAGCCGGCACCCAAGAAGGCCGCCGCTCCCGCCAAGGCGAAGGGCGCCGCCGCTCCGAAAGCTAAGAAGACAGCCAAGCCGCCAACCAAGAAACCTAAAGCGCCTAAACCCAAGAAGGCAGCGGCTACACCCAAGTCTAAACCGGCAGCCAAGAAAGCGTCCGCCGCCAAGAAGTAAGCAGCGGTCGCGTTCGCGTTACACCGGCGACGACGACGGCGACGACGACGACAGCGGCGCAGTCGGCTGAACACACACGACTGTGTGTTTGTGTGTAATTAGTGTGCGTGCGTCTTGCCTACTGTGCGTTTGCGTGTAATACCTACTACGCTACATAATGTGTGTGCGTGTGTATGTATTATATTGTATTATGCACGGTAAAGAGGCGCGCGCGTGCTTCTTGCGTTTTCATCAACGTCCAACCGCGCGCACGTAGTACGTACGCGTCCATCGTCCTCGGGAAAAGAGGGGTGCGGAACGCGCTCGACGTGTCTGAGATGCTTAGAGTTGCGTGCATGCGCTCACAATCGCGGCGCTCTCCGAGCGCACACCAAAAAGCCCTTTTCAGGGCTAACAAAACTATCATGAATATGACAAATATTCATTTCTTTAATACAGAGAGAGTCAAAACGTTTTATAATAACACATCATACCTACCTACCTACCTACCTACCTACCTACCTACCTACCTACCTACCTACCTCATAGTTCTACACGTGTAATTACACCATTTAATAAGGGCTCTATTCACAGACATGGTTCTTTCTACTGTTTACTAGTTACATATTGTTTACACACAAAGCAATCTATCTCTGAAAACACCAAGAAAAGTTATGATAAAAAATAAGACAAGAAAACAACTTCATTTGTGCAAAGAATACAATAATAAAAAAAAAAAAAAAAAGTATTAATTCGAAACGTCTACCGATATCTCTATCCATCCCATAACAATGTTGCGCCGGTCTTGAGCTTGAGCGCGCCTGCGCGCTTTGTGAATTTGTTTCGTTAGCTGCGCACCCCTCCCACTGACACAGCCATCCGGCGCGTGTATAAAAAAGGCGCCGTACCTCTAGGCCGGGGACATTTACCAAGATTCAGTCGTCGCGCGCACACTCGTACGCGTGATACGTCGTTTTTTCGTGAGTTTCTAAACAAATCAAACAACCATGTCTGGTCGCGGTAAAGGTGGCAAGGTCAAGGGAAAGGCAAAGTCCCGTTCCAACCGTGCTGGTCTCCAGTTCCCCGTGGGACGTATCCATAGGCTGCTGCGTAACGGAAACTACGCCGAGCGCGTCGGTGCCGGTGCCCCCGTCTACTTGGCCGCCGTGATGGAGTATCTGGCTGCTGAGGTTCTCGAGTTGGCCGGCAACGCCGCGAGAGACAACAAGAAGACCAGGATCATCCCGCGTCATCTTCAATTGGCCATCCGCAACGACGAGGAGTTGAACAAGCTGCTCTCCGGTGTGACGATCGCTCAAGGTGGTGTGCTGCCGAACATCCAGGCGGTGCTCCTGCCCAAGAAGACCGAGAAGAAGGCTTAGACGTCGTCGTGCTACAGCGACGACATCTGACCGTGATGCATCGTGCGAGTGTTCCGCACGCGTACTTCGATATGATATTAATTATGTCGTTTGCGCGATGCTCTCCGCTCGTATGCATTCAAAACAAAAGGCCCTTTTCAGGGCCACAACACTATTCGTCAATTATAACACAAAGACAATTTCTTTATCGGTGTTATCGTCAAACAAAAACGTACCGTACTCTCAGTTGACTTACTGTTGACTTACTTTACAAGATTAGAAGAAAATAAAAATGTAATAATGCACAATACAGGTTAGGAACCAGAGTACCACCCCCCCCTCCCTCTGCCCCCCTCTCACATGTTGAATCGGGAAATGATCGATCATCTCATCGGAGTATGTACCTAAAACATACAGAATAATGTGAATGTAAACTGTATGCATACAAATACGTAAGTAAGTAATTAATAAATATAAAAGAAACCGTACGCTGAAGGAAGGAAGGATTAGATTAATGTTTGATACCTATTTCTAAGAATATAATATAGTTATTTATCCATATATTGTTTAGTATTTTTTCACTTAATTTCGAGCACAGGCGTCTCCGCGCCCCCTTCACCTCCCTCACGGATAACCCCTCTCCCCGCGCTCTCGCTTAGGAGCGCTGCGATTGGTCCGCCGCTGCGTCGAGTCACTCATCGCTTGCCGCAACTTCGTACCGCTGGGTCGCGTATAAATACAACTTGTCGCCGCGAGTTGATTTTATACTGCGACTGAACCCCGTTTCGGTAGCACGTGTGTACTCTAAAATTCCATAATGCCGCCCAAGACAAGTGGTAAAGCCGCCAAGAAGTCTGGCAAAGCCCAGAAGAACATCTCCAAGACCGACAAGAAGAAGAAGAAGCACAAGAGGAAGGAGAGCTACGCCATCTACATTTACAAGGTGTTGAAGCAGGTGCACCCCGACACCGGTATCTCCAGCAAGGCCATGTCAATCATGAACTCGTTCGTGAACGACATCTTCGAGCGTATCGCCGCCGAAGCTTCCCGCCTCGCCCACTACAACAAGAGGTCGACCATCACGTCCAGGGAGGTGCAGACGTCCGTCAGGCTCCTGCTGCCCGGTGAACTCGCCAAGCACGCCGTCAGTGAAGGCACCAAGGCCGTCACCAAATACACCAGCTCCAAGTGAGCGGTCGATCGGTAGCGTTAGCAAGAGCCGCCGACGCTCCGTCTCGTCTCGACTCGCCTCGCCTCGTGTGTGTATACAGTGTTAAACCCAGTGCGCTTGTTCGTGTGTCTTGTTGACTGCGATGCGTGTGTTAATTGTGCTAGTGTCTTCGTAACGTGCGTGCATGCATACGGACACCTACCTACTCGGTATGTGTGTGTGTGTCGTGTATGTACGTACGAGACTCGCACGACGCACGCGTCGCGAACAAACCACGACAAACGTCTGGACGCGCACGCACACCGTGGGATGGCAGGAGAAACAACAAAAGGCCCTTTTCAGGGCCACAAATATATTCATGTGAATTTGTATTCACATTTCTGAAATCGGAAACTCGTCAAAACGTTACTTACCTACTAGTACAACAACTAACTAACTACCTACCTACCTACCTACCTACCTACCTACCTTCCTACCTATACCTACAAATAAAAAATTAGTCTGTCTACCAAACTGACTAACTAGTTATTAGTAAATATGCATGCATGCTATCTCTCACATTATTGACAGTAGCTAAGAGACAAAGCGTAATCTATCTAAAATATTTCTTCCCGCGTAAATGAGAGGCAATAAAAACGACACGTATATAAGTTAAATGCTTATTTATATTCATTCTTAAAACACGGCGTGGTGGAGCAATTCAATTTGTATAGGTAGTGACAATTATTATTATACTCGGAGTTGTAGTAATTTTTTTTTTTTATTTTATTTTTTTTTATTTATTACTGTGGTATTTTTTAATAAGACTGAGGCATTAAAAGAAAAAGCAAAAAAAAAAAATGCATTTACCTAATTCGATCGTGTCGATTTATTTTACAAATTTAGTTAGTTCGAAGTATTGTGTAGAGGGCGCGCGGGTGCGCGCGATCCCCTGCCGCTACGGTGCCACGGGTATAAATACGACCGAATACTGCGTCGCCTTTTTTATTCGCTCTCGTACGTTCGAAGCGTGCAGGTCGTTTTTCTGTTAGTAGTTGTTATTATTTCGTTCCGTGTTTACAATGGCGCGTACCAAGCAGACCGCTCGTAAATCCACCGGTGGTAAGGCTCCGAGGAAGCAGCTCGCCACCAAAGCTGCGCGCAAGAGTGCACCGGCCACCGGTGGCGTTAAGAAACCCCATCGCTACAGGCCCGGCACTGTGGCCCTCCGTGAGATTCGTCGCTACCAGAAGAGTACCGAGCTGCTGATCCGCAAGCTTCCGTTCCAGCGTCTCGTACGTGAGATCGCACAGGACTTCAAGACCGATCTCCGTTTCCAGAGCTCCGCTGTCATGGCGCTGCAGGAGGCTAGCGAAGCTTACCTCGTCGGTCTCTTCGAAGACACCAACCTGTGCGCGATTCACGCGAAGCGCGTCACCATCATGCCCAAGGACATCCAGTTGGCGCGCAGGATCAGAGGCGAACGCGCTTAAACTGCTGCTGTCGCAGCCAGCACACGTCACAATACACACACATCGTCCTCGACGTTGACTGTGTGCAGTTTGTGACTGTGCGTTCACACAAAAGGCCCTTTTCAGGGCCGCATATGTATCAGATTATTAAATGTTTCTTTATAACAGAAGTCGCAAAAACGTAACCGTCACACACTACACGATTAAAACATACACCCTTAAGTACCTACCTACCTACCTACCTGCTTACTTACTTACTTACTTACTTACTTCCTTCCTTCCTTGCTTACTTACTTACTTACTTACTTGCTTAAATAAATAACAGAGACAGTCTGATAATTTTCGACATAATTAATACCAGGAATACTCGGTTAGTAACTACTACATAACAATAATTGGCATAGCTATCATGTCTTTATGTACATATCGACCTACTACATAAAATTATTATTAAGAATAAAATGCTTTTTAGTTTAATGCTAAAATGTAATGTTATTCGAATGTGCGCGACGAAACAACGTAGCGTAGAACCAACCAACCAATGACGAGCATCGAGTCGCCTCGCCCCCCCCCGCGCCTCCCGTCTCGGTCCCACCGCCCGCTCAGCTCCGCGTCGGGTATAAATATAAGACAGAGGCGCACTGGAAAAAAAGCCAGTCGTTCGCGTCGTTCGTGCTCGCACACACCCGTGTCGGAATTTTATTATCGTGTTACTTTGAAACCCCACTGCTGAGAAGATGACCGGTCGCGGTAAGGGAGGAAAGGGTCTGGGAAAAGGAGGAGCCAAGCGTCACAGGAAGGTACTTCGTGATAACATCCAAGGTATCACGAAGCCCGCCATCCGTCGTCTGGCTCGCAGAGGCGGCGTGAAACGTATCTCCGGTCTGATCTACGAAGAGACTCGCGGTGTGCTTAAAGTGTTCCTAGAGAACGTCATCCGTGACGCCGTCACTTACACCGAGCACGCCAAGAGGAAGACCGTCACCGCCATGGACGTCGTCTACGCTCTGAAGCGCCAGGGTCGCACCCTGTACGGTTTCGGCGGTTAAACGTGTACGTGTCGGAGCTGTGCAGTGCAACCAGCAGCTCTACATACTGTGTGTGTGCGGACGTGTGTGTGTTGCGTTCGTTCGTTGTGAATGAACAAAATCATACCGTTCAACCATCATGCGTGTGTAGATGCGCACATCAAAAAGGCCCTTTTCAGGGCCGCATATGATTCGATACAATTAAAAGTTTCTTTAATGGAGTTGTCATAAAAACGTACCTAATCTGCTCATTACTTACCTATACCTTCAGTTTTGGAGAATGATTACTAGATAAAATGAAACACAGTTACCTATATTATAAACGATTCTTTTATATCTGCACTAGGTACACTCTTACAAACTACTACTAATATTGGGCTTACATCTAAAATGTCGATCGTTTACCACATATACCTACGCGTGATAGTCGCACTCTTCCCTTCGCCGTCGCCGCTGTCTCGAAGCAAGCCGGTCGAGAGTATGTCTGAATGAACCTGAAAAATAAAAGAAAACATTAGAGACCCTAACACTTATGTAGAACACACACACAAATCTACCTACCTAGGCACCACCATCCGTTCGCTCTTGTTCGGTGACGGTGCGCGTGCAGTTTGTTTATGTCGTCGTGTTATTATTGTAGGTACTTACCTATAAAGATACACTCTATTATTTCGATCGCATCTCATGAGGTATGCTATTTTTATGTAGGTGTGCCATTTATTATTTCGTATGTATGTTAAATGCGTTACGAGCATTACGGGCCGACTGCCTGCCTAGCTACTGGCTAGTATATAGAACGCTGTGTGTGTACCGTACGGTACGCGGGCCGGAGCGACGACGCGCTGTTGTCGTTTACGCAGACCTACTTCTTTAATACGCTTTCTGATGCGATAATCGCAGTCGACTCCTCGAAGGGCGCTCCTTCGTCTTTTAATATTAGTATACGATTAATAGGTAGCACGTCCTGGACGGAGTCGTCCGTCCTTAGCGGTTCGGCGGTCGCGGTGTTTTACGACGCTTCACTTTTACCTCGATAATACCTTCGCGACGCCGTGTGATATCGACGACGTCCTGTCGCCACACAAGCTCGATATCCTCCTTGTTGACGCGTCGGCCTCTAGCCCGGCTAACTATCGATTTTATAGAGAAAATAACGTTTTGAACTCGACCCGACCTACGCTTCGTACGCAGTCGTCAAAATAAAACGCCGCCACCGTCCGAACGCGCACCGCACTCCGCCTGCATTCGCACGTCCGCATACTCCACTTCATGAACTATCCGAAACCGCAAACGCCCTTGGGCCCGCTCCTCGTTAACTATTCTTTTTGTTTATTTTATTAGATACGTGTTAGTGAAAACTTTCAAGCGTTCATACGAGAAAACGTCGCGCGACATCACGGCTCTCGTTACGGTAAAGTTCCGTCGTACCTAAGCGTACGTATACGAAATTTGTAAATCTTATAAGTGGCGACATCTAAGTCTCTCTCCTCTTATATTATTATATAGTATATCAATCGACGTCAGTCTTTTGTCGTGTACGTGTGTGTAAGTGTACTCTCCTGATCAATACGAAATGGCAGACACAGCAGTAGCTACCGAGGCTCCGGCACCCGCTACACCAGCGAAGAAGCAGGCGAGGCAGGCCGGCGGCGCGGGCGCCGCGAAGAAACCGAAGGCGAAGCCGACCCATCCTAAAACATCCGAGATGGTCAACAACGCTATCAAGGAGATGAAGGAGCGCAGCGGATCATCCCTGCAGGCGATCAAGAAGTACATCGCCGCCCAGTACAAGGTCGACGCCGAGAAACTGGCTCCGTTCATCAGGAAATATCTGAAGAGCGCCGTCGAATCTGGCGCGCTGATCCAGACCAAGGGCAAGGGTGCCTCCGGTTCCTTCAAGCTCGAGTCGAAATCGGCCGCGTCCAAGAAACCCGCCACCGCCGCCGCCGGCAAGGCCGCCGGTAAGGCGACCGCCTCTGCGGCCGCTAAGACCAAGAAGGCGACCGTCTCGGCGGCTGGAGCCAAGACCAAGAAGGCAGCAGCCGCCGCCGCGGCCGCCTCTGCAGCTTCGGGTTCACCCTCCAAGGCCAAGTCGTCGGCCGCCGCCGCTAAGGACAAGAAGGCCGCCGCCGCTAAGAAGAAGCCGGCACCCAAGAAGGCCGCCGCTCCCGCCAAGGCGAAGGGCGCCGCCGCTCCGAAAGCTAAGAAGACAGCCAAGCCGCCAACCAAGAAACCTAAAGCGCCTAAACCCAAGAAGGCAGCGGCTACACCCAAGTCTAAACCGGCAGCCAAGAAAGCGTCCGCCGCCAAGAAGTAAGCAGCGGTCGCGTTCGCGTTACACCGGCGACGACGACGGCGACGACGACGACAGCGGCGCAGTCGGCTGAACACACACGACTGTGTGTTTGTGTGTAATTAGTGTGCGTGCGTCTTGCCTACTGTGCGTTTGCGTGTAATACCTACTACGCTACATAATGTGTGTGCGTGTGTATGTATTATATTGTATTATGCACGGTAAAGAGGCGCGCGCGTGCTTCTTGCGTTTTCATCAACGTCCAACCGCGCGCACGTAGTACGTACGCGTCCATCGTCCTCGGGAAAAGAGGGGTGCGGAACGCGCTCGACGTGTCTGAGATGCTTAGAGTTGCGTGCATGCGCTCACAATCGCGGCGCTCTCCGAGCGCACACCAAAAAGCCCTTTTCAGGGCTAACAAAACTATCATGAATATGACAAATATTCATTTCTTTAATACAGAGAGAGTCAAAACGTTTTATAATAACACATCATACCTACCTACCTACCTACCTACCTACCTACCTACCTACCTACCTACCTACCTCATAGTTCTACACGTGTAATTACACCATTTAATAAGGGCTCTATTCACAGACATGGTTCTTTCTACTGTTTACTAGTTACATATTGTTTACACACAAAGCAATCTATCTCTGAAAACACCAAGAAAAGTTATGATAAAAAATAAGACAAGAAAACAACTTCATTTGTGCAAAGAATACAATAATAAAAAAAAAAAAAAAAAGTATTAATTCGAAACGTCTACCGATATCTCTATCCATCCCATAACAATGTTGCGCCGGTCTTGAGCTTGAGCGCGCCTGCGCGCTTTGTGAATTTGTTTCGTTAGCTGCGCACCCCTCCCACTGACACAGCCATCCGGCGCGTGTATAAAAAAGGCGCCGTACCTCTAGGCCGGGGACATTTACCAAGATTCAGTCGTCGCGCGCACACTCGTACGCGTGATACGTCGTTTTTTCGTGAGTTTCTAAACAAATCAAACAACCATGTCTGGTCGCGGTAAAGGTGGCAAGGTCAAGGGAAAGGCAAAGTCCCGTTCCAACCGTGCTGGTCTCCAGTTCCCCGTGGGACGTATCCATAGGCTGCTGCGTAACGGAAACTACGCCGAGCGCGTCGGTGCCGGTGCCCCCGTCTACTTGGCCGCCGTGATGGAGTATCTGGCTGCTGAGGTTCTCGAGTTGGCCGGCAACGCCGCGAGAGACAACAAGAAGACCAGGATCATCCCGCGTCATCTTCAATTGGCCATCCGCAACGACGAGGAGTTGAACAAGCTGCTCTCCGGTGTGACGATCGCTCAAGGTGGTGTGCTGCCGAACATCCAGGCGGTGCTCCTGCCCAAGAAGACCGAGAAGAAGGCTTAGACGTCGTCGTGCTACAGCGACGACATCTGACCGTGATGCATCGTGCGAGTGTTCCGCACGCGTACTTCGATATGATATTAATTATGTCGTTTGCGCGATGCTCTCCGCTCGTATGCATTCAAAACAAAAGGCCCTTTTCAGGGCCACAACACTATTCGTCAATTATAACACAAAGACAATTTCTTTATCGGTGTTATCGTCAAACAAAAACGTACCGTACTCTCAGTTGACTTACTGTTGACTTACTTTACAAGATTAGAAGAAAATAAAAATGTAATAATGCACAATACAGGTTAGGAACCAGAGTACCACCCCCCCCTCCCTCTGCCCCCCTCTCACATGTTGAATCGGGAAATGATCGATCATCTCATCGGAGTATGTACCTAAAACATACAGAATAATGTGAATGTAAACTGTATGCATACAAATACGTAAGTAAGTAATTAATAAATATAAAAGAAACCGTACGCTGAAGGAAGGAAGGATTAGATTAATGTTTGATACCTATTTCTAAGAATATAATATAGTTATTTATCCATATATTGTTTAGTATTTTTTCACTTAATTTCGAGCACAGGCGTCTCCGCGCCCCCTTCACCTCCCTCACGGATAACCCCTCTCCCCGCGCTCTCGCTTAGGAGCGCTGCGATTGGTCCGCCGCTGCGTCGAGTCACTCATCGCTTGCCGCAACTTCGTACCGCTGGGTCGCGTATAAATACAACTTGTCGCCGCGAGTTGATTTTATACTGCGACTGAACCCCGTTTCGGTAGCACGTGTGTACTCTAAAATTCCATAATGCCGCCCAAGACAAGTGGTAAAGCCGCCAAGAAGTCTGGCAAAGCCCAGAAGAACATCTCCAAGACCGACAAGAAGAAGAAGAAGCACAAGAGGAAGGAGAGCTACGCCATCTACATTTACAAGGTGTTGAAGCAGGTGCACCCCGACACCGGTATCTCCAGCAAGGCCATGTCAATCATGAACTCGTTCGTGAACGACATCTTCGAGCGTATCGCCGCCGAAGCTTCCCGCCTCGCCCACTACAACAAGAGGTCGACCATCACGTCCAGGGAGGTGCAGACGTCCGTCAGGCTCCTGCTGCCCGGTGAACTCGCCAAGCACGCCGTCAGTGAAGGCACCAAGGCCGTCACCAAATACACCAGCTCCAAGTGAGCGGTCGATCGGTAGCGTTAGCAAGAGCCGCCGACGCTCCGTCTCGTCTCGACTCGCCTCGCCTCGTGTGTGTATACAGTGTTAAACCCAGTGCGCTTGTTCGTGTGTCTTGTTGACTGCGATGCGTGTGTTAATTGTGCTAGTGTCTTCGTAACGTGCGTGCATGCATACGGACACCTACCTACTCGGTATGTGTGTGTGTGTCGTGTATGTACGTACGAGACTCGCACGACGCACGCGTCGCGAACAAACCACGACAAACGTCTGGACGCGCACGCACACCGTGGGATGGCAGGAGAAACAACAAAAGGCCCTTTTCAGGGCCACAAATATATTCATGTGAATTTGTATTCACATTTCTGAAATCGGAAACTCGTCAAAACGTTACTTACCTACTAGTACAACAACTAACTAACTACCTACCTACCTACCTACCTACCTACCTACCTTCCTACCTATACCTACAAATAAAAAATTAGTCTGTCTACCAAACTGACTAACTAGTTATTAGTAAATATGCATGCATGCTATCTCTCACATTATTGACAGTAGCTAAGAGACAAAGCGTAATCTATCTAAAATATTTCTTCCCGCGTAAATGAGAGGCAATAAAAACGACACGTATATAAGTTAAATGCTTATTTATATTCATTCTTAAAACACGGCGTGGTGGAGCAATTCAATTTGTATAGGTAGTGACAATTATTATTATACTCGGAGTTGTAGTAATTTTTTTTTTTTATTTTATTTTTTTTTATTTATTACTGTGGTATTTTTTAATAAGACTGAGGCATTAAAAGAAAAAGCAAAAAAAAAAAATGCATTTACCTAATTCGATCGTGTCGATTTATTTTACAAATTTAGTTAGTTCGAAGTATTGTGTAGAGGGCGCGCGGGTGCGCGCGATCCCCTGCCGCTACGGTGCCACGGGTATAAATACGACCGAATACTGCGTCGCCTTTTTTATTCGCTCTCGTACGTTCGAAGCGTGCAGGTCGTTTTTCTGTTAGTAGTTGTTATTATTTCGTTCCGTGTTTACAATGGCGCGTACCAAGCAGACCGCTCGTAAATCCACCGGTGGTAAGGCTCCGAGGAAGCAGCTCGCCACCAAAGCTGCGCGCAAGAGTGCACCGGCCACCGGTGGCGTTAAGAAACCCCATCGCTACAGGCCCGGCACTGTGGCCCTCCGTGAGATTCGTCGCTACCAGAAGAGTACCGAGCTGCTGATCCGCAAGCTTCCGTTCCAGCGTCTCGTACGTGAGATCGCACAGGACTTCAAGACCGATCTCCGTTTCCAGAGCTCCGCTGTCATGGCGCTGCAGGAGGCTAGCGAAGCTTACCTCGTCGGTCTCTTCGAAGACACCAACCTGTGCGCGATTCACGCGAAGCGCGTCACCATCATGCCCAAGGACATCCAGTTGGCGCGCAGGATCAGAGGCGAACGCGCTTAAACTGCTGCTGTCGCAGCCAGCACACGTCACAATACACACACATCGTCCTCGACGTTGACTGTGTGCAGTTTGTGACTGTGCGTTCACACAAAAGGCCCTTTTCAGGGCCGCATATGTATCAGATTATTAAATGTTTCTTTATAACAGAAGTCGCAAAAACGTAACCGTCACACACTACACGATTAAAACATACACCCTTAAGTACCTACCTACCTACCTACCTGCTTACTTACTTACTTACTTACTTACTTCCTTCCTTCCTTGCTTACTTACTTACTTACTTACTTGCTTAAATAAATAACAGAGACAGTCTGATAATTTTCGACATAATTAATACCAGGAATACTCGGTTAGTAACTACTACATAACAATAATTGGCATAGCTATCATGTCTTTATGTACATATCGACCTACTACATAAAATTATTATTAAGAATAAAATGCTTTTTAGTTTAATGCTAAAATGTAATGTTATTCGAATGTGCGCGACGAAACAACGTAGCGTAGAACCAACCAACCAATGACGAGCATCGAGTCGCCTCGCCCCCCCCCGCGCCTCCCGTCTCGGTCCCACCGCCCGCTCAGCTCCGCGTCGGGTATAAATATAAGACAGAGGCGCACTGGAAAAAAAGCCAGTCGTTCGCGTCGTTCGTGCTCGCACACACCCGTGTCGGAATTTTATTATCGTGTTACTTTGAAACCCCACTGCTGAGAAGATGACCGGTCGCGGTAAGGGAGGAAAGGGTCTGGGAAAAGGAGGAGCCAAGCGTCACAGGAAGGTACTTCGTGATAACATCCAAGGTATCACGAAGCCCGCCATCCGTCGTCTGGCTCGCAGAGGCGGCGTGAAACGTATCTCCGGTCTGATCTACGAAGAGACTCGCGGTGTGCTTAAAGTGTTCCTAGAGAACGTCATCCGTGACGCCGTCACTTACACCGAGCACGCCAAGAGGAAGACCGTCACCGCCATGGACGTCGTCTACGCTCTGAAGCGCCAGGGTCGCACCCTGTACGGTTTCGGCGGTTAAACGTGTACGTGTCGGAGCTGTGCAGTGCAACCAGCAGCTCTACATACTGTGTGTGTGCGGACGTGTGTGTGTTGCGTTCGTTCGTTGTGAATGAACAAAATCATACCGTTCAACCATCATGCGTGTGTAGATGCGCACATCAAAAAGGCCCTTTTCAGGGCCGCATATGATTCGATACAATTAAAAGTTTCTTTAATGGAGTTGTCATAAAAACGTACCTAATCTGCTCATTACTTACCTATACCTTCAGTTTTGGAGAATGATTACTAGATAAAATGAAACACAGTTACCTATATTATAAACGATTCTTTTATATCTGCAC